>SRLM01001626.1:12449-27355 GCA_015708895.1 Populus ilicifolia | reverse complement strand
TGTTTAATGGTTGAAGTTTGCACACAACATAAGGCAAGTTTGGGCTTCAAATAAATCATATGATATTCTTTTCTAGAATTGAAATAGAATTGATTTTTGGGACAAATTTGGAGCATTTATTTCAACCAAGATTTGCTTCAATCTTCAACTAAATGTCTCTTCAATTCTTTGTTCTCAATTCCGATGTTGAATTTCTTGAATTAATTCATTTAAGCTCCAAAAACCTATCGAAACATTAAAACAAACTTCATTACTAAAAAACACATCAATTATTATTAAAAGACCAAATAAAAACAATAAATACATATGTAAAATAAGAGACTTAATGATACTTTTGATGCACAATCAGTTAACATAAGTTATAATCATGAATGCTTGGCGACATTTAAAAGTATTAGCATTAATTGAATAAGATGACTAATGTAATCATGTTAACAATTTATAATTTGATTGGAACCTCCTTTGTGTGTGGTTTCCAATTGAACGATAAGAATTTATACTATACTTGTTTGATATACCATTAATGGAACCTCTAACCTTGACATTTATTATTATCATTGTTTAATCCTTACATTAATATTTTATCTCCAAGTTCTCATCATCATCATCTTCTTCTCTTTCTTTATTATTATTATTATTATTATAGTTGTTGTTGTTGTTATTGTTATTCTTATTGTTATTGTTATTATTATTGTTTATAATTTGTACAATTAACCTCCCTGTGGTTCGACCCCGATCTTGCTGGGTTATTTATTACTTCGACACTCCTGGACTTGGAAGAACACAACAATTTTTTAGTCGTGTCAGGTTGTTGCATTGGTTGAGGAGAAAAGCCTAAGTGAATCAAACATTGCACTATCTACGTATCACTATGTGCGACCCGAGTTTCTAAGCTCGTAGGGGTGCCTCAACACCTAATGCCCTAAGACCAATTGGTATGAGAGTCATTAGCTGAAAGCTCGTTACATGGGTTAAAGATGCATGGTGTTTTAAGTTATATATATATATTAAATAATAATAATAATAATAATCTCCACCCAAGAAAGTAAACCTTAAACATTAAAATAAAAATTTTATTTTCTTCCAAGAAAAACCATATAATTATGTGTTGATATATTGAGCACAAAAGAAAGGTTTAATATCTTGTTAATAGGTATTGAGTAGATATATAAATGTAATGAGAGTTTATTTATCTGTATAGATTAATGTTGATCACCTTACTTTATAGAATTTGCAAATTATTTTTTTATTTTAATGCTTTGATTACTAGAGACTAGTAATAACCTGGTTGGAGAGGTGTGATTAGTACTTAGAAGTGCATTTTTTATCAAGGTTTTGTATCATCATTTTGCACTTAAAGTATCAATAACTACTCAACTAAAACATGTTTTATAATAATATATCTAATAATATAAGATACCTTTAATTTATAGTAAATGTTCATTTTAAATGCTGACCTATCACATAAATGAAAGGATTGATTGATGAATTTAAGAAATGAAATTGAAAGGACAAAGAGATGACCAAACTTAGAAAAGAGATATCGATGCAATCAAAACAGGTATACTTTAGGTCATATTTGGAGCTGTAGATCTCAGATTTAGGTATACTTTATATGGATGGAAAGGTAAGAGATAGGCCTACAACTTTTATATGGAGCCCAAGATCTAAAAAGGCTATTTTTAAGTCCAAATTGTAGTAACAACAAAGAAGTCTGAAAATGTCTTCCAACTCGAGCACTGTTTAGTGTTTGGCCTATATCTGGAGTTCTAAAAATCCAAATAAACTGAATGTTTTACACAAGAAAGATGAGACAATTTCCTATAACTTTCATATATTTCAAGTGGCTCCAATTTTGACATTATCAATGACATTTTGGGTAGACAAAAGAAGAAAAGGATTGTCACCAAGTCAAGAGTTGGTCACCCACTCATCAATTAGTCATCAAATCAATAGTTCCCAATTTTGGCCTATAAAAGGAGGCATTTGTCATGCATTTAGGCATCTTGGTTTTCAAATTAAGATCATGCTCTTGTTTTCTCTCTTTGTATTTTTTGTAATGTTTATGCTTTGCTTTCATTAATATCAAGTTTATATCTTTCCTTTCCTTTCCTTTACTTAATTAATTCTTATCTTATTTATGTTCTTATTTTTTTTATTTCATTATGTATAGCTAAGTTTATTATGTCAAGGTGAAAAGGTTACACTAATGGTGTAAGAATAAGTATAGAGTAAACTTAATATGAACTTTAATGTTTAATACTAACATGTTTTGTATTTGTTATCTTGTTCACTCTTTAATACTTTGCTTATTAAATGACTAATCTTGATTTATGTTGTATAACACTTGGTACAACAAATGCTTCGCACTTTTATAGTTTATATTGTATGGTATAATCGACACCTGAGCTATAAAAGGAACTTGATTTGTTGTTAATATAAGTTGTAATCATGAATGTTTGATGAGATTTACAAGTATTAGCATTAATCAAATAAGATGACTAATGTAATCATGTTAACAATCTATAATCTAATTGGAACCTCCTTTGTGTGTGGTTTCCAATTAAATAATAAGAATTTATACTATACTTATTTAACATACTATTAGTGGAACCTCCAAACTTGCCATTTGTTATTATCATTGTTTAATCCTTATATTAATAATTTATACTATACTTATTTGACATACTATTAGTGGAACCTCCAAACTTGCCATTTGTTATTATCATTGTTTAATCCTTACATTAATATTTCATCTCAAAGTTCTTATCATCATCTTTTTATTCTTCTTCTTCTTCTTTACTACTACTACTATTACTGTTGTTGTTGTTGTTGTTTTTGTATTTTTGTTATTTATAATTTGTATAATTAACCTCCCTATTATTCGACCCTGGTCTTGCCGGGTTATTTATTACTTCGACACTTTTGTATTTGGAAGAAGACATCAATTTTTTAGTCATGTTAGTTACCAAATCAATATTTAATCATTATATCAATAGTTTTAAATTTTATAAAAGGAGTCCATCCATATATGATATATTGGTTTTGAGATCAAGATTCATTTGCTTGCTTTTTTTATTTGCATTTGTAATATTTAAGTTTTATTTCATGTTATATTCTTATAGATCTCTTGTTTATGTGTATCCTTTTTTTTATTATACTCAGTTAATTTCTATTACACTTATGCTCTTATCTTGTTAATTTATAAAATTTTTTAATTATTTTTAGTTAAGTTTCTTTTTACCAAGGTGAAATTATTAGACTAATTGTATAATAATGAATATACTATAAACACAACATACACTTATTTTTTAAATTTAAGAAAGTTTGCTATTAACATGTGTAATTGTTATCTTAATCAATCCTAAAACCCTCTCTATTAAGTGGTGAGTGTTTATTTAAGGTGTACAATTATTGGCACCAAAAATACTTGATTCTTTCATAACTTACCATACAGAAAACCAGCATTTATGCTCTGAAAGAATCTTGATTTGTTATTAACATAAATTAGAGCCATGAATACTTAACAAAATATACAAGTTTTGGTGTTATTCAAATAATATAATTAAATATAATTAATATAATTATTTTAATAACTTAAAATAAGCTATTAATAATAAATCATCTGATTGGAACCTTTTTTATGTGTGATTTTTAATTGAGTAATAAAATAAGTTTAAACTATATTTATTTGAAATAGTATTATTGAATCCTTTATCATTGATAATTTTTTTTATCTTTATTAAATCTTTACATTAATATCGTATATTAAAGAACACTGTAACTCCTTTTGTTTCATTATTTGTGGATTTATATACTTAACCTCTCTATGAATCGACCTTGGTTTTTTTATGTTATTTATTATCTTGACACTCAAGTATTTAAGAGTAGTTATGAATCAATTTATCGTGTTATTATTTGTCTAGTGTAACAATAGTAAGCTTACCTATAGTTTTCTCCGAAGACATATTTAATGGCTTCTAGAATATGTATTGATTCTTATCTCAGCAGGTGTGTCAATCTGTATGTTTTTAATGAATTTCACATACGACTTACCTTATGATGAGGTGATAATCACTTCTACCAAACTAGAAATAGAATTGTATATCTTAAGCCTTATAAAAAGGTGTATGTTCAAAGAAGTACCATTGTGTGTATATATATATATATATATATATATATATATATAAAGAGCTTTAAGGAAAAAAATTGTAATAACTTAAATGAGCTAGAAAAATAAAGAAAGTTGTAGATAAAAATATAAATAAAAGTAAGAAAGAAAGTACTTATACTTCAAATAAAATAAGTTAAATTAAAAAATTATATATATGCAACTAATTATGTTTCACTATGACTATGTCTTTTTTATATAATAATTTAAATCTCATATCCTAACTATATAGTTAATCCTAATCTTATATAAAGATATATGGTAGTTGAAGGGTTTTATTGAATCCTTATACAAACTAGTTTTTTTCTATATTGAATACAACATGAATCCTATGCTAATCCTTGACTTGGACTAGTTATTCTAGTGAAGACTCTTGTTTTCAGTATGATTAACTTTTATGATGTTCTCAATATGATTAACTTTTATGATATTTTATATATGTTCAAACTATATTGGTCAATCACTTTCTCTTAATTAATTGTGAATCCTAATCACTTGATTGACTACTTCTTCAATTCTTATGATTGATCCAAGAACTCTTCTAGCTCAATCAAATTTTTTAATTCAAGATTGATTTCAACTCTTTTTTGTTTTACATAAACACTCATTGTTTTAATTTGAATGAGATGTGCAAGTTTATTTTTTATGTAACCAGCACCATGGAACAAATCTTATAATTTTGGCAAATAATGAAGTAAATATTGCAATTATAGTAGAATGATGTTGGTGATGTTGATTGCAATGATGGTTATTTCTAAAATATTTTATAGAATTTATAAAAAAAAAATTAATTATATTTTATAAAAATATTTTACATAAAACAAATACCACTAAACAATAAATCTACTATTGTTTCTTATATTTTTAGTCAAATCTTGATAAAACTTATCATATCTTGACAAATCATTTAACCTACTAAACTAAATTAAAAAAAAAAGTAACTTATTTAATGCTTAAAGCAACATATAAAAGATTATGGAAACAAAAATAAAACTTTCAGTATAATAAAAGACTGTACTTTAGACTTATTTATTATTATTATTATTATCATCATAAAGATAAAAAAACATTTAGTTATTAAGTATGAATTTAAGATAAAAATAATGATTTTTTTTTAAATTTTTACAAGGATTTTCTTAATTGATTTACATTGAAATTGATTTATTTTTTTTATTGATTTGATATATTTAAAAAAATTTAATCTATTTTCTCATATAAAATATTAAAATACCAATTTCCAATTTTTTTCTTTTAAAAAAAACAACAAACATTTTTAGAATATGCTTAAAAGTGTTACTATGATCAATTTTTTAAAGTGCTCTTTACTTAAAAATATATTAAAAAATATTTTTTTATTTTTTTAAAATTATTTTTAATATCAATGTATTAAAATAATTTAAAAATATTAATTTAAAATAATAAAATAAAATAAAAAATTAATTTTAAAAAAATATTTTTAAAATAAAAATAAAACATAATCTTAAAGAACATAAGAATCCTCTCGGAGGTGTAGAAGTAAAAGGTGGAAGGCAGAAAAACTTTATAGCTAGCAATTCACAAAAGAACAGAACAAGACAACGCATGCATCGAAAGGGAAAGAACGTGTGTGGGGCTCCCTTAATGTCAGAAAAGGTCGACGTTGGACTTATCTCCCAAGTCTCTCACCTCTCAGCGACAGTACAGGTCCATTATAAATTTATAACACAGAAAAGACAAGAGGCTCCTTTTGCGCATGATGGCAGCATGAACTCATCAACACCTCCCAGAGGACTCCGGCAGTGCGGGGTAGGTATCCCTTTTCTTTTTCTGTGGTTATGTTTTCTTCTTGCTGGCCCATGCAGGGGGGCACTTATACTCCCTCTCCATTCCCCCTCTCTGCCACAGTCGTACTATTTTTTAATTTATTCCAATTTACTAACCATTACGATTTCGTGTATATGAATATTTAAATTATTTATTTATTTTTTAAATCGTGTCTATAAATTTATATTAAGATTTAGATTCATGTGGTCTTGTATCGACTTTTATTTCTTCTTTTCTCTCCACAAGACTTTTTATCTTTAGAATAAATATCTGGTATGTTTCTAACTCAAGGAAAAAAAAAAGATTTTTTATCTTTAATCAATAAGATATGATAGCACGGCCTTTTTTTTTTAATCTATAATGAATTAAATTTATCTATGTGAATGAGATAAAAAGCAAGCCTAACTCCATAATTTCATTTAATGTTGTAATATCTATGTAAAATAGTGACATGTTTATACTTTTATGTAATTCTTATTTTAATTTAATTTAAGTTTACAATTTTTTTTCCCTTATGGTGCTATTTTGATAGAAAACCGTGGTAACAATCTCTAAAAACATTTTATAAATGCATTCAAACACGTTTGTCACCATTTTTTTATAATAAAACATGACAACTAAGTGATAAGGTAGGTGGATTCCAATATAAATATTATGGTGTGTGTTTTATCTGTTGTGATTGGGATTATAATTAAATATAATCAAATTTTATGTAAAAAAATCAACAGTTTTTTTTAATTGGTTTCACACTCAAACCTTAACCTTCACCTCTCTCCCACCTTCAAAATAAATACACGAACTTTATTAGAGGGATGCTGATAAATTTAAATTATTTTCATGTAAAATATTAGGGTTTTTTTATTTGTTTTAAGATTTGAACTCTTGACTTTTTGTTTTTTTGAAAGAGCAAGTGACCGTATAACTGCAGTCATCTAGCATTTACCATTGATGAGAGCCGAGCCACTCTTTCTTCCTATATAAGAGGGGCCACAGCAAACACCCAGCCATAAGAAACTCTCTCAACTCTACAGCTAGCTAGGTAGTCCCTCTTCCCCTCTCCGATCTGCTCAAGTTGTCTTCTCCCTTCTTATTACATCATGGTGGTGCCGGAAAAGGGTCTTTCAGGAGCCTTGAATGCAAAAGTTACTGGCTCCGGCAACGAAGCCATAATTCTTGCACATGGGTTTGGAGGAGATCAGTCTGTATGGGATAAAATCGTTCCCCGCTTGGCTAAGCACTGTCGTGTACTTGTTTTTGACTGGATCTTTTCTGGTGCTATAAAAGATCCAAATCTCTTTGACCCTGTTAAGTACTCATCATATGATGCTTTTGCAAATGACTTGATCAGTCTCATGGATGAGCTGGACTTGAAATCATCTGTTCTTGTTGCCCACTCCATGTCTGGTATGATTGGATGCATCGCTTCCATTAAAAGGCCTGATCTTTTTAAGAGGCTCATACTTATTGGAGCTTCTCCCAGGTAACTACGAATTCTTAAAGTACTGTTGTTTAATTTTCTTAATTTATGACTCAAGTGTTCTGTCCACTTTAGTACTATTTAAATGATTTTTTATTGTTCTTCGTACCGACCATACAAGGGATTCTTAACGTTGTTTTGGTTTTTGTTCGATGCCGCCTTTGGGGTTAACTTGATTGAAGTATCATCATCCTTACCTTTGTTCAACGGTCAGGCTAGCTAGTTGCTATCAGATCGATGAACCAACTCTTTCTGTTGTTACCCTCTCACTTCTTGTTATTTTTGCAACAAATTATTAAGATCCATACAAATAATTTGGAAGAAATAGTGGAGAATAAAGGACTGACCGGCTAACTCCGGCATGAATCTATCCTGATACGTGGAGAGCTATTTGCTAGTATCATATGTGTAGTCTTGGATGTTTTTTATTCAATTTTGTTTTTGAGTATTGGTGAATTTTCTAGTATATTGACCTAAGACAATCAGTTTGGTTCAAAACCGAGTGTAAATAATTTTTTTAAAAAATTAATTTTTTATTAAAAATTATTTTTTATATTTTAGATCATTTGATATACTAATTTTAAAAGAATAAAAAAAACATTATTTTAATATATTATCACAACTATTATTATATTTTCAATCAGATTTTACAACTTCCGGTTTAAATTTTTTACTTGCAAATTAGATGTTGTAACATCAATCCAATCCAACTTGAACAGATTATTTTCAAATAGCTAGATTTCAAGCGGGTCAAAACTTTTGGTTACGAATCAACACATACACCAAACATTCTCTATCTGCTCTCGCTACAAAAAGACAATCAAACATGTGGACATGGTGGATTACTTGTGATGGTGTCGTCTAGATCTCTAGTACTGACTGACTATTTCCTTCCGGAAATTAACTGTAACAAAGGATTGGTTGATATATAGATGATTAGCAAAGTCATTATCTGAGAATAACTACATCAAAATCGACTGATTAATCTGCATGCCTTTTCTTTCATTCATGCTCCGGCAAGGAGCCAAAACCATTTTGGACAGTTGCTTATTTGATATAATCGAACTACTGAAGCTAGCCGGCCGGCCGAACAGTTAGCACATATCTATTTTCATCGCCTTCCTTAAATCAAGTTGAGTTGTGACACCTACGTTAATATAATTAGGAAAATAATTCATCAAGTGGGACAGCTCACACCTTTATTGACACCTTAATATCCTTTTTTTTATGGGGTAATAAACCTTTATTGAATAACGTAAATGGGGCCAAAACATCTTTACTGATTCTTTTTTAGCTCAAGTTAGCTTATCGGTGCCTCTAAAATTAAGGTTCTAACGTTCAGGTACATCAATGCTGATGATTATGAAGGAGGTTTCAATAACTCGGAGGTTGAGGATATCATTTCAAACATAGAATCCAACTTCTACAACTGGGCGCAAGCCTTTGCTTCTGTTGTCGTCGATGCAAACGATCCTCCCTCGGTTGACATGTTCTCAAAATGCTTGCAAAGAATGAGACCTGAGTTTGCCGTCCATGTAGCCAAAACTGTTTTTTACTGTGATGAAAGGGACATTCTTGAGAAGGTTTTGACACCATGCACTATAGTCCAGACCACTCGAGACATTGTAGTGCCAAATTCAGTTGCTTACTACATGCAGGAGAAGATCAAAGGGAAATCTACGGTTGAGATCATTGAAACTGATGGGCATTTTCCGCATCTAACTGCAGACCAGCAGCTCCTGGACGTGCTTACTGCGGCCATGAGCTTAAATGAGCCTAAAAATATCTCCTCGTGATCTGTTTTAATTTGTCGCTCTCGTTTGGCTTGTAGACATGCAAGGTTACAAATAAATGCCCCTTGGGACATTGCATTATTGTGTGCTTCAACATTTCATGCATAGATGGAGAAGACGGTTAGCTTGTAGCATGAAGGTTGAAGAATGTTTTCTGTCTATATATAGTACCGTGGATTGAAGTTTTCTTTGTATATTTATCTATATTTAGTGCACTTTTGACGTTGGGATTGAATTTGCTTTCTATTAAAATTTGAATTATTTTTAATTGTAATTAATTTTTAAGTATTTTTAAATGGTTTTAATATGTTAATGTAAAACATAATTTTTTTTTAAAAAAAACAATATCTTAATAGATTTCTAAGTTAAAAATAATTTAAAAAATATTTTTTATATCTTAAATATCTCTAGCTTTGTTATTCTTGGTTGTTGTAATGTAGTGATGATGTTTGTTGCTATTACTTGTAGTTATTTATTTTTGTTAATGATATCTTTTTTTGGGCTACTAATGATTGTAATATATAATGAAATTAAAATTTAATTTAAAATATATGTATGAATCATGGGCCTTTGCTATTTATCCTAAATAGTTTGATTTTATAATTACAAATTTATTTTTTTATTTTCACTTTAATAAATTTTAGGATCTCATGAATACATTATATCAACATGAGCGGTGTATTCTGAAATTGCTTTAAAAAAATTTAATCTTTATTGATGTATAAATCAATTAAAAATTGTTTATTGTTGTCAAAAACACGTAAATCAATTAAAATTTGTTCATTGTTGTCAAAAACACTTTTAGTTTAAATCCATTATCTTCTAAATTTTCAAAATCCAATGGTATAAAAGATGGGTATTTATTAATACACTTATATTATTCTATCTTTTTAGTATATCATTCTTAGTCTTCTATACATGTTTTATCTATTATACTATTTTACTTAACTTGTTTTATGCTTAACAATGCTATAAAAACACAAAGTATATATATAAAAAAGTTAAATAAATCATTTTTAATAAAATTTGAAGTAAAAAAAAACTAGAAATAGCATAGTGGGACGAGTTACCAGAGCTAAGAACAAATCTCAATTGCACTAGGAATCTAACTTGAACAAAGAATCCTAATTGGATTCGGATTGGTTGAGGAAAACGTGATAAGTTAGACCTCCATGTACTCTTTAGATAAAATTTATAGTTACAAGTAGAACGCTTCTATGATTCTAATTGGGATGAAATATAAATATTTCAAGCTTTTTATCCATATAAAGTTGGCTCACTAACTCATCCAGATAAGAAAGAATAATATCTTTAAAATCAAACTTGAAATCTACTGGAAAACTAACATGAATCCAACCGATCTTTTTTATGATGACATGGTTATTCATTAATGATATGGTAAGGGTATTACATGAACAAATTTTTTATAAGGTCAAAGTCAATACATAAATTTTTAGAATCATATCAGTATAAAGAAACCTTAGAATAACCTGATTAGGAATTAATTGTTAATTAGAAAACTTTTCTACCTCCTCACACACATATAACTTACCTTGATTCTAAAAGAGAAGGGGAATCACGATTATAACATAACAAAGGAAAAGGAGAGGAATTATATGGTTAAAAAAAAATTCACATTCAAAGTTATGTTAATCATGAATTTTGATGCAAACTTAATTCTTAATATTAAAAGTTAGTACTCTTGGATTGTAAATTATCATGAATACTTGTGTTTAAAATTATTTTATATATAATTGTGATACATGAATATCTTATATTTTTATATGATTAGATTTGATGATTGATGATCAAAATTTTATATAATAAGCATCATATAGTTTTATTTATTTTAAGACTATTGCTATTAATTAGTTTATATCAGATGCATGACTAATTAAATTAAGTAGTAGAAGTATCTAATTTTCAAGCCCATGTTTGATTATTTGTTACTTTGAAAACTTAAATCTTTATTAAATTAACTCTCATGTGTGTTTAATTACCATAAATCAATTGCATTTGTGTTGATCTTAATGCTATTATATAATTAAAATTTACATGTCAGTTATTGTGATTAGGGTTAATTAATGTACAAATGATATATTAACTAAAAGTAATGATATGTAGAAAAACTTATTGTTTTTAATGATTGATTTATTGATAATCACAAATCAGATTAGATAATGATAACGTAACTAAATTCATTATTAATGAAATTCAATTATTAATGTTTAATTATTCTTGAGAAATAATTCTTAAAGTTAAAGAATTCTTCTCTATATATTATATATTCTACCAAATCTTCCTTTTAATTTTTAGAATTAATTTCTTATATTTTCATAGCTTTACAATTTGTTTTTTTTTTTTAGTTTAGATCATAAACAAACATCCTTTATTTAATTACTTATTGTTAAATTGTATAAAGCATGTGGTTTGCATTAATCTAAACTTAAATATCTTGTTTTGATTGAATAAAGTTCTAATACTAGTACTTTATGGACTGATACTCTTGTTTTTAATATTATAAATTATTAATTTTAAAGGTTTAAATTCGTATAACTTCAACTCTCATCAAACTTCTAGTGTTGTCATTGAGGATACTAATCATTGTTTACTTGACTCAAACTTTTTTTTATTGGTTTAGCTTATTGATGAAGGTTATATGTCCAACATTGATTCCAAATAAGAAAGACAACTTAGCAAGAAAGAGTTAGAGAAACTTTACTGCGCAAGAGGCACTAAATTGATCACCACAACAAATATCCAATCAAGAAGATGATACGATAAGATTTTTGAGGGATTACATCAAGTCTATTACAACATAACTTTTCCATCACCAGTGTGCATGAGGGATTACATCAAGTCTATTACAACATAACTTTTGCATCACTAAGTGTACATCCTTTGGCAAATGAGCTAGAGAAAAACATAAATCAATAAAAAAACTTTATACCATATATTTTTAACAAGTACCACTAGTTGATTCCATTAATGAACATGCCAACATGGCCATCCAACAACCTCGCACTCTTAATGAGCTCACAATTTCAAAATTCAACCAACAACTACATTGCATTAATTTTTCACAAATGGATGTTCCTTTTAAGCTTAAGTTTAGTCTTATTCATTGACTTGACCAAAAGATTGATCTATTTTCTTAAATGTTGGAGTGTCAAAGTAATAAATAATCTGGAAAGATGGAGTTCGAATCACAGAGAGATTAACTATATAAATAATAATAGTAGTAGCAGCAGCAACAGTAGTAATAGTAACAACAACAACAACAACAATAAGTTAACGAGGACTTTGAAATGTAAGATTACTGTGAGGATTAAACAATGATAAAAACAAATATCAAGGTTAAAGAATCCACTAATCGTATTTCAAACAAATATAGTATAAACTCTTTTTATTACTTAATTGAAAACCACACACAAAGAAGGTTCCAATCGGATTATAAATTATTAACATGATTACATTAGTTATCTTATTCGAACAATGCTAATACTTGTAAATATTGTTAAGTATTTATAATTATAACTTACATTAATAACAAATCAAGTTCTTTTCATAGCACAGTTACACATTATACCATATGGTAGGGTTATAAAAGTGTCAAGTATTTTTAGTACTAAATGTTATACTATATAAATCTAGATTAACCATTTAAAAAGCAAAGTATTAAAAATAAACAAAATAACAAATACAAAACATGTTAGTATCAAACATTAAAGTCTATGTTGAGTTTACACTATACTTATTCTTACACCATTAGTTAACCTTTTTACCTTGACATAATAAACTTAGCTAAACATAATAAAAAAGAGAAACATAAACAAACAAGATAAGAACATCAATAAGATACAAGTTAACTAAGTAAAAGAAAGGAAATGAGAAGTATAAACAAGATATTAATATAAGCAAAATTTAAGGTCATTTAGACTTTCTAATTAAAAAGAAATTAAGCTCATTTAGACTTCTAGAAATTAAGATATGGGCTGAACACTGAACAATATCTAGACTGTAGGATAGATTCTGACTTCTATGTTGTTGCTAAGATTTGGACTTGTAAACAACAGAATTGAACCTAGCATTTCCATAAATGTTTTAGGCCAATGTCTTAGCTTTTCATCCATATAGAACAGACCTAAATCCAAGTTTTACAACTCCAGATATAACCTATTGACTGAATAGTGTTTCATTTTGGATTGAATCGACATATCTTTTCTAAACTTCGCCCTCTCTTTGTCTTTTCAACCTTAATAGTTGAACTCATCAATCAATCCTTTAATTTATATGATATGCCTGTATTTAAAATGAATATTTACCATAAATTAAAGGTATCTTATAGTATCAGACTTGTTATTATAAAATATACCTTAGTTAAAAAGTTATTGACACTTCAAGTGTAATATGTTGATATAAAACTTTAATAAAAATACACTTTTAAGTACTAATCATTCATTTACTTCCTTCTTTGTATGGCTTTATAGGTAATGATCCAATAAACATCTCAAGGAATTTCATATTGTTTGTTTAAGTATAAAGTATAAAACATGTTGGAGACCTAAAAGAATAAATCAAGTTGAGAGCATTTTCCTTCTTTTTGAAGGAAGTGGTAAAAGATTGGTTATATTATTTGTCCCCTTTATTTATGACTTTATATGAAAAAACACAGAGATTTTTCCATGCAAACTACTTTTCTGTATCCAAGGTTGGAAATATAAGGATAGAAATTTATGGAATAAAGTAGAATAAGAAGTCCATTGATTAGTACTCAAAAGTGCATTTTTATCATGGTTTTATATCATCATTTTGCACTTGAAGTATCAATAACTCCTTAATTAAAGTACGTTTTATAATAATCTATCTAATAATATAAGATACCTTTAATTTGTGGTAAATGTCCATTTTAAATGCAAGCCTATCACATAAATGAAAGGATTGATTGATGACTTTAAGAACTTCAATTGTAAAGGCAAAGAGATGATCAAACTTAAAAAAGAGATGTCGGTGCAATCCAAACCGGAACACTATTCAGTAATTAGGTCATATCTGGAGCTATAGATCTCAGATTTAGGTCTACTTTATATGGATGAAAAGGTAAGATATAGGCCTACGACTTTCATATGGAGCCCAAGATCTAAAAAGACCATTTTCAAGTCCAAATTATTGTAACAACAAAGAAGCCCGAATCTATTCTCCAGCCCGAGCACTGTTTAGTATTTTTGCCATATCTAGAGTTCTAGAAGTCGACATGAGTTGAATTATTTACACAAGAAAGCTGAAACAATTTCCTAGAACTTTCATCTTTCAAGTGGCTCTAATTTTGACGTCATCAATGACGTTTTGGGCAGACAAGAGAAGATAAGGATTGTCACCAAGTCAAGAGTTGGCCATCTACTCATCAATTAGTCATCAAATCAATAGTTTCTAGTTTTGGCCTATAAAAGGAGACATTTGCCATGCATTTAGGCATCTTGGTGTCCAGATCAAGATCATGCTCTTGTTTTCTCTCTTTGTATTCTTTATGCTTTGTTTTCATTAATATCAAGTTTATACCTTTCATTTCCTTTGCTTTGCTTTATTAACTCTTATGTTATTTATGTTCTTATTTTGTTTATCTATTTTTCTTTCTTTCATTATGTCTAGCTAAGTTAATTAT
>SRLM01001619.1:0-23499 GCA_015708895.1 Populus ilicifolia | reverse complement strand
AAACATTAAAGTTTATATTAAGTTTACACTATACCTATTTTTACACCATTAGTGTAACTTTTTCACCTTGACATAATAAACTTAGCTGTGTATAATGAAAGAAAGAAATAAACAAAATAAGAACATAAATAAGATAAAAGTTAACTAAGTAAATAAGAGGAAATGAAAAGCATAAACTTGATATTAATGAAAGCAAAACTTAAGCATTACAAAAATACAAAGAGAGAAAGCAAGAGCATGATCTTTATCTGGACACCGAGATGCCTAAATGCATGGTGAATGCCTCCTTTTATAGGCCAAAATTGGGAACTATTGATTTGATTACTGATTGATGAGTAGGTGGCCAACTCTTGACTTGGTAACAATCCTTATCTTCTTTTGTCTACCCAAAACATCATTGATAACATCAAAATTGGAACCACTTGAACATGAAAGTTGTAGGAAATTATCTCAACTTTCTTGTGTAAAAAATTTAGATCATTTCAACTTCTAAAACTCTAAATATGGCCAAAATATTAAATAGTGTTCGGGCTAGAGGATAGATTTGGACTTCTTTGTTGCTACTCCAATTTGAACTTGAAAATGACCTTTTTAGATCTTGGGCTCCATATGAAGGTTGTAGACCTATGTCTTACCTTTCCATCCATATAAAGTAGACCTAAATTTGAGATCTACAGCTCTAGATATGATCCAATTACTGAACAGTGTTCTGATTTGGACTAAACCGACATCTCTTTTCTAAGTTTGACCATCTCCTTGTCCTTTCAATTTCAATTCTTAAAGTCATCAATCAATCCTTTCATTTATGTGATAGGCCTGCATTTAAAATGGACATTCACCACAAATTAAAGGTATCTTATATTATTAGATAGATTATTATAAAACGTACTTTAGTTAAGGAGTTATTGATACTTCAAGTGCAAAATGATGATATAAAACCATGATAAAAATGCACTTCTGAGTACTAATCACAAATATTTTGAAGATGCATTCCTGACAATGAGGTAAGTAGTGTCAATACATTTGTTATTCTTAGGCATATAGGGGTCATTTCTCATTAAGAAAGACAACTGCAAAAATCTTACAAAGTGGATTTTATTAGCCCACCATATTCAAGGACTCACACGCATTCTTCAAAGTTTGTGAAAATTGTCAAAAGTCAGGATTCATTTCAAAACATAAAGAATCTTTAGATAATATTTTATTGACTTTTGAGACATATCCTGGTGGAGATATGCATTATGCAATTCATGATTTATGGCCCCATTTTCATAAAGAATATGATCGACTTAGTTTTCAGAATCTAACTAAAAAAGACCATGTTTGCTAGTTTTTATGAAAACTTGATGGAAAGCCTATCTTAGACCCATAAAGGGCGTTTAAGCTATTTTTGGACGTAAAACCAAGGGAAGATGTGAGCCACAATCACAACTACTTGTACATATATATGTTTTTAAAAAATAAATAAATAAAGAGAGAGAGAGAGAGAGAATGTGTGAGACTCCAGCTGGCCTATATATAGATGGTATGTTTGTCTTTTTAATTTTTCATCTATAAAATCATCTCTTCCTTTCTTTCATTTCTACTTAACCCATATATTCAATAAATATAGAATTGTATAGAAGTGACAGGTTCCTCAGGTCATTACATAAGAAATATTTGTGTTTTCGGTGGATCTAGTCCTTGGAAAGAAAATAAGATTTTAGAATTAGCAAATCATCTTGGTCAGGTGCTAGTCGAGAGAAAGATTCATTTAGTGTATAGGAAAGGCAATCTTGGGTTAATGAGAGGTGTGTCAATAGCTGTATTTTTAGGAGGTAGTCAAGTTTTGGGGGGTTGTCCCCGAAGCTTTAGCACAAGGGGACATCATTGGAAAAACAATTAAAAAAGTACTATAGGTCTCCACAATGTCTGTTTGAATGAATACAATGTTTAACTATGCTGATGTCTTCATTGCTTTACCAAGTGGTCTAGGCACATTGGAAGAGATATTTCATATCTCCTCTTGGACCCAACTGCATATTCACCATAAACTCATAGGTTTGTTAAATGTTAAAGGTTATTATGATAAGTTGTTGTCTTTTCTTGATCATCCTGTGAAATAGAAATTTCTAACATCTTCTGTATGACAAATCATAATCTTTGCTGCTACTGCTAAACAATTGATTGACCAACTACAATCTTTTATTTTTTTAATTGATTCCTTTATGACTCGTATAAATTGGTTATCTAAGGAAAGATGTAAAAAGCTTAAATTGGATTTGAGCCTCCATTTGTGAATCTTTGTGTCTTTTGGTTTTATTATTGTGTTTTGTTGTTTCTTATATTTTTTTCAGTGTGTTTCAGGTTTGTCAATATTTATTATTTCAGGTAATATCTTCTATACTCTATCTTTCTACGTTAGAACATTGAGGACAATGTCTCGTTTTGGTTGAGGGGAGAGGGTAGTAGCTAAAAAAAAAATTAACTAACTGTGTTTTCTATTCCATAAAGCATGTGCAAAATTGTTGTTATTATGATGGCCGAGTAAAGGAGAACTTTATAACTCTTGAGATGCATCTTAGTAACCATTCTTAATAAGATCTATTATAATACTTCTTGAAATATTCAGGTTAACAAACTCTCGCATTGTTATCACTTAATTCTGCTCATATACTCATTTAACATGTATTCTTAAACCTTAATTTACACACACACACTTCAACATATAATTGTGTGTTGCACATTGAATTATTATATTATTTATGTTCTTTTGTTAAAGGTAACAACTAAGAAAAAGGGATAGTATGTAATTTGAAATAAAAACAAAAAGAAAAAAGAAAACAAATGATTGATTATAACAAAAATATAGATAAGTTTGGTTTCATAGCCTTCCTAACCTAAGCAATTAAGCCCGAAAAGGTGTTTTAACACCTAATACCTTAAAGTTAACTGATTTGAGAGCTATTGGCCCAATGTTTGTTAATGGGTTGAGGAGAAAAGCTTAAGGGAATCAAACATTACACTATCTTCGTATTAGTATTTGTGACCCGAGTTAGTAAGCTTGTAGGAGTCTCTCAACACCTAATGCCCTAATACCAACTGGTCTAAGAGTCATTAGTTGAAAGCTTGTTACATGGGTCAAAGATGCATAGTATTTTAAGTTATATGTATATATATATATAAAAGAAAAAAAAGGAAAAAAAATAATAATCTCAACCTAAGAAAGTTAACCTTAAACATTAGAATAAAAATTTTGTTTTCTTCCAAGAAAAGCTCCATAATTATGTGTTGATATATTGAGCACAAAAAAAAAGGTTTATTAATATCTTATTAAGAGGTATTGAGCAGATATATCAATTTAATGAGAGTTTGTTTATCTGGTTAGATTAATGGAAGTTGAATGATAAATATTGATTGTGCATCAAAAGTATCATTAAGTCTCTTATTTAACATATGTATTTATTGTTTTTATTTGGTCTTTTTATAATAATTGATGTGTTTTTTTAGTAATGAAGTTTGTTTTAATGTTTCGATAGGTTTTTGGAGCTTAAATGAATTAATTCAAGAAATTCAACATCAGAATTGAAAACAAAGAATTGAAGAGACATTTAGTTGAAGATTGAAGCAAATCTTGGTTGAAATAAGTGCTCCAAATTTGTCCCAAAAATCAATTCTATTCCAATTCTAGAAAAGAATATCATATGATCTATTTGAAGCCCAAACTTGCCTTATGTTGTGTGCAAACTTCAACCATTAAACACTCAAGGTTTCAATGTCAATCTTAGCCCAAATAATAAGTACATTTGTATACTTATTTGATGTTCAAAGTCAGCCCAAATTCAGCCACAAATCAGCCCTAAATCAACCCCAAATCAACCTTCAAATCAGCCCAAACACAATCCATGATCTTACATGTCCACACAACAACAATTGATTTATTTTGGGTAATTCATTAATCCAAGAAGGCAAGCACATGGATGGAAAGCTGGAGGGGATATTTTTACATTATTTTGGGTCAAAAAGAAGAAGGAGACAACTCATAAATGAGGAAGAAAAACGTGCACCAAAGTGGTTGCAAAGCTGTCCTGATTTGATTTTTCATAACACCTTTCGGTGTTTTACCCATACCTTTTGACTCAGGTGTCCAAATGAGCTGTTCTTTAATGATCTGGAAAGGTGACAGAATTTCCTATAAATATGTCTCTAATAGACATCTCGAAAAAAAGCTCCTAAGAGGGTCGAATTGCTGTCCAAAGTTAGAGTCAGATTTGTGTCCGAATTTTTACTGAAACTGTGTTGTGTTCTTCTTTATAAATTTCGGTTCTTTAGCTTGTAAAACTTATTATTTCAGTTTGATTCAAGTTATTTCATGTTTANTTGTTATATTATTATTATTATTTTATCATGGCTAATGTTGAAGATGTAGAGGGTGAAGGGAGTGTTCAAGGTAATGGACCTCCACAATTCAATGATCATCCTAATTTTCAAACTCTTAGAGAGTATTTTCACCCGGCTAGACAAAGTACACCTTCGTGTATTATCTTACCTCTTAACCAACAAGCCTTCAATTTGAAACCGGGCATGATTATCTTAACTCTTGAGATGCATCTTAGTAACCATTCTTAATAAGATCTATTATAATACTTCTTGAAATATTCAGGTTAACAAACTCTCGCATTGTTATCACTTAATTCTGCTCATATACTCATTTAACTTGTATTCTTAAACCTTAATTTACACACACACACTTCAACATATAATTGTGTGTTGCACATTGGATTATTATATTATTTATGTTCTTTTGTTAAAGGTAACAACTAAGAAAAAGGGATAGTATGTAATTTGAAATAAAAACAAAAAGAAAAAAGAAAACAAATGATTGATTATAACAAAAATATAGATAAGTTTGGTTTCATAGCCTCCCTAACCCAAGCAATTAAGCCCGAAAGGGTGTTTTAACACCTAATACCCTAAAGTTAACTGATTTGGGAGCTATTGGCCCAATGTTTGTTAATGGGTTAAGGAGAAAAGCTTAAGGGAATCAAACATTACACTATCTTCATATTAGTATTTGTGACCCGAGTTAGTAAGCTTGTAGGAGTCTCTCAACACCTAATGCCCTAATACCAACTGGTCTGAGAGTCATTAGTTGAAAACTTGTTACATGGGTCAAAGATGCATAGTATTTTAAGTTATATGTATATATATATATATATAAAAGAAAAAAAGGAAAAAAATAATAATCTCAACTTAAGAAAGTTAACCTTAAACATTAGAATAAAAATTTTGTTTTCTTCCAAGAAAAGCTCCATAATTATGTGTTGATATATTGAGCATAAAAAAAAAGGTTTATTAATATCTTATTAAGAGGTATTGAGCAGATATATCAATTTAATGAGAGTTTGCTTATCTGGTTAGATTAATGGAAGTTGAATGATAAATATCTTGATTTGTGGAATTTGAAAAAAAAAATCTATTTTAACGCTTTAATTACTAGAGACTAGTAATAAGCTGCTTAGGGGGTGTGATTAGTACTTAAAACTGTATTTTTTATCAAGATTTTATATCATCATTTTTGCACTTACAGTATCAAACTCCTTAACTACAACATGTTTTATAATAATATATCTAATAATATAAGATACCTTTAATTTATGGTAAATATTCATTTTAAATGCAGGCCTATCACATAAATAAAAAGATTGATTGATGAATTTAAGAACTAAAATTGAAAGGACAAGGACATGACCAAACTTAGAAAAGAGATGTCGGTGCAATCCAAACTGGAATAATATTCGATACTTGAGTCACATTTGGAACTGTGGATCTTAGATTTAGGTCTACTTTATATGGATGGAAAAGTAAGACATAGGCCTACACCTTTGATATGGAGCCTAAGATCTAAAAAGGTCATTTTCAAATTTAAATTGGAGCAACAATAAAGAAGTCCGAATCTGTCCTCCAGCCCGAGCATTGTTTAGTATTTTGGTCATATCTAGGGTTTTAGAAGTCAAAATAATCTGAATTGTTTACACAAGAAAACTGAGATAATTTCCTACAACTTTCATGTTTTTAAGTGGTTCCAATTTTGATATTATTAATGACGTTTTGGGCAGACAAGAGAAGATAAGGATTGTCACCAAGTCAAGGGTTGGCTACCTACTCATCAATTAGTCATCAAATCAATAGTTTTCAATTTTGGCCTATAAAAGGAGGCATTTGCCATGCATTTAGGCATCTTGGTGTCTAGATCAAGATCATGCTCTTCTTTTCTCTCTTTGCATTCTTTGTAATGTTTATGCTTTGTTTTCATTAATATCAAGCTTATGCCTTTCATTTCCTTTCCTTTGCTTTGTTAACTCTTATTTTGTTTATCTATTTTTCTTTCTTTCATTATGTCTAGCTAAGTTAATTATGTCAAGGTGAAAAGGTTACACTAATGGTGTAAGAATAAGTATAATATAAATTTAATATGGACTTTAATGTTTGATACTAACATGTTTTGTATTTATTATCTTGTTCACTCTTTAATACTTTCCTTGTTAAATGACTAATCTTGATGTATGGTGTATAACACTTGGTACAACAAATGCTTGGTACTTTCATAGCCTATACTGTATGGTATAATCGACACCTAAGCTATGAAAGGAACTAAGCATTTGTTGTACCAAGTGTTATACAACATAAATCAAGATTAGTTATTTAACAAGCAAGGTATTAAAAAGTGAATAAGATAACAAAGATAAAACATGTTAGTATCAAACATTAAAGTTTATATTAAGTTTACACTATACCTATTTTTATACCATTAGTGTAACTTTTTCACCTTGACATAATAAACTTAGCTGTGCATAATGAAAGAAAGAAATAAACAAAATAAGAACATAAATAAGATAAAAGTTAACTAAGTAAATAAGAGGAAATGAAAAGTATAAACTTGATATTAATGAAAGCAAAACTTAAGCATTACAAAAATACAAAGAGAGAAAGCAAGAGCATGATCTTTATCTGGACACCAAGATGCCTAAATGCATGGTGAATGCCTCCTTTTATAGGCCAAAATTGGGAACTATTGATTTGATGACTGATTGATGAGTAGGTGGCCAACTCTTGACTTGGTAACAATCCTTATCTTCTTTTGTCTACCCAAAACATCATTGATAACATCAAAATTGGAACCACTTGAACATGAAAGTTGTAGGAAATTATCTCAACTTTCTTGTGTAAAAAATTTAGATCATTTCAACTTCTAAAACTCTAAATATGGCCAAAATATTAAATAGTATTCGGGCTAGAGGATAGATTTGGACTTCTTTGTTGCTACTCCAATTTGAACTTGAAAATGACCTTTTTAGATCTTGGGCTCCATATGAAGGTTGTAGACCTATGTCTTACCTTTCCATCCATATAAAGTAGACCTAAATTTGAGATCTACAGCTCTAGATATGATCCAATTACTGAACAGTGTTCTGATTTGGACTAAACCGACATCTCTTTTCTAAGTTTGACCATCTCCTTGTCCTTTCAATTTCAATTCTTAAAGTCATCAATCAATCCTTTCATTTATGTGATAGGCCTGCATTTAAAATGGACATTCACCACAAATTAAAGGTATCTTATATTATTAAATAGATTATTATAAAACATACTTTAGTTAAGGAGTTATTGATACTTCAAGTGTAAAATGATGATATAAAACTTTAATAAAAATATAATTTTAAGTATCAATTATTTGACATTCTAAATGTTAGAGAACTACTTATAGAACTACAGATCAATATCAACATAGATATGCATCTATGATGCACCTTCATGCACATTAAACATCAAAAGGTACCATTGAAAACTTAATTTCTTCTATCATCTCAAATTTGAAGACCTTTCAAGCCGATGCCAAAAACTTGTTTACATACAAATAATATGTCCATGTAAAACATATAGTCATAATCGTTTTTGACTTATGTAAAATTATCACGATGAACAAAAAAATATGGAATTTTATCTATCACAATGGTGAAAAATAAAATATTAGATAAAGATTAAAAAAATAAATAAGGGTGAAGTAGAGGTTAAAAAAGTTTTAAACAAAGATTCAAAAATTAAGGTTTTGTAATAGTAAGCCACATAAATCAATTTGAGCTTTTTAGGGTTTTGGAAAAAGAAGAATAATTGATTTACAACATGCAAAAGTGTTAGGGATTTTGAATGTAGTTGATTGAATAAAAAATTTTATTTTATAGGTTTTTCTAGTTTAAGGAATTATGAATTAACTGCAACAAAATTGTTTTTTTAATAACATCGAGTATAAAATTAAAAATATTTAACAAAAAAAAATGCACTTGGCATGACTTTTGAAATCTTGATATGAAAAAACAATCGTGTAACTAGAATCACATACTCATCTTTTGCTTGGTTCGAGACAAGAAGAGGAAGAAAATTCCAGCAGCAAAACCTAAGCGAAATCATGTTGTAAGTGAAGAGAAGAAAAAATCAATTAAACAGAGTAGATTAGGTTTGATATTTTTGAGATTTTTTGTTTGTCGAGAAGAGAGACAAAATCATGTGGCGTGAATAACAAATTTAGAGTGGATTTGGTCTATCATTTAGGCTATTTGTGTTATATTATATTATATATGAGGGTATATTTGTTATTTTGTTCAAATTTAAATCTTGAGTTGACTCAGTATGTAAATTAAAATTTATAAAATTACAAAGGGAAAATATAATTATGTGCAAATCTTGAAGGATGAGAGTAATTTTTCCAAACAATTATCTCCTAATGATGATATGCATGCATTAAGGGTTTTAGGACTGATTCCTTTCACCTCAGACTTCATTCAGTTACTAAGACTGATAGCTTATAAACAACCATGAGTTATAGGATAAAGAATTTTGGATTTCATCTTCTTTAAATTTCTTATTCACTCTTAACACATGTAAACTCTGCAACACGTCACATTGCCTTTTCAGGCCTTTTTTTTTTTTTCCAAAATGAATCATGATAGGTATGTTGCAAAATTAACATTTCGACCAAAACAAAACAATATATTTTGATAGCTTACATTTGCACTGCATCTGAATGTCCTTGCAAGTCCAACAAAGGAGAGAGTGGAGGGAGTAATTAAAACATGAGGATCACGAAACACAAAGTGAATTGGAAGGTAAAAATGGTCCCAATGTGAAGGTTTTTCTGTACTTGCATCTTATTGACCACCCTATAATCTTCTCTTATTTACAATCAAACGTGAGGTTTTTCTATACTTGCATGTACGTATCCTAATAAAAAATGCACATCTTAATTTAAAGTAGTATCTTGATTGCAAGATTTTAAATTCTAATATCCTCTCTTATATAACTTTATTCGATTTGCATAGATACATGTATTCTTTTCAAGCTTTGATGATATTTATTATTTGTATCCATGCTACCAAGTAAGAGATGTATATATTTATATATGTGTTTATTGAAAGTGTTTTTTCTCTTAGACAAACAAACACATTGAATTGAAGTAGTTTTTTTTCACATGTCTAAGCCAATTAGGTTTTCTTATTTATTTCTTTGTCTCCATCCCAAACTACCCCAACATAACCTAATTATACTCTTTATGTTATTGATAAATTAACTTTTCAATTAAGATTTATATAAATAAAAATAATCTTAAATAAAATAGATTTGATAAACATATCAGACTTAAAATACTTGAGTTTGATAATCAGTCAAGTCCAAGATAACAAAAGTCTGACTATTGATGAACATGTCACACCTAAAGTATTTGGACTTGACAGTTGGCCAAACCCAAGATAGGTCTGACTAACATATTAGACCCAAAAAACTTGATAATGTTCAAGTTCTAAGGCTATATGTCTTATCGTCGACGATCCTCTACAATAAAAGTATAAAAGACATGATAAATTATCATGTCTATAATCTTATGTGTATAAAGGATTCTTAAGAAACCTATAATACTTACCATCTCATTAATAACATGTAAGTAATATTTGTTTTTTAATAATATCATATAAGTAAAGGGCTTTTAAATCATTCTTCTTTTTTTGAAAACAACAAGGTTTTTGAGGTATAAATATATCCTGAAATATCCAAGTAAAAAGTCATAACTTTTCATCTCTTAAGATAAAAATATATAGATTTCAGAGCATTGATCAATTTAAAAGTTAAGAACAAACATCTTTGTTCCTTGAATTTAAGTCATTTATTAGTTAAGAACAAACATCTTTGTTCCTTGAATTTAAGTCATTTATTGCTCCAAATCATTTAATATCTTTCTCGTAAATATATTGATTTTATCATTAGAATATCTTTAAGTCCCCTCCGATCGTGACTATTTTTGTAGATATTTTAACTTCTATTATAAGTCTAGAATTTCTTAGATTAAGAAAAAGAAATACAAACACTTGGATATATTGATTAATCTTGATTCCAAATACTAGATAAACCTATGCTTTTTATATATATTTTTGAATTTTGAAATATCATTAATTATCATTTAGATATTATTTGATAACAACAAATGAAATATTGAGAATGCCAATAAAAAATTTATTCTACTTAAAATGAATGAAACGATAATAAAAATAAAGAGTGAGAAAAATATATTTAAAAATAATTTCATTCTAATAAAAGAGATGAGAATGAAAACAAGGAATATATATTACATTTCTAAAATGATATAATGTCTTTTATTATTATATATTAACCATCTTAACTAGTATCATCACTGATATCTTTTCTTAAAAAAATTATTATTATTATTATTATTATTATTAATGCAACATAACTTTTTTACCATCATAATCACTATCACCACTCTTTCATTGCCCTTACAATTTTTCTTTCACCACTCTCATCACATAAATAAATTTTATTTAAAAATATTATTATTACTTTTACACTAATTTTTTTCCATTATCATTACTATTACTATCATTACAATTAATTTAATTTCATTCCAATTTGGTATTAACATTTTAAAAACAATATTGGAACAAAAATATTATTCTGATTCCTTCATCTTTCTTCAATTCTTCTATTCATATCATATTCCGAACTTCTAATAATCAAACAACTTCGGATTTAAATTCCAAGCAAGTCACAAGAAAATTATTATGCCCAATTTTCAGAACCTAAGAATTCACCAATTACTGATGCCTCAAAGTTATTTATTGACGGAATATGCGCCACAAAATGGATAGCATAAGTTATGCCAACGAATTGATGCCTGTAGCTGTAGCTTTCTTGGACAGAAACAAGTAACTAATATGAAGTATTTTCAACTCCACCACATCATTCAAATCGTTCAAGGAAAGCAAATACTGGCATCAGAAATGCCCTATGAATTGTCCAGGTAAACTTTCCTGTTTATAGACATTTTTGGGCCAAGACAATTTTCTGTTTAGAATGGCCTAATTTACAAAGCACTTACTGACATTACAGAAGAGCACCCGACCGCTTACGCAACCCAGATGAAAACAAATCCTCATGCAAGAGAGGCAAATATCGATACAGCAGGGATAAACAATATGATTCAGATACAAAAGAAAGCACACCACTAGTTGGAAGCTCCAGTTATAAAATTCTACAAGACAGTTAAAGCAATTTATAGGCATTGGCAGCTGAATAAAAACCAAGTGGCAGACCATATAATTTGCAAACCATAATGCATTCCCCCAGTTTACAATTTGAAAGAAAGGACCAAGACAACTTGATAGCTGAATTCCTTAATGTCATCAATGTGCTTTACTTGAAACTTCTTAACCTCTTCTCGCCACAGACTCTGTAAAGAGAAGTGACACAACCTGGGGAAGAATCTGTAGTTCTGCAATGACTGAAGGGTGATGGTGGTGGTAAGAATGGGAAGGCCATTTCTCAATGTGTATCTCAGCCATTGAACTAAGGAAACATAGATACATGCTGAACATTATCATCAATTGGCAAGTTCACTACCAAGCACGATAATCCAGATCTTTCAACTGGTCTGACAAGATTGTTTATGTTGTAGAAAAAGCGTCCTATTTCTAAAATTAGGTTGAAATTGAGGACCATGCTAATTATTTAGCTCGGGTAGCAAATTGAACAACACATATGAATCATCTGATGCACGGCTTAAACTTTAAAAGAAAGATGGGAGGGGGTTGAGTCAATAGTGGAATCTTTTAATCTATTTGCCTTTAGAAGCAAATGATTGGAAGAATCTTGAATACAATCCAATTGCAGATAAGTAAGAGGCCTACCTGAACCGTATTTAGAAACTGATTTCTTCACATCTTCAAGTCCATCAACATCTTCCCATTTCAAATTAGGAACCTGTGACAAAAAATGAATACCCAAATATCCTAGCCACATAAAACAAATATCACCCAAAAAAGAAAATCAGACATTCTTTCCAGAATTTGACCTTAACAACCAAAAAATGATTACTTTTAGCTCAGAGAAACTTAAATGGACAGTAAAACAGTCCATATTAATATTTTTGTGACAAATGTATAAATGTGCAATGCAAAAGCATACTAGAAAAGTTAACTTTCAAGTAATTTCAAAAGACCCCAGACAACCCCAGACAAGAGACTGACTTTTAATGAACATGCTTAAAGTTATTGAGGGGCCGGGATAATGATTTCTACCATTTACTTCCAAGAATTATCTACCAGAACTATGGAGAAATCAAAGTTTCCCACATGCATTAGAGAGTAGCTTGGAACCACTTTGCAGTGACGGGGACAACATTTTAGCCCTCTGTTCTTCGGCCAAGAGGCCTGATGTCTAATTTCATAGCCGAAGCAACGCCTAACAGTTGGCGGCAGAACCACAGAACCCTCTTCAGCCGCAACTAATAGAACCTGATGTCTAATTTCTCCAGCATCCTTGATGAGCTGCATCAGCAAGGTACAAGAACAAACATCCTTGACAAACCCTAACGAAATACAGATTTTACTTTCTGACTTGAAATTACCTTAGAATCTTAAAATAAGGAAATGATAAGTCGAGGGATCCGTAAGGCACTTTAGTCACATACAGACACCTTGCCTATCCCAATATTTTGATCTGTTAATGTGGCTAGGTCACCACAGAAAATTTCTTTACAGCCTGTTAAATCAACCAGCAAGAAGAAAGATACACCAAAAGGTTTGCAACTTACAAAATAATCCTTTGATTTTTCTCCATAGTAATTGTCTTATCTTCGGAGAATGGTTCAGTGAATTCCCTAATAGCTGGCGAAACATCAACCTTTTTTATATAGTTATTTATAATATATATAGTTAATTTTTTTATAGTTTAATTTTGATTTTATTATGTTATTTATTATTTTGATATTTTTATTCTTAAAAAAAATATTAATTTTTTTATCGTATTAGATGGACTATAAAAGTATTAAGTATTTGTTGTATCAAGTGTTATACAACACAAATCTAAATTAATCATTTAACAAGCAACATATTAAAAATAAATAAAATAACAAATACAAAATATATTAGTATTAAACATTAAGGTCCATGTTATGTTTATACTATAATTATTCTTATACAATTAGTGCAACATTTTCACCTTAATATAATAAACTTAACTAAACATATTAAAAAAAAAGAAATATAAAAAAACCAGATAAAAACATAAATGAGATAAAATTTAACTAAATAAAGAAAAAAAATAAGAAACATAAATAAAAAATTAATATAAGCAAAACTTAATCATTACAATAAAAAGAAAACAAGAATATGAGCTTCATTTAAAAATCAAGATGCCTAAATGCATGGAAAATACTTACTTTTATATGTCAAAATTTAAAACTATTGATTTGTTGATTAATTGTTGAATGGATGGTCACATCTTGATTTGGTGACAATCCTTATCTTTTTGTCTAAACAAAATGTTATTGTTAACATCAGAATTTGAACATACCTAATTCATGAAAATTTTAAAAAATTATCTCAGCTTCCCAGTAAAAAAAATTAAAGTCATTTGGACTTCTAGAACTTGAAATATGGGTTGAATACTGAACAATGTATGGTTTGCAAGACAAATTATGACTTCTCCATTGTTGTTAAGATTTAGACTTCTAAACATTAGAATTGAGTTTTGCGTTTCTATGAATGTTTTAGGTTTATGTCTTAGCTTTTTAGGCATATGAATCAAATTAAAATCTAAATCTATAGCTCCAGATATGACCCAATAATTGAATAGCGTTTTAGTTTGAACTGAACCAGCATCTTTTTTCTAAGTTTCACCCTCTTTTTATCTTTTCAATTTCAGTATTTGAACTCATCGATCAATTATTTGATTTATATGATAGGTTTGTATTTAAGATGAACATTTACCATAAACTAAAAGTATTTTATAGTATCAAACTTGTTATTATAAAACATGCTTAGTTGAGTTATTGATATTTCAAGTGCAAAAAGTTAATATAAAACTTTAATAAAAATACATTTTTAAGTACCGAATATAGGATAATGAATTTACGTGACTATGATATCGCAACGAAACACCAAGGACCTATTACACATTCTAAATAGGCTCATCTCAAGGTCCAAAACAAAGATATTAAAAGAAGCATTGAATGGACTGGTCATGCAAGTTTCGGTCAAGACTAAACTTTGAAATGCTTTAGAGCATCAAGAAGAAGCCTTAGTAAGTTTAATCTATTAAGGTTAATTTATCATTACTATTTAAACACATGTAAACCTAAATTTTGGACTTTTAATGAATAATACTTCTATAATTTTCAGTTTTAATGTGCGAAAGAGATTCTTGCATTCTTTAGTTCTTGAAAGAACTAAATATAACTTATTAAAGATAGATTGGCTTCGTGGCATCATTCAATTTCATTCCAAAGGTGCTGGTACCTTATTTTGCATTATGTCACATTCTTATAGACCTTTTTTTGACTTTCTGAGATGTGTTTTTGTTGTGATTGTGAGGGTAGGTCGTATTATTTTAACTATAAGCACACCACATTTCAACCTAAGCTTGACGTCAATGAATGGTGATGTGGTGGTCTAAATAGGGTTCATGAACAAATGAAAGTATAGTTGCCTAATTTAAAGGAAAAATAATCATATGATTCAACAAGAAAATATGATTTATTAGGAACAATTACATTTATATGCTTTAAATTTGCCTCCTTCTCATAGACCTTCTAGTGTATGATTTTTTTTTCTCCACCCCTTATTTTTTAGGAATTTATTTTTCTTGTTTAAAAAATACTTAGATGCATTATAAAATATGTATTATAGAATTTTTTTTCATAAAGATATGTTTTTGTTATTATTGTGATTTTTGTTTAGGGAGAGAAAAAAAAAGGTATTTAGGATTATCAAAACTAAAAAGAAAAAGTGAAGACATTGATGCAATCACCAATACAAAGACAATTCTATCATAATGGTCACACCCATTTTGTCAAGAACTTCTAGAAGGTTTAGATATATTTGACAAAATTGGCAACAAAAAGTCTTTTCAACATTTTCAACATTTAAGGTGCCAATTGAAAATGGGAGGTAAATTTTGATTATTTTAGTCTGAATATCCTTGTAACATTTCTATTATAATTGGAAGTTGTCAAAAAAACATACAAAGGAAAGCTAAATCCCTAATAAGGTTTTGAAATGATAATTGATATAGAATTAATTATCATAAATAGTAAAATTAATTATTGTAGTTTTTCTTTAATTAACCTAATAGTTTTTTAGCATTTAAAACCTTGATGTTTTTATGCTAAAAATAAAACCAAGATTACTCAAAGCATGAAAAATACCTCCTTTTATAGACTAAAATTTAAAACTATTGATTTGTTAACTAATTGTTGAATAGGTAACCGCATTTTCACTTGGTGACAATCCTTATCCTCTTCTCTAAACAAAACATCATTACTATCATCATAATTTGAATAGACTTTGTTCATGAAAGTTTTAGGAAATTATCTTAATTTTTTTATAAAAAAAAATTAAGGTCATTTGAACTTCTAAAACTCGAGATATAGGCTAAATACTAAATATTATCTAGGCTATAGGATAGATTTTGACTTCTCCGTTATTGTTTAGATTTGGACTTCCAAACAATATAATTAAGTCTTACATTCCACATGAATGTTTTAAGCCTATGTTTTAGCTTTCTAGCCATATAAACAAAATTGAAATCCAAGATCTATAGTTTAGATATGACCTAATAATTGAATAATGTTCTAATTTGGACTAAACTAACGTCTCTTTTCTAAGTTTCATCCTCTTTTTATCTTCTCAATTTCAGTAGTTGAACTCAACAATCAATCCTTTAATTTATGTGATAGACCTGTATTTAAGATGAACATTTACTATAAATTAAAGGCATCTTATATTATTAAACATGTTATTACAAAATATGCTCTAGTTAAAGAGTTATTTATACTTTAAGTACAAAATGAAGATATAAAACCTTGATAAAAAATGCACTTTTAAGTACTAATCATCAATTGTATAATATAACTGACACTTATGTTATGAAAAGAACTTGATTTGTTGTTAACATAAGTTATAATCATGAATATCTAATAATATTTTTAAGTATTAACATTATTCGAATAAGATAACTAATGTAATCATGTTAATAATTTATATCCAATTAGAATCTTCTTTGTGTGTGGTTTTTAGTTGAGAAATAAAAATAGTTTATATTATACTTGTTTAAAATATCATCAATGGATCATCTAACCTTAGCAATTATTTTACAATTCACCATCACCATCACCATCACCATCACCATCACCATCATCATTATTATTGTAATTTATATAGTTAAATTTCTTATGGTTCAATCCCGATCTTGCCTAGTTATTTATTACTTTGACACTTCAGCACTTGGAAGAAGACATCAATTTTTTTGTGATGTCAATTCCAAAATAAAAGGAAAGAGGACTAAACTTAAAGATAAAAGTTAAAAATACATTATGTTAGGGTATAAAGATAATTCTTGTGGCTACAAATTGTATAATCCTTTCACCAAGAAAATGGTAATATCAAGACATGTTTAGTTTTATAAAGATCAAATGTGGAATTGAAGTAATGAAAGGAACCCCCAACAACTAATTTTAGAAAAAGAACAAGAGTGGAAAAATAAAGAAGAAAACTAGAATGTGCCAACATCACCACCTCAAGCTGAAATTAAACCATTATCAGATGGCACCTCTAGTTTAGATCTAAAAACAACAAAGAACATTTAAAAGATATTTAATGTCACATAAATAATTGATTTTGATGATTTTAGCATGCTATATCTTTTTATAGGTTGTGATCCTTTGATATTTTAAGAAGCTTTTTGAAACTCGAATTGGAAGAAAGTAATGAAAGATAAAACAAATGACATTAATAGAAATAATACTTGGAAGCTCACTATAACACTTCCTTGAGTACTCAAAGTAATTAGTGTTAAGTGGGTGTTCAGAACAAAAATAAATGTAAAAGGAGAGGTAGAAAAACAAAAGGTCATGTTGGTGGCAAAAAGTTACTAGCAGCAATATAAAGTAGATTAGGAAGAAGTGTTTGCATTAGTTGCTCAACTCAAGACAATGAGATTGTTAATCTTATTAATAGCTCAAAAGAAGTGGAAATTACTCTAAATGGACATGAAGTATGCCTTTTTTAATAGATATCTTGAAGAAGATGTATATGTAGAGCATCCATTTGGGTTTATTATTTAAAGGCAAGAATAGAAGGTATGTAAATGGAATAAAGCTTTTTATGAGCTTAAACAAACACCAAGAGCATGAAATTCTAGAATTTATGAGATGCATATAAGCATACTTCGTATGTGAAAACTATGGAATTCTAGAATTTATGAGATGCATATAAGCATACTTCGTATGTGAAAACTAACTCTTAGTAAGATGTTTTGTTTGTTTGCCTATACGTAGATGATTTACTATTTACAAGAAATATCTCTTTCATGATTGAAGAGTTTAAGAAATCTATGGTAAAAGAGTTTGAAATGATAGATTTAGGAATTTTGGCTTATATTTTAGGAATTTAAGTAAAGCAAGAAAAGTGTGGAATTTTCATCTCACAAGCAAAAAATGCATAAGATTTTAAAGATGTTTGCTATATAAGTTCTCAACTAGTTGATACTCTAATTGCGTACGACACCAATATGACTGAAGGAGTATGAGCATCGGTGAATCAAACTTATTACAAAAGTCTTGTTAGGTACTTATGTTACTTAACTTGCACCAGGCATGATATCATATGAATTTGGTTTGGTTAATAGATATATGGAAAATCCAAGAATTTCTCACTTGTATAAGCCAAAGGAATTTTATGATTTGCTAAAGGCATATCTAATTATGGTTTGTTTTATCCATCTTTATGAAGCCTTAAACTTGCTAATTATAGTGATAATGATTAAGATGAAAATTATAATGACTAAAAAATTACTAATGTCTTTGTATTTTACTTGGGTGAAGTAACATTCACACAATCTTCTAAAAACTAATATATTATTGCACTTTTAACTTGTGAAATAAAATATATTGTAACTTCCTTTTGTGTTTGTCATGCTATTTGGTTGAGGAAATTACTTAAGGAATTGTAGTATCAGTAAAAAAAGTAACAATAATTTATATTGATAATAAATCAACTATTACATTGGGGAAGAATCAAGTTCATCATGAACATTCGAAACACATTGATGCTCTTTGGCATTTAATAAGAGAGCATGTAAAGGAAAAACAAATTTGAGCTGATTCGTGTAAGAACAAGTGATCAAGTCATTAATATATCACAGAGACTCTTAAATCTGATATTTTTCATCATTTGCATAAGAAACTTAGAGTCACAATGCTAAAAAAAAAACAAGTTTAAGAGAGAAGAATGTTGAGCATCAAACTTGTTATATGAATATTATTAAGAGTAATTGATACAAGGTACTTATAATAGGATTATAAACACATTCAAATAAGTGTTTAGTTAATTACTTTTGAGATTTATCATAGTCACTTTTGATATGTGTTAGAGTCATCGTTAGAATTTTCTATTAAGCCTGTAAATACTATGTATTCTACGTTGTTCAAGTTATTAAAACAATAAAAAGTATAAAGAAGTTGCATGTCAGTCTGCATTTTTATAGAAATCCACCAATTTGGTAGTTAAATAATAAATAGGGGTTGTTAGGAGGAAAAATACAACATAGAAATGAAAACATCATAATTGAAGAAATTCTTAGTTTCACATTAAATTTCACCTTATTCTCTAGAGCAATAACCTCAACACATCTCTTTATGTTTGCCTTAACATTCTTGATACGCATTTATTATTAGTATTATCATTATTAAAAAAAATCAATTAATCAAGCTAATTCATTTTCTTTTACTTATTATTATAAGGAAAGTTATGTTAAGCAATCAATTACTAGAGAATAAGAAGAAGTAATTGTGATTCTCTTAATAAGGGAAATGAAAATAGTTAGGAGAGTATAATAATTAAAAGAAAAAGCTAGTTTTTCCTTGGTAATTAGAGAATTCATGCTGGTAGCTGTGAATTTGATGACAGCGAGATGTTGCTTGTTGTGAGTGAGAATCAATTTTGTTTACTAAAAATGGTACCAAGTGGAGAGGAATTGAGGACAAAGTTTACGAGGGTTTTTCCCTTTTTAACCATCATTTCTAATTTTAATTAAAGAAAACTCTATTGACATGACCAAAAGATTGGTGTCTCTTTCAAGTGCAGAAGTGTTAAAGCAATAAATAATTCGATAAGACCGGGGTCGAACCATAAAAAGGTTAACTATATAAATTATAAACAACAACAACAACAACAACAACAATCATAAAGAAGAAGAACAAGTTGATGAGAACTTTAAGATGTAAGATCAATGTTAGGATCAAACAATGATAAAAATAAATGTCAAGGTTAGAGGATCCTCTAACATATTTTAAACAAGTATAATATAAACTCTAATTATTCAACTAGAAATCACACACAAAGGAGGTTTCAATTGGATTATAAATTGTTAACATGATTACATTACTCATCTTATTCAAATAATGCTAATAATTGTAAATGTTGTCAGGCATTCATGATTATAACTTATGTTAACAACAAATCAAATTTATTTCATAGCACAAGTGATTGGTACGTGTGTTTTCATCAAGGTTTTATATCATCATTTTGCATTTGAAGTATCAATAACTCTTTGACTAAAACATGTTTTATAATAACATATCTAATAATATAAGATACCTTTAATTTGTGGTAAATATTAAACTTAAATATAGACATATCACATAAATGAAAGGATTGATTGATTGATTAATTTAAGTACTGAAATTGAAAGGACAAAGAGATGCTAGTATAGTCCAAACTGGATTACTATTTGGTAATTGGATCATATCTAGAGTTGTAGATCTCGGATTTATGTTTACTCTATATGGATGGAAAGGTAAGACATAGGCCTACCACTTTAATGAGAGTACAAGATTTAAAAAGGTTGTTTTTAAGTCCAAATACGAGCAACAACAAGAAAGTCTGAATCTGTCCTATAACCCAGACACTGTTTAGTTTTTAGCTTATATCGTGAGTTCTAAAAGTTCAAATGACCTCAATTTTTTTTATCTGAAAAGTTGAGATAATTTCCTAGAACTTTCATGTAGAGGTCAAGTTCAAATTCTAACATTATCAAAGATATTTAGGTAGATAAAAATATAAAGATTGTCACCATGTCAATAGTTGGCTACCAACTCAACAATTAGTCATCAAATCAATAATGTATAATTTTAGCCTATAAAAGAACGCATTTGCCATATATTTAGGCATGTTGGTTTTCAAATCAAGACCATGATCTTATTTTGTTTATTTATGTTTCTTTCTTTTATTATGTTTAACTAAGTTTATTATATAAAGGTGAAAAAGTTACACTAATGGTATAAGAATAAGTATAGTGTAAACTTAACATGGACTTTAATCTTTAATACTAACATGTTTTATATTTGTTATCTTGTTCACTCTTTAATACTTTGCTTGTTAAATGACTAATCTAGATTTATGTTCTATAACACTTGGTACAACAAATACTTGACACTTTCATAGCCCATACTGTATGGTATAACCGACAGTTGAGCCATGAAAGAAACTTGATTTGTTGTTAACATAAGTTATAATCATGAATGCTTGACAATATTCACAAGCATTAGTATTATCAAAATAAGATAACTAATGTAATCATGTTACCAATTCATAATTCAATTAAAACCTCCTTTTTATGTGGTTTCCATTTGAGTAATAAGAGTTTATACTATACTTATTTGAAATACCATTAATGGATCCTCTAACTTTGACAATTCTTTTTATCATTATTTAATCATTACATAATCTTCCATCTCAAAGTTCTCATCAATTTCTTCTTCTATTTTTTTAATTACTATTACTATTACTATTATTGTTGTTGTTATTGTTATTGTTATTGTTATTATTGATGTTATTATATTATTGTTATTTATAATTTATATAATTAATCTCTTTGTGGTTTGACCTTAGTCTTGCTGGGTTTTTATTATTTCACTCTTACACTTAGAAGAAGATATTAAACTTTTGATCGTGTCAAAGTTGATAATAAACTAATTCTTCAATAAGATCTACTTCTTGTAAATCATTATAATATCTAGGTTGCTTACAAATATTGAAAATATTCATATCCAATGTCATATTTCCAAAAGATAGCTTCATTAGTCCATTCCAACAATTAATCAATGCACTAGAAGTTGTAAGAAATGGACATCCTAAAATAACAAGAATTGAATTACATGCTTTAACAGATTGTGTGTCCAAGACAATAAAATCCACAAGATAAATGAATTTATCAACTTATACTAACACATCTTTAATTATTTCTCTAGGTAATTTTACAGATCTATCAACAAGTAAGAAAGTTATAGAAGTCAGTTTTAACTCACCTAGATTCAGATTTTGAAAAATTAATAATGGAAGTAAATTCACACTACCTCCAAGATCAAGTAAGACTCTTTCAATTTTATGTTCTCCAATAAAGCAAAAAATTATAGAATAACCAAGATCTTTATATTTCAAAGCATTATTGTTATAAAGAATAACACTTACTTCTTTGACTAAAAAGACTTTTTTTTTCACATTCAATTTTCTCTTCACAATGTACAGATCTTTTAAAAATTTATGATAAGAAGGAACCTATTTAATAGCATCCAATAAAGGTATATTGATCCTTACCAATTTAAAAGTTTCAAATATTTTAAAGTTATGATTGACTTTTATTTGTTTGATTATGGCATGAGGAAATGGAAGTGTTGGTGGAGATTTAGTCTTTTCTTTACAATATTTAGATTTAACTTCTTCCTTACCTTGAGAAATTAACTCATCATCTTTCTTATAAGGTTCAAGAGTGGGTTTTTCAATAACCTTACCACTGTGAAGAGTGATGACTGATTTGACTTGATCAAAGTATTGGCTTTTAGAACTACTTGCATTTGCATTGTATTGCTCCTTGGGATTTTATTATGGTTGACATGAAAACTTATCTTTCTCTTGGAAACTGAGAGCAGATGTCAATTTTGCAAGAGTATCTTTAAATTTTGTCATACTTTGAGCAAATTGAGTATTGATTGTCTTTTATTTTTTAATGAATGCATACAATATTTTCTCAACATTTTTTCTAGAAGGTGGAGCATAAAGAAATACATATCCATGAAAATTTTAAAAATTATGATGTGTTTGAAATGGTAGTTGTGAAAGTTTGTGCATTGTTATTATCACTCTCCCAACTGGATTTCTCCAACTAGGGTTGTATGTTTGTGAGTATAAGTTATGATTGGGCCTTTGAAAACTATTTAAAAAATGAATTTATTAATGGAGATATTCATTAAAAGAAAGCAAAGTTGGACAGTTGATTGATACTTAAAAGTGTATTTTTATCAAGGTTTTATATCATCATTTTGCACTTGAAGTATGAATAACTCCTTAACTAAAACATGTTTTATAATAATATATCTAATCATATAAGATACCTTTAATTTATGGTAAATGTTCATTTTAAATGTAGGCCTATCATATAAATGAAAGGATTGATTGATGAATTTAAGAACTGAAATTAAAAGGACAAAGAGATGGACAAACTTAGAAAAGAGATGTCGGTATAGTCCAAACCAGAAAACTGCAAGGTAATTGGATCATATTTAGAGTTGTAGATCTCAGATTTATGTTTACTTTATATGGATGGAAAGGTAAGACATAGGCCTACAACTTTTATATAGAACCGAAGATCTAAAAAGGTCATTTTCAAGTCTAAATTTGAGCAATAACAAAGAAGTCCAAATCTGTCCTCCAGCCTGAGCACTGTTCAGTATTTTGGCCATATATGGAGTTCTAGAAGTCAAAATGAATTGAATTGTTTACACAAGAAAGCTGAGACAATTGCCTAGAACTTTTATTTTTCAAGTGGCTCTAATTTTGACGTTATCAATGATGTTTTGAGCAGACAAGAGAAGATAAGGATTATCACCAAGTCAAGGGTTGA
>SRLM01001618.1:102973-296673 GCA_015708895.1 Populus ilicifolia | reverse complement strand
TACTACTACTACTACTACTACTACTACTACTACTATTATTATTATTGTTGTTGTTATTGTTATTATTGTTGTTGTGGTATTGTTGTTATTTATAATTTGTACAATAACCTCCCTGTGGTTCGACCCCGGTCTTGCCGGGTTATTTATTACTTCGACACTCCTGCACTTGGGAGAAGACATCAATCTTTTCGTCGTGTCATATGTACAGGTAGTTGTGATTGTGGCTCACATCTTCCCTTGGTTTTACGTTCAAGAATGGTTTAAATGCCCTCTATGGGTCGAGAATAGGCTTCCCATCCAGTTTGCTTAAAAACTAGCAAACAGAGTCTTTATTAGTTAGATTTCCAAGACTAAGTCAATTACGTTCTTTATGAAAATAGGGTTATAAATCATGAATTGCACGATGCACATTTACACCAAGATATATCTTAAAAGTCAATAAAAAGTTATCTAAAGATTCCTTATGTTTTGAAATGAATCTTGACTTTTGATAATTTTCACAAACTTTGCAGAATGCATGTGAGTCCTTAAACATGTGGGTCAATAAAATCCACTTTGTAAGATTTTTGCAGTTGTCTTTCTTGATGACAAATAACCCTCACATGCCTCAGAATGACAAGATTTAATGACACTACTTACCTCATTGTCAGGCATGCATCTTTAAAATATTTGATCAGGACAATATTTGAATAAGTAAAGGTCATCCCAATAAAAGTTTTACACGTAGCTCAAAAAATTTCTTTTGTTTTAGGTACTCCAATGAGCTGACAAATGTCCTGAAGCAGGAAAATTATTATTTTTATCATACCTAGGCATTAAACTAAGAGAAAGTAAGGATTCATCAGGAAAGCAATCATCAATTGGTGTGATATTGGATGTCGAATTTGTTGTCACTTTTGATAAAAGATCCACATCAACATTTTTTATGTGTTTTTCATCTGTGATTTCTTCCTCAAAATAAATCATTTATGAATCTTTATATTCATCTAACTTATTTTTACTTAAATTAGATTCAAGTTTGATCATAAACTAATTCATCAATATAATCTACTTGTTGTAAATCATTATCATCTCCAGATTTCTTGTAAATGTTGAAAATATTCTTATCCAATGTCATGTTTTCAAATGACAGCTTCATTAGTCCATTCCTACAATTAATCAATGCGTTAGAAGTTACAAGAAACAAACGTCCTAAAATAACAAGAAATGAATTACATGCTTCAACAGGTTCTATATCCAAGATAACAAAATCCACATGATAAATAAATTTATCGACTTGTATTAACACATCTTCGACTATTCCTCTAGGCACTTTTACAGATCTATCGGCAAGTAAAAATGTTAAAGAAGTTGGTTTTAACTCACCTAAATTGAGAATTTGAAAAACTAAATATGGAAGTAAATTCATGCTAGCTCCAAGATCAAGTAAGACTCTTTAATTTTATGTTCTCCAATAAAGCAAGAAATTATAAGACAATCAGGGTCCTTCTATTTCAAAGCATTATTATTCTGAAGAATGACACTTACTTGTTCGGCTAAAGGCTTTTTTTTTCATATTCAATTTTCTCTTTACCGTGCATAAATGTTTTAAAAAATTAGCATAGGAAGGAACTTGTTTAATAGCATCTAGCAAAGGTATATTGATTCTTACCTATTTGAAAGTTCCAAAAATTTCAGAGTTGTGATTGATTTTCCTATTTGGTCATGACATGAGAAAATAAAAGTGGTAGTGGGGAATCAGTCTTTTCTTTGCAAATTTCAAATTCAACCCCTTCTTTACCCTTAAAGATTAACTCAATAACCTTACCATTATGAAGATTAGTGACTGATTTGACTTAATCCATGTGTTGGCTTTTAGAACTACTTGCATTTGTATTGTATTGGCCCTTGGAATTTTATTGTGGTTAGGATGGAAACTTACCTTTCTTTTAGAAACTGAGAGCAGATGTTAATTTTGAAAGAATAATCTTTAAAATCTATTATGTTTTGAGCAATTTGAGTATTGATTGTCTTTTGCTTTTCAATGAATGCATGCAATATTTCCTCAAGATTTCTTTTATTAGGTGGAGCATAAAAAGGTGCATATCCATGAGAATTTTAGAAATTATGGTGTGCTTAAAATGGTGGTTGTGAAGTTTGTACATTGTTATTATCACTCTTCCAACTAAAATTTGGGTAATTTCTCCAATCAAAGTTGTATGTTTGTGAGTATGGGTTGTGGTTAGCGCTTTGAAAACTGTTTAAAGTATGAGCTTGTTCATGGAGCCATTCCTTAAAAAAAGGAAAGGTTGGATAGTTATTGATTGAGTGTTTATTTGTTTCACATATTTGACACAGAATGTTTTCAACATATTTTAATTGACCACTCGTTTTCAATTCTAGTGCCTCGACTTTTCTAGCTAAAGATGCAAACTTGGCTTGGAGGTAATGATTTTCTCTAAGGTTGTATATACCTCTACTCGATGTATGAGGTTTAGTTTTACTCGGTGCCCTATAAGTACCCGCAGTGTCCCAATTTTGAGCATTTTCAGCTAACAAGTCTAAGTACTACATGGTTTCATCAGGGTCTTTATCTTTAAAAGTTTATTGCACATCAATTCAACCATTTGTCTATCTCTAGGTGTTAACCCTTCATAAAAATATGAAACGAATCTCCATGTTTCAAAACCATGATGAGGGTAAGTATTAAGCAAGTCTCGATACCTATCTCAATATTGGTAAAATGTTTCTTCTGGTTTTGAGTAAAAGTGGTGATTTGTCTTTTGAAAGAATTTATTATGTGAGATAGGAAAAATATTTTTTAAAACAGTTGTTGCATTTCATCCAAAGCATGAATGGATCCTCGTTTCAAATTTTATAGCCATGTTTTAGCTTTATCTTTTAATGAAAAAGGAAAAGGCTTTAATGTGATGGTATTCATGTTACAATTTTAGTCATTATGGTGTTACAGACCTCCTCAAATTCCTTTAAATGCAAATATGTCTTCTCTTAAGTGCAAGAGTGTTGAAGTAATAAATAACCCGGCAAGACGAGGGTCGAACCACAGGAAGGTTAATTGTATAAATTATAGATGACAATAATACAACAACAATAACAACAACAACAACAATAATAAAGAATAAGAAGAAGAAGATGAGAACTTTGAGATGGAATAATAATGTAAGGATTAAACAATGATAATAACAAATGTCAAGGTTAGAGGTTCCACTAATAGTATGTCAAACAAGTATAGTATAAACTTTTATTATTTAATTGGAAGCCACACACAAAAAAGGTTTCAATCAGAATATAAATTGTTAACATAATTACATTAGTTATCTTATTCGATTAATGATAATACTTGTAAATCTTGTCAGCCATTCATGATTATAACTTATGTTAACAACAAATCAAGTTCCTGTCATAGCTCAGATGTCGGTTATACCATATAGTATGAGTTATGAGAGTGCCAAATATTTATTGTACCAAGTGTTATATAACATAAATCTATATTAGTCATTTAACAAACAAAGTATTAAAGAGTGAAGAAGATAACAAATACAAAACATGTTAGTATCAAACATTAAAGTCCATATTAAGTTTACACTGTACTTATTCTTATACCATTAGTGTAACCTTTTCACCTTGATATAAGAAACTTAACTAAATATAATGAAAGAAAGAAAAATAAATAAACAAAATAAGAACATAAATAAGATAAAAATTAACTAAGTAAATGAAAGGAAATGAAAGGCATAAACTTGATATTAATAAAAGCAAAGCATAAACATTACAAAAAAATACAAAAAGAGAAAGCAAGAGCATGATCTTGATCTGGACACCAAGATGCCTAAATGCATGGCAAATGCCTCCTTTTATAGGCTAAAATTAGAAACTATTAATTTGATGACTAATTGATGAGTGGGTGGCCAACTCTTAACTTGATGACAATCCTTATCTTCTCTTGTCTGCCCAAAACGTCATTAATAACGTTAAAATTAGAACTACTTAAAAACATGAAAATTATAGAAAATTATTGTACTTATTCTTACACCATTAGTGTAACCTTTTCACTTTGACATAATAAGATTAGCTAGACATAATGAAAGAAAAAAAATAGATAAACAAAATAAGATAAGAGTTAATGAAAGCAAAGTATAAGCAATATAAAAAATACAAAGAGAGAAAACAAGAGCATGATCTTGATCTAGACACCAAGATGTCTAAGTGCATGAAAAATACCTCCTTTTATAGGCCAAAATTGAGAACTATTGATTTGATGACTAATTGATGAGTAGGTGGCCAACTCTTGACTTGGTGACAATCCTTGTCTTCCCTTGTCTGCCCAAAACATCATTGATAATGTCCAAATTAGAGTCACTTGAAACATGAAAGTTGTAGGAAATCGTCTCAGCTTTCTTGTGTTAAAAATTCAGGTCATTTGGACTTCTAGAACTCCAAATATGACCAAAATACTGAACCGTGCTTGGGCTAGAGGACAAATTCGGGCTTCTTTGTTTTTGCAAAAATTTGGACTTGAAAATGATATTTTTAAATCTTGAGCTTCTATAAAGGTTGTAGGCCTATGTCTTACCTTTCCATCTATATAAAGTAGACCTAAAACCAAGATCTACAACTCTAGATATGACCCAATTACCGAATAGTATTCTTGTTTGGACTACACCAGCGTCTCTTTTCTAAATTTAGTCATCTCTTTATCCTTTCAATTTCAGTTCTTAAATTTATCAATCAATCCTTTCATTTATGTGGTAGGCCTATATTTAAAATGAATATTTACCATAAATTAAAGGTATCTTATATTATTAGATATATTATTATAAAATATAATTTAGTTAAGGGGTTATTGATGCTTCAAGTGCAAAAATGATAACATAAAACCTTGATAAAAATATATTTTTAAGTACTATTCATTTGTCAAGCCGGCAGTGGCAGTGGTTATGGCTGAAGGCACAACTGAAAAGGAGATTAAAAAACAAAACAAAATGAAAGAAACAAAATGGCAGAAACCAAGAAGTGGCTGATTTTTTGGCTTATTTTGGACCTGATTTTCTCCTCCCTCGGGTCATCAAATCCACATCTATTTATAGGTGGTAGAAGATGACAATCTTGTCTACACTTAAAAAAAATTCAACCCTTGATTCAGTTAGGGAGGATCTCAACTATCAGCTCAAAGTAGATATCATGAGTTGTAAATCTGCAGATAAAAAGCTAATTGGGTTGTCTTCTTTAGGCTATCACCAAAGATTGTATTATCATTTAGCGTAAACTAATCACATGAAGTTATAGAGAAAGTGCATAGGATCTTTTTTGTATAAGAATTGTCAAATTTGATGGATATTAGGTATATTGAATATAGCTACAAAGTAGGTAATAAGATCAGCTTTTTCAGAGAAAAAATAAAGATAATGAACAGTGTTTAGTCTTATTTTTGCCCAAGTTCATTTCAATACTCCCTCTTCCAATTGCTTTCAATTAAACCCTAATTGACCCTAAAATTTTTTTATCTCATGCAATTAAGCTTTTAATTTCAATCAATTAACTTGGTAAAAAATAAATTTGGTCTTTTAAAATTTTAATTTTCTTAATTAAGTCCAAATTAGGCTCTCAAACTTAATTTTTCATTAATTACGCCCAAAATAAAATTAATTTGACCCATTTAAAGTATAATTAAGTCCTTGCACTTAATTAAATTCTTCAATTGGACCCAAATTAATTCCTAAACATAATTAAAATTTAATTTGGCCCATAATTAAATCAAATTAGCTTATTAAAAATTTAATTATGTCATTAGACTTAATTTTTATGCAAATTCATCCAATAATCATTCAATTTGACCTTAAATTTGCATTTTTGGGCATAATGAGGTACAATTAGGCCTTGAATTTTCTAAAAAAATTACGGTTTGATTTTTTTCTATTTTTATAGTCCTCAATTTGCTTTCTCCACATTGTCATCCTTATTTTATTTTTTAATTTTTATTTGAAAAAAAATAATTTTTGAGGAATAACCTAGAATTGGGTTATGACATTAGGATCTACTATGATTTATCTGTCAGTGGTGTCATACCAATAGCATTTGAATAAAAAACTATATTTTTTTGTTATAATATTATAATTTAATTGTCTTTTCTAACTTTTCATAATAGTCAACTTCAAACTCATTAGAAGTTGATCCATTAACACAAACCCAATTGTTACATGTCTTTCTACGTTGCCTATATTCTTCAGTATGAAACATATATTCATTGATAAAATACATGTTATGGCACACCTTTCTTTCAAAACTTAGACTTAGTAAAGATAAAGTAACACTAGCATTCGTTTATAATTAATAAAGTACAACCATAACAGATTAACAAGAAATATGTAATGAAATTAACTATCTTGAGAGATAGAATAATTAAACAGTAATTACATGTGTTCTACACTACTTGAAAATTATTTATCTTGTAATCAAAAGATTTTAGATTTAATCAGTTATGAGTCTTAGGACAATAAATATTAACGGTATTACCTATAAGGAATCAATAATGTATCAGTTTATAATATTATAAGAGATAAATTGTTTAAAAATAATAACATTTTAAGAGTATACTTACTAAATAAAAGGTTTCAGTTCATTGCAATTAAAAAGCACATAGTTATGTACTTGTTTGAATTCTATTTTAGAAAAAATATCTTCCTCTCATAATATTTTTTAGTATGGATCATCCAGGATAAGAAAATATTAACAAGTTCTCACTTAAAAGCACTTCATCATCATCATGATGCCTTGAAACGTGGTTGATTTTTATTTTCAACTGAAGCTCAAAATAGTATAAGATAAATATTTATATTTTTGACAATATAGGTCTTGCATATTGAAGTATTAACATGCATCTTGTTTTTACTTTTCTCTTAAGGTTGAATAAATATATGCATGGAATTAAACAAATGTTTTGAATTATGCAAAGAAAGACAATAAATAAATAAATTATGATGCATGTGTAAAACCTAACCTCTAGAATGGACCTTCATCTTTTACCTCAAATAGTATATGTATAAGTAGATACTCCATCAAGTTAAAAAATAATAAAGGGAATATTATCTTAAGTTTGCATATTGTTTGAATGATATTCATTTGAAACCTTTCCTTATATTATATATGTAACTTATTGAAGCATATATCCCTAAAAAAATAAGTGATTTTCATGAGTGCATCACATATCCTCATTGGTAATAAGTACTTGTAAACTAATGGAATAAGTGTTGGTATAAAACACTTTGGAAAAATGGCTATTCATTCCATAACAATATGTAATCCACCAAATTCACCACCTTGATATGTTTAAGGCTTATCTTAAAGAAGTGGCAGTGCAACTTCTCTTTAAACTCTGCCAACAAAAAAGTCTTTATTGTTTTTCCTATACTTGTGATCTATTGGCAAGAACTACGGGTGGTAGTAAGAAAAAGATGTTTTATCATTATTTGTTAAAATAAATGTTTTCTTATTTTTTATTATTCTTTCTATACTTGTGATATATTAGCAAGAACTGCTGGTGGTAATAAGAAAAAGATGTTTTATCATTATTTGATAAAATAAATGTTTTCTTATTTTCCATACAATATGAACATGCTAGTTTTTCATGTGTTCTCTAACCAGAAATCATTTCATAAGCAGGAAAAGCATTAATAGTCCACATCAAAGTTGCTTTCATCCAAAAAATTTGTTTTCTTAATACATCATAAACCAAAGTCTTGAATGACCATAATTGCTTCAACTCATTAATAAATGATTAAAGATAAATACCTATATTCTAACCTAGACTATTAGAATCAACTATGACTATAGATAAAAAAAATAAAAATTTTGGCCTCATACACATCCCTGGTAGCAAGTTGTAAACCATGAGTATCACCGGCCAACAGGAATAAGGAGTAACAAATGACACAAATGGATTAAATCTATCTATATATAACCTAAAAATCCACATACTTTAATTTCACTGAAAACTAATGATGCACATTATTAAAGTGTTTTGAGGCTTCACCATCAGAAAAGTGCACCATCACTCCATCCATCGCATCATGTGATTAGTGTCATGTCATGTGCTTAACAGTTTTTGGTAACATAAATAACCTCTATAGTCTAAATGTGATTGGAAAGTATCTAAGTTTTATATGTGCAAAACGAGTCTTTCTCCTGTTAGTTCTGAGTTTATAATAAGAATGCTCACATGTTCTGCATTAAATCGACTCTATATTTTTATGGTAGTACAATATGTTGAAGTTTGGACACTTGTTAATTTTCTAATATCTTAGACTGAGGGGTTTTAACTCGGTTAACTCAATATTTTTAAGGTAGTACAACATGTAAAAGTTTGGATATTTGTCAATTTTCTAGTATCCTAAACTGAGGGGTTTTAGTATGAACTTGGCAATATAGAAATTCTTTTACAACTTGTTCCCTTCAGGTAAAATATTTCTCGTTCATTCTTCAATTCTATCATAACCAACCTCACTCAATCCATAATCCGACTTGATGGTGAACATCTATACAATGATCAATAATTTACTGTGATTTATGCAACCATCCCATAATGGTTTATTGAAATCTTTCAAAAGATAAAAAAAAGGTCGCATTTGCATTATATTCTTCATTTATGATTGAACATTGATCGACATAACCCTGATTCATTCTCATTACATCCATAATCATATTTATATAAGGACTACTATTGTCATCTACAACTCCATGCATGTTGCTAATATTAAAAATTGATTCAAACATCCTCTCTAATACGGTATCATGAGGAGTATATGGTTCTTTGTATGCATATTAATACAAGTATTTCTTTATGAACCTTTTTTTATAGAAGATGCATCGTTACAATATCTGGATTAATAATTTTTTTTGTTCTAATACGGTATCGTGAGGAGTATTTTGTTATTTGTATGCATATTAATACCTTCTCCACTAATATTTCTCGGATTAAATAGTGCATAATTAATAAAATCTTAAACTTCATTACAATAACATATCATTTGCAACCCTTAGGATAAATCTCAATACATCCATGAACAATTATTCATTACTTATATCAAACCTATTTAAATAATGATAACAACATATATTAATTAGCTACATTAACTTAATAAATTTGTAAAAATATTGGTTTAACTCAGTCTTATTCAATCTATTTCAATAGTTCTTTTAATTCATTATCAATTATATATCTACATAAACTTAAATTTCTACACATTTACTGAAAATTACAACTTGACAATAAAATTAACAAAATATAAAACAAATATGTTAAATAAACAATTATTTATCTTATCACAAAACACCAAAGTGAAAAATTTGACATAAGTTTCATCAATTTACAAACAAATACAATTTCACAAAATCTAAAACAAACCATAACATGTATAAATCATAAATCCATACAACAAAATTGTATTAGAAAAAAATTATAAAACAAGTAAATACCTAAACAAAATACATATACTATAAAAATATGCAAAAAAGTTAACATTTAAAAATTATGTTCATATAAAAAAATAGTAGATTTGCTTACTTAAGGTGGAGAATCCTCAATAAAATTTGAATTAAAGCATGGATGTTAACAAACCAAATGTTGTGGTGGTTGAATTTGTTGTGAGAAGTTGAATTGTGTTAAGATTGACGGCGGAGGGGTGGTTGTTTATTCCAAAATAAAAAATGCATAAGAAAGAAGGAGAAAGGAAGGTAAAGGAGGGTTAATCGTCAAGTCATAAATTAAATATTACTGATAAATTTACCAACATAATTATTCCATCAAGCATTCTATTGATCATTCTATTGGTAAAAAGTGTCACATCATTGTATGATTTTTCTTTTTTAATTTCATTGTAATATCATTCGTAATTATATCGGTATATAACAATAGATTGTTTATGTTGGCATATTTAAAGATAAACTTTTGGGTTAATTCTATTAGTAAAGTTATCGGTAAATGTTATGTGTCATTGTACTTTTCTAGCTTTTTTATTCCTTCTTTTTCAATTATAATTCTCTTGGTATATACCGAGAAAATGTTTCCATAGGTGTTTACATTTATGTTTGCCAAATTTCTAATAGTGAACACACTTATAAAATATAGCTTCCATGATTCGCAGGGTTGTTTACTTTGTGACCTCTTGAACAAATGCACATCTTGCTTCTTTTCATATGTTGAATGTAGTGTTAGAAGTAAAGCAGGTGTGGTATAAGATCAACATAGCAATACCGGGTCAAGAACTCTTAGTTATTCTTTCTCTTTTGTACTTATTAATAATACTGAATTACAAGCCTTTTATAAGCATAAAGTCCTATACAATGAAGGAATTAAAGTAATATAAAGAAATTCTCATCTGAACATGAATTGTATTCTATCAACTAAACTGGTTGACCATTTCTGAATTTTTTTAAATTTAGTACTCGATTTACTTTCAACATCTCCTTTTAAACATGATTTCTTTATAACTTCCAAAACATCTATCATTTTAATTAAAAAAAATCATATTTGAGTGGCTTTGTAAATATATTTGCAATTTGGTCTTGTGTCTTTACATACTTAACTTCAACTTTCTTATTTGCAATTCAATCTTATAAGTAATGAAATCTTGTATCAATATGCTTACTTCTATCATGAATACTAGATTTTTTGTTAATGCAATGACTTAAGAGTTGTCCATATTTATTTTAGTGGACTTATCTTATAGCATTCACAATTTCTTCAATAATCTCCTTAACCATATGAAATGAAAATCACATAATGTAGTTGCTATATATTCAGCATTCAATGTTAACAAAGTGACTATAGATTGCTTCTTTGAACTCCATGTAAATGTTGTGTTTCCCATCTATATCTATAGCACAATTACTATCACTATAACTCACATGTTCAAAGCTATTAGAATAATCATAAAATAAGTCAAAATTAATAGTTCCTTTCATATACCGAAGAAATCTCTTCAAAACTTTGAAGTGTGTCATAATAAATGTCTCCATAAACCTACTTATAAGCCTCACTCCATAAAGAATATCCGAACAAATACATGTCAAATATCTTTAAACTTATAAAAAAGAACTTATTTTCAACCCAAAAAACCTAGAAAGATCCCTAATAACCTTTTTAAATCAATCCTTAACCTTTAAAAGAAAACCAATTTCTTCCCAAAATCAACTTGGAAACCAATTTCTTCCTACCTCATATCTAGTTTTTTTATACACTTTCAAGGTAAAAAAAAAAATAAAAAAACATCCAAATCAAACTCTCCTTTCAAATAGAATCATTTAAAACAAAAGGCCAATGTTTTGGTAACCGTAATAAAAAAGAATAACATTTTCTCTCTAGGCTAGATTTCCGTTATTTTCTCTCTCTCTCATCTCACCAACTAAGAACATAAAAATAATAAAAATAAAGTTTAATATCAAAATGAAATTTTTTAAAGAATGCAAAGGATCAATCATCTTATAACAAAAACATTAAAAAGATAAAAATGTACTTCACAAATAAATATGAATGCGCCATCCATGTTATCTTTATTTTGCACTTTAGTCCTTTATTTTTCAATTCAACCCCCACCCACAAAAAAAAACATTCAATTAGGCTTTAATTTGGGTTTTATAATGCTAAAATCAAATTTGAAAATCAAATTAAAAATTTGTACAATTTACACTATTATAATCTACAATAAAATATAAAAGAATAAATAGTAATTCTTGTATGGTAAAAACATCATAGCATTTAGCTTTGTATATAATATAACCTAGAAGATGTTTGAAATATTTTTTATCCCTGAATATACCGATAAGGCTGAAACCGATAGATTAAACCAATGCTTGTCCATAATTAATTATAATGTTATCTACAATGCCCATAGTAATTACAAGATGCTATCAAGTTTGAAGTATGATTTATCAGTTACTCATGCAAACTGATTGCTATTGCTACCGTCATTAACCATTTACATGTGACGAGTTAATTATAAATATCATTTCCGAGTTTATTTACATCTGTGATTAGCTTTGCCGAGGGTTTTTTATTTTATTTATTATTATGCTGCCAGTCTGAGGAATTTCATTTACTGATAGATAACAGGAAAATAAATATCCTTTCCTTTTTCATGTTTTAGATAGGCATTGCTAGAAATAAAAGTTTCAAAAGTGGAACACAGCACGCAGAGGCGAAGACTCAGATTGTGATATCATCCGTAAATTTCAACAAGATCAGTTACAAGTTCAAGTGAGTGAATATGAAGACCCCTTTACAACAAGGGAAAGGATAGGCGTATACAGCATAGTAACTTTACTTTGCCAAATTCTATCTACAGAAAAATACAAATGTAATAACTATGTAAGCTCAAAATTCATCTATTTCCACCTGTCCATGTAACCTGTTCTGTGTTTTCATTTCCCCACAAGGGGGTTCTTTCAGGCTACCTTCAATGAAATGAACATTTATATCAGCAATTTTTTTTTTGGTTATCTTGGGTGCACTTGGAAAACTCTGTTATACCAGACAGAGTGGAGAATCATATGAAATATATCGTATTTCACAGGTCTAGCATGCCAAAGAAAATGCTGTTGTACCCTTTTGACCCTCATCTGCATCTCACGATATTTGTTCTCCGGGATTGAAAGGAGTATATTCTTCAAGTTCGGAATGTCCTTCTCCAGAACAAAAACAGCAAAGGATTCCCAATTCAAAACCTCAAAAAATGGAGGCACGAAATTGTCAGATATGATCACGGGAACACATTCATAGAAAATGGCCTCCACAACTCGTGGACTATTGACTTCGAAACCTTTTGCACAGATACAGTACTTGCTGTTCTTCATGTACTGTGGGTAGTTCATTTTGCCTGGGCCCTTGACCTTAGGCAATTTACCAAATACTTTCACATCGGGATCTTTATTTCCCCAGTGCTGTAACAGAATTGGCCGTAGATAGCCATGCATGCGACCTGCAAAGAAAGCCAAGATTGATCTCTGGGAAGCAGGTTTGCCTCCAAGATCTCTTAGAAGGTTCTGAGGTGCTCGCACGGTTGTCTCAGGGAGAGCTACATCTTTGCCAAAAACGAAACCACCTTTAGCATCAGAATTGCAGAGGGCTCTAATGCAATTGGCCATATGCTGTCTTGTTTCAGATGGCGCCTGAGAAAAACATGGTTATTAGGCAACAGAATTGATGTAATTAGGATGTCCAAAAAACTAAAAATCATTTCAGTTGGCTATGTGCGGATTTTCAATTTACATGTATCCAGCCTTTAGGATAAAAATACACTACAATATCACAAACTCGAGAAGTAATAGGAAAAAAATCCAAGAAAGAAAATTGCACTGGTCATCAACCAACAATCTTAAGTGAACCATGACATGCAACAAATAGTTTTCACAAATGATAATACTTTAAGAAACCAAAAAAGATTACTAGATATTGCATAAAAGGAGATGGCATTACTTTAAATGCTGCATGACTCGAAAAGCTTCAAGATTCATTCAAATGGAAAATTGTAAATCTTAAGGAAGCATGAAGAGCCTACCCAGTCATGACAAGCAACAAGAAAATGATCAGCACCTCGAGTTCTGTTCCAAAAAGGATATTTTGCCGAGATCATATCCAAGTAGTTCTTCAAATATTGTACGAGGTTCTTATGACTGTGTGAATTAGGAACATACAAATTTACCTCCAAGTTTCTAGAACTGAAAGGTAAGTAAAACAGGTGGGATTTTTTGGGGTCTTTTGTAACAAATTTTTTGTTAGCCTCTAGCAGTTTCATGAACCATCCCTCGGAAGCATATATACCCTTGAGCGGGGGCTGATGTAATATAGGCCTTTCTCCTTCCTTGTAGATATATACTTTCAGGATGTCCTCCATTAATTCATAGCTCCTGCAATAAACGTTGCAAAATTTTACTATCTAATCCTCTTTGCTTCAATGTTTTTGCTTGAGCTACAGTAATTGCTATGTTCATGGGCAAACTGCTGGCATGAAAAGTGTGTATCTTTAAAAATAGAACAAATTATGTGTGCATGCACACTTAAAGCAGAAGGGAGGCCTTCAATTTTAATGAGCTTACTTTTTGAACATGGAGATATTCCGATACAGAGGAGCATAAAGCACGGAATCACTCTCCACAAGAGGTGCCTTCTGAATCTGTGATTTTGCATCTAGCAGCTCTTGGTCTACTGCTGAAGGCCATCGTGGTCTCTACAAACAGATTGGCAGCAAGAAGAGAAAAGTTTATGTAACTAACTCATAAAAATTAATCCCTTACATAATTCAGAGCAGAATTTTATACATACTCTTGAAATAGGAGAAGACCAGCTTTGAAGCTGCAAATTGTTCATCTCAGAAATTGAAATCACTGCCGGGGAGGGTGTATGAGGTTCTTTCATCACCTCACGAACAGAAGTCACAGAAGTATTATTCTGCAATGAAGTAGAATTATTCAACTGTTCCCCTGCTTTCCCATCATTTTCTAAACCAGGTGATGCATCTTTATCCATCTTAGATGTATTCGACTCAACAGGAACAACAGGAGCTATAGTGCTAGGCTCTGCATTCCTTGGGATTGCTATATTAGATGGGGAATCCACTGGTGGTAATGCTGGCGCAATGGGTGTAATTCCAGCTTGTGAGGTTCCTATAATTTCTGATGTGAATGTGATGTTTTCTCGAGAAAGGCTTATGTCAGTTTCTATTGAAGCAGATCCATTACCAGAACGGTTGAGTTCCAGTGTGGAATTTTCATTTTGATCTAGCAACTGCTCAGGTGAAGATTCCCTTCCATGGTTGTCTATTCCCGAGGACTTGTTCAAGCCTTTGATTCCTTCTGATCCAACATCATTATTTACATGGAGTGTGGAATTTGTATTTGTATCTACCAACTCATCCAGTGAAGACTCCTCTCCCCGGCTGTCCACCAGAGAAGACTCATTCATGCCTCTGCTTCCTTCTGATACAACACCATTATTCACATTTGCTGGGATTTCAGTTCCATGATTATCACCAGTCTCTTGACCACCAGCAGTGTAGTTCAAACCATTTGATTGAGTCATATTGCTAAGCATTTCATGTGTTGGAGAGGCACCATGAGGTAACAAGCTACTATTTCCTGCTCCTAGATCCTTTTGAGCAGAAGACAAAGATGATATGATGTTTCCATATGGCAATTCAAAATGTTGGAATGTTAACACCACAGCTACTATCACTCCTATAAACCATAGCAATTTCCCAATTTCTATTGGACAGGGATATCGAAATTCTTGGCCCATCGGAAAACAACTCGATTAAACACGCTAGCTGACTTTCAATACTCAATATCATCCCTGCGCATCATTTCCAATCCTTCACTTAAATAAAGATGACGTACATTTCATAAACATAGATGAACTTAATAACCAAAGCACTAACTCTTTAAATAAAACCAGTAATCAAATCGATTGTAGAAAACGTGATTGAAATGCAGCTGCATTGTTAACAGAAATTGAAGATAGTTCAACTATGTTATTGTACAACGAAAAAAGCAGATCAATTGGAATAAATTCTTCGATCTATACACTGAAGCAGCAAGCAGTTCACAGTACAGGTTTATCAACATTGAGCGGGGGCTCAAAAATTAAAACATTAATGAAAAATAAAAATAAAAAATGTATAGTCTTACACTCAACGCAATGAATGTTCTTGAGAAACAACAGAAATAAAATGATTGAAGGCATTTTACAAAAGACAAAGGCTGTAGAGACAAACAAAACAAGAAGTTATAAAATATACAAAAAGAAGGAACTCCCACTTGCAGGAAAAAAGAAGAAAAAACAAAACCCTACAATAAAGAAACAGAGATAAAATCATAAAATAATGATTAACTGTTTACTTACTTTCCAAACAAGCATCAACCAACACTCTCTAATTTCACACAGATCCCACCAAGAAAGAAAGAAGAATTCCCGAACGAAACATCATATTTGCCGAAACCAACATGCAATATACTCAAAAGAAATCAATTTAAACGCCAATCACGACCGCACAAATCTCTTTCTTTGCCAACAAGAAGCAACCGACACCATATTCACACAAACCCCACATAAAAATTTCTGCCATAACAGCCAAAAGAAACAAATCAAAGTCCCAGAAAATTACCAGAGACAGGGGCAGAGGTGTGGTTGCTTTTTTTCAGTAATACACGCTAGCTCTCTACATAAAAAGGGAAAGAAGACGCAGCAAAGGAAAGGAGGAGTGCCCTTTTGTTGAAGGGTCAACAGCGCCAGTTGTTAAAACAACGAACCAGATCCCAAGTTCTTATAGTCCTTTTAATTAATATTTTTTTCGTGTTTAGCCACCAAACAGTAATAATTAAGGTTAGATTAGTGAAACTTAATTACCGCTAATTAAAATAAGATTAGAATAGAAAGTGAAAGTGAAGTTCTTTCATTTGTGTGTTAACTCACCCTGCTTCTTCGTCTTCCTCAACTTCTTTAGAATAGTCGCATCTTTGCCAGAACGAAAGATTCATTTGTTATTTCAGCTTCTGCAGTACTCCACGCGCGTTTCGGCACGCTGCTGGTTTACGTGTGTGGGGACGTTTCAGCAAATCAGTGGATTATGTCAGAATTTTTGTTTTTTAGGATGGGGACGTTTCAATAGCCATCAAGGCTTTGCTTTCTTTTTTCTTTTTTCTTTTTTTTTTTCTTTTATTAGTTGTATTTAATTTTTAAAATGCTTTTTTATAATTGACTCTTTAAAGATTGATCGGTTTTATGATTAAACTGTTTTGTATACTTACAGTTTCATTTAGTGAGTGTTTGCAATGCGGTTGGGTAAGCGTTTAAAAAAAAACTAATTTTTTTTATATTTTAATTTTTTTGAATTTACTAATATCAAAAATAAAATTTTAAAAATAATAAAAATTATTATTTTAAAGTATTTACAAACAAAAAAATATTTTAAAAAATAATATCTACTATTATCATATTACATGAATGAGCATTAGCTTTGAATAATGGAATAACCGTAACTTTTAAAAACTATCTAAAATATTATACTTGGTAAATCAAAAAATTACAAATATAGTAAGTGAAAAGAAAATCGTTTAATAGTTAAGGAAATAGACCCTTTTTTTAAAAAAAAACTTGTAGGATTTACCAAATCATTGATTATGTAGCAATATAAAAAGATTTTTTAAAAAAATACTTTAAACAAATATTAATTAGTATTCAAAATAACTACTTAAAATTAAAAAAAAAATTGATATATTTTTAAATAAAAATATTTTTTTTAAAAAAAACACAATCTACTAAAGAAAGAGAACAGTTTTATTGGTATATAAAATAAAATATTGGCCTAAAAATAATAATTATAAATCTAAACAAAAGCAAAATATTCTACTTCATCCTTTATGGTTTTAATTAAGAGAAAACCCTTATGATAAGAACTACCTTAATTGTTTAATTTTAGTAGAATAAAGACTTTTATATAAAAATAAAGGCCCACGAAGAGTGCTCTTGAATTAAATTGAGATTCGGTACCAACGACGCATTAAACAGATTGATTTCTATTCATAAATAACCCAAGAGCGTTGACTTTGAATCTTTCAACGCTGAGGCAAGGGCGAAACGAAGCACATCATCAATGAAAAGAGCAGTGCCACGAGATACTTTACGTGGGTTTGTGGACAAATCCCAGAAGGGCAGCCATAAAGGTTCAAGACACTAGCAGCCCTTGCAAATGGCCTTGCCCGCCACGCTGATGGGAAAGTTGCTGCCTCCAAAGCAAAATATTATACTTCTCCTGGGAGGGAACCCGAACGGACGTTGCGCCGCAGAAGTCGCAAGAGAGTTTTTTTTTTTTAATAAAAATCTAATAATACGGGTACCAGCTAATTCGTAATGAAAAACCTACTCTAAACCAATTAATTTTTTTATTAAAAATATCAGTTTTTATAATTTTTAAAATTAAAAAAAAAATTTAGATGAATTCAAGTCAACCAACATTATTTAAACAGGGCTAATAAACATGAAATGAATAATTTTTAAAACTCATGATATAGAATATTAGAATAGAAACATCATATATTGAATAGTAAATTTAAAGGAAAAGATTAATTACATGAAAATGATTTATTTTTTTTTAAATAATAACGAGAATAAAAGTAAAAATCAAAATAAAAATAAATTAAAGGTTAAGAACAATTATTTAATTGGAGGATTAAATTGAAAATTTAAAAATTTTAAAAAATAACAAAAAAAACACCAAATCATAGCCTCGAAGGAGTTGAATGCGTTAGTTTTATTTTGACAATGATAGTAAATGGATTTTTTTAAGAATAATAATAATGATAACCTTAGAAAAAAATCTTGAAAAGCATGTAATTAAAAAAACAAAAAACAAAAACCAATTAAAGCAAACCTAAGGCTTCGTGATAAACATATAAACTATGTAATAAGAGATAAGCAAACTTAGGTTAACCCTTAAGATATACAACCCTAGTGATAAGATTGGAATAACTATATAGATTGTATATTTAAAAATTGTCCTAACTCAATAGTTTGACTTGTGATCCAGGTAATCTAAGATCTAGATTATGCTTGATTTCAATAAAAATTAAAGGAGGAGTAACTTGATATAATCTAGTAAAAAAAAATAGGATTAACCTGCAACCCAATTATCCTTGAACAAACCTATTAAAAACTCTTCAATATATTTTTTTAATGAAAATAAAAAACTTTCACAAAAAAATTCAGAAAAAAATCAAAAATCAAAACAATATGATCAAATGGGTAAGAAAATGTGCCAAATCAAGATTGATTAACTAAATTAAAAACAAATAAAACTTCTATAAAAAATTCAAAAGGAAAAATTAGAAATCAAAAGATTAAGAATTGAAATTAAAAAGGCAAGTAAAAAGGGATTACATTTTTTTAGGAGGAGAGAAAGAATAAAAAAAAGCCAAATGGCAACAAACCACCACACTTAGGACCATACACGAAATACCTAATTGAAGAAGATATGGTGGTGCATTCAATAAAACAACACTTATTCAGTCACCAGGAGGCATTACACCTGCCATCTAAAGGGTGTGGTGTCTCACACTCAATTACTCATAGTAAACACGTCTTATTAACTTTATTAAATAAAAGATTATTTTGAAGAAGAGTAAAAATATTATTTCATTATGATAGCAAATAGAAATATATGAGGTGGTATGCTCGCGTATTGCTACAGAGCAGCCTTTTATTTCCATAAAAAAATATAAGATTCTAAGGAATATGTTATAAGGCAGACTCAAGATAATTAAGTTAGGATGCTAGAATAAATGGGTTAGGGTCGAACCCAAAAGGGTTGGGACCATTCAAGTCTGGACTCAAAAGAGTGAAGGTCCTTGGCTAGACCCAAACGAATTGGGTTTGGAGTCGTGTTTAGACCTAAAAGTTAGTGTAACACCCCAAATTATACCTAGGGGTTTACCATTAGGGTTTGGTTCCTTTTGTGGCCAGACCCAAGAGGGTTGTGTAGTGGGTCCGTGTTTGACCTAAGGGGATTGGGTGGTGGGTCTGTGTTTAACCCAAGAGGGTTAGGGTTAGGTTAGTGTTGTGATCCAAGAGGGTTTAGATCCTTCTATGCCCATATCCAAAATGGGTTGGGGATTGGGGGCTAACCCAAAGGAATTTAGGTTTGGGTTCTTCCCTATCCGAACATACAATGGATTAGGTCCAATCATGCCCAAACCCAAAAGGCTTGGGGGTTAAGTTCATGTTTAGACCCAAGTGGGTGTGGGTAATTCCAAATCCGGACACAAAGGTGTTTTGGCTAGGGTTGGCATCCGGACCCAAGGAGGTTGGGTTTGGGGTTGGTGTCAAAATCCAAAATGGGTTTGGGTCCTTTCCTATCCAATCCCAATATGGGTTAAGGGCTGAGTTCGCGGCCATACCCAATATGTTTAGGGGTTGGGTGCATGTCCAAATCTAAGAGGGTTTGGGTCCTTCCTAGTCTGGACCTAAAATGGTTTTGGGTGTGGGTCATTCAATGTCTGAGCCCAAAAGAATTAGGGGATGGGTCCACATTCAGACTCAGAAAGATTTAGGTTCCTTAGTGTCTGGACCTAAGAGGGTTTGAGCCCTTCCATGTCGTGACCCAATATGAGTTAGGGTTGGGGTGTGGGTCTAAACCTGTAGGTTTTTGGATTTGGGTCTGTTTGTGTCCAAACCTAAAGGGATTTGAGTGGGGTTTAGAATCCAACCCAAATGGATTGGGTTTAGGTCATTTCATGTCAAGACCAAAAATAGGTTTGGGTTGTTTTTTATCCGAACCTAAAGAGGTTTAGGTCCTTCTATATATGGACCTAAAGGGTTTAGGATAGGGCTGGAGTCCGTACCGAAGGGGATTAGGTTTGGGGTTAGTTTCTAAAGCCAAAATGGGTGTAAGGCTTTCATTATCTAGACCTAGTAAGGGTTGAAAGTTGCGTCCGTACCCAGACCTAATAAGGTTGGGGGTTGGGTGCATGTCTAGACCCAAGAAGGTTAAGGTTCTTCCTAGTCTAGGCCTAAAATTTTTTTGGGTATGGATCCTTCCATGTTTAGGCCCAAGAAGGTTAGGGGTTGGGTCCATGTTCAAACACAAGGGGGTTTGAATATGTTTTTGTCTATAGCCAAGAGGGTTTGAGTTTGGGTCCTTCTGTGTCACGACCTAATATGAGTTGGGGCCATGGTGTGGGCACAAACCCAAGGGTTTTTGGGTTTGGATTTGTTCGTGTCCGAACATTAAAAGGTTTGGGCGGGGTTTAGAGTTTGACCCAAGAGGGCTGGGTTTTGGTTCTTCCATGTCAAACATACTTATTAAACCCAGATCGGCTCGACTAGTTAACTTAGGACTCAGTTAACCTGGTGGTTGGACCGATTTGAGTTTGTCAAAAGACTTGCTGATACAACAACCTAGCCAAACCCAATCAACCCATGACTCGGGTGAGGCTCAATTTGTTTTTCTAGTTTTCAAATGTGATTTTTCTCATATACCCTTTTTTCATATTTTTTAATTGGTTATTAATACTTTTTAAATTTTATTTTATAAATATTATAAAAGTCTTTTTATTTTTTCAATGTAGGATTTAAAACCCATTAGTATATATACTCTATGCTTTCAAGAAAAAAGTTATATTTTCAATTTAGGATTTGAAGCCTTTTTGTATATATACTCTATGTTCATAAAAAAAAAGTTATGTTTTTTTAATGTGGGATAAAAATTTTTTTGGTTTAGATACTTCAACTTGAAGAATAACATAATATCTTTCCAATATAGGATTTGAAGTCCTTTAATATATATACTTTATGTTCATAAGAAAAAAATTGTGTTTATTCAATGTGTGATATGAAACCTATTAGTATATATACTCCTATATTTTTAAGAAAAAGTTATATTTTTAATATGAGATTTGAAGCCATTTTGTATACATACTCTATGTTCACAAGAAAAAAGTTATGTTTTTTCAATGTGGGATAAAAAACTTTTTGGTTTAAATGCTTCAACTTAAAAGGATAACATAATATCTTTTCAATGTGAAATTTAAAACTCTTTAGTATATGTACTCCATATTCATAAGAAAAAAGTTATATTTTTTTAATGTGAGATTTGAAACTCATTAGTATATATACTCCTATGTTCCCAAGAAAAAAAGTTATTTTTCCAATGTGGTATTTGAAGCTCTCTAGTATATATACTCCATGTTCAAAAGAAAAAAGTTATGCTTTTTTAATGTGGAATTTGAAACTAATTAATATATATACTCCTATGTTCCTATAAAAAAAGTTATTTTTTTGTTGCGATGTCGCGGTCGCACAAATTAATTACCCTAACTTCAAACACAACACACAAGATAGTATAGAGCAAGCAGGGAGTCGATCCTACAAGAAAGGTTCAAGTCATATTTTTATGCTAGATGATATGCAATTTAGGGGGTTTTGATGTTATCTAGGTTAAAGCAAAAGAAATTAGAAAACTATCAAGCGACATTAAATAAAATAAAAAAATTATCAAGAGAACAAACGTTGATCGCAAGCACAAATCCACCAACAGAAATCAGAACTGATCATAGAAAATAAATATCAATCTATATTCTAAATATTTATCTCTTCTTAACATTGGCTAGTTAACAAATATGTCATATAACTAACCCTAACCATCAAACAATCACATTGTCCGCACTAGTAATTTAACTCAATGGCAGCCTTTATAACTAGATAAGTTGATTAACAAGAAAATATAATTGTCTACAGTCTATGTTTGATTTGATTGAATGTTCTCCTTAAGATTAATAACGTAGATCCGCCATAATTATTAAACTCAGTTACTTCAAAAGTTCATACTGCAATTTCAGTTTTGATATCAAACTTAACAATACATTGTCTATAAAAATGACTTAGAGTTCGCTCTAGCAATTAAAATAAACAATCATAGAAAAAATAAGCATAAGAGAACAAACATATTCATCATATAAACTGAAAGGAAAATGTAAATTAAATCTCACAGTTCTTAAAATCTGAAGGTTTTCGTGTCCATGCAATCAAGAAAAAGTGTTTAGCCTTGCATATTTGTTAAACAACTAATAAAAAAGAAGGAAGAATGTATAATTTTGAGTTTCTTAGAGGAGGGGGGTGTTTTTCTCTTTTGGCTTGTTGCCCCCCTTCTCGTCTCTTATTGTTTTTATATCCTAGGAAACTCTAGTCTCTATTTTACAAAAATAGTCCTCTTTTAAGTAGACAGTTTATATTTTACAAAAATAGATTGTCTATAATAATGACTTAGAGTTCGCTCTAGCAATTAAAATAAACAATCATAGAAAAAATAAGCATAAGTGAACAAACATATTCATCATATAAACTGAAAGGAAAATGTAAATTAAATATCACAGTTCTTAAAATCTGAAGGTTTTCATGTCTATGCAATCAAGAAAAAGTGTTTAGCCTTGCATATTTGTTAAACAACTAATAAAAAAGAAGGAAGAATGTATAATTTTGAGTTTCTTAGAGGAGGGGGGGTGTTTTTCTCTTTTGGCTTGTTGCCCCCCCTTCTCGTCTCTTATTCTTTTTATATTCTAGGAAACTCTAGTTTCTATTTTACAAAAATAATCCTCTTTTAAGTAGACAGTTTATATTTAAGTACTTCAATAACTATGTTTTTAAAAAATAAGAAATAGCCTTGTATGAAATCTTCAAGCTTTGACTTAGAAGAGCTAAATTTTTGAAATAAAAACTTGCATATTGGTTTAGATGCTTCAGAACATAATTTGAACTCATTTCTTCACGAAACCTATTTACTGGCAGAATTTAGTTGTCATTTTTGAAAAATTATATCTCCCTCATATGATATTGTTGTTGTCTGAAATTTAGAGTTTATAGGCCTTTAAGTCAGAAATCTAAAAAAATTGAGTTTACATTAATTAGACTTTTATAGCTCCAGATATTCAAGACAGAATGGTTGAAGGTTAACACTAGAAGATTATAAGATTTGACTTTAAAGGCTATGATTTTCATGCTCTTTTTTATTTTATTTTCTTGCCTTAGATTTCTAGAAATGTATGAATGTTAGCTTTTTAATGCCACTAGAATCATTTCATTTCGAACTTTAGAGCTTACGCTTTGCATAAAAAATAGACTGAAGGTCAAATTTAGCAATTACATCCAATTTACTCTTTTTTGCATCTTTCATTCATAAGCACCTTCAAAACATAAAACAAAGAATATCAAGGCATTTTATATATATAAAATATAGGCAAAACACTAGTTAAATATGGGTGAAACTATCGAATAATATGGTTGCATCAAATACCTCCACACTTAACTTTTGCCCATCCTCAGGAAAGGATAGGTAAAATCAAATTAAGTTCAATTAAAGCAAATCACTATGGCTAATCTTCTAATCTCCCATAAATATCCAAGAATATATGTATTATAAACAAGAACACAATTAAAAAGAATAAAGAGTATAAATTTTCATGAATTTATTTATATGCAAACTTTAAAACTCAATTAATCATCAGGATTTAAATAAAATCTATGTCATGCCAAAGTGATGGGTCCTCTTATTGATATACACGTCAACACTCACGTGTTTAGGGTTTATATGTTTAAATCTCTCAAATTCAATCAATGAATATGTTTTACTATAAGCTTGCTTTGTAATCTCATCTCTATTACTAACATATTATAAACAATGTATACATCAAAAGTTGTTATTTTCCAGTTGTAATGGAACTAAGGTTAAGGTGAGGTAAAAGAGAGTAAAAAAAAAAGGTTCAAACTAAAGAAAGTAGAGCATTCTGAAAAATGATATTTCAAATAAGATATTCCATCAAAGTACATAAATTTTCCATCTTTAATCACCAATGCTTAACTTTTTTTGATTTCATGCTTTTTCAATATAAAATCGTAAGAACATAATGGAACACTTTTTTTTTCTTTTTTCTTTTTGTTTCTCACCTTTGACAACTTTGTGTATCTTTTCATCAAGCATAAATTCTTCTTTCTTCATCAAGTATAACTTCTTCTTTCTTTTCATATAATTTCCAATCATAATTCTATAAGATATCACAAGTATATGCTCTACTCATCCTTGGCCAAAGGAAAAGGAAAACATATTAAATGTTAAGGCTTATATATGGATAAAGCAAAGAAAATATAAACAAGCTTAAAAAGGGTCCACTAAGGATAATATGTTTTAGGTTGACTTTTTGACTCAAGTGGTTAAAATTTCTAATGCCTTTATCATTTTCATGTATATATGTAATGCAAATGTAATCTTAATAAGATATAAAACAAGTTCTAGAGATACATATTATTGAAAGAATGCATAATTAAAGAATATAATGTTAAAGGCTCAAAAGCTTGCATTGGTATAACATTATAAAATCAACATGATATATTCTCAAAGTCAACCCTTAAACCAACAAAACCTTAAAACTTGTATACACACTTCTTTATTTAATTCATATCTTCATCCATCTTAATTAATTCTCATATATAGTACTCACATTCTTATAAACCAATTAGGAGTTTAAAAGATCAAACATAAAAATTTGTTTTCTTTTAGAACAACAAAGAAAATCAAAATAAGAAAACTAACATTCTCTCAATACCCCCACACTTAAAACATAATATTGTCCTCAATGTTAAAATAAAAGAAAAGGAATATAGGAGAATGATAAAAATAAAGTAAAATGCAAAAAATAAAAGATAAGGGAAAAAGAAAGCAAATATGTTTTTTTTTTGTGCCGGGTTACCTCCAATAAGTGCTTTATTTTATGTCATTGGCTTGACATGTTGTATGCTTATTCTTTATAGATTAGTTTAGCTAACTTCACAGAAGTGGTGAGTTCTGTTGTCTAACCTTCATAAAAAGGTTTTAAGCGATGCTCGTTGACTTTGAGTACTTTGTTGGTTTCCAAACTTGTAATTTCAACAACACCATATGAAAAAACATTAGAAACAACAAAGAGTCCAATCCAACAAGAGCACAACTTTCCAGGAAAAAGTTTTAAACGTGAATGATAAAGAAGAACTTTGTCTCCAACATTAAACTCTTTTCTTATAATCATTTGATCATGGAGACTTTTAGTCTTTTCTTTGTAAATCCTTGCATTATCATAAGAATCATTTTGTATTTTTTCCAACGTAATTCTAATCTTTTTGGGCATCAAAAAGATGGGTCTCACCCATTCGCTGTCTATGATGGGGTGAATGACTCCTGCATTATGGGTAACAATTTGCAAAACTTGCACAACCAATGCTTCATGCATGTTTTAGGGAACACATATATGCTTTTTCATCTCTTCTATCTTAGTAAAATTATAGCCATAACTCAAAGCTATGCTTAATCCATCCTCACTATTAAAATCACAAACTTATTACACACACTTATAAACTTGGTCATAACATGTGATAGAATAAACATTGCTATAAGAATATACATTGCATCATAAAAAATAAATTTATTTTTTTTCATCTCCTACCTTCATAGATAAAGTATCTTTACCGCAATCAATTTTATACCGGTAGTTTTCAAGAATGGTCTCCCAAACAATATAGGAGTATTGTTCAATGAATCAAAAGAATCATGTTCCATGTTAAAACTATAAAAGTCGCATGGAATGATCAAACTATCAATCTTGACTACGACATCTTCTATCACACAAAGTAGGTAAACAAAACTACAATCTGCAAGTTGTATTACAATGTTAGTTTTATTCAAAGGCTCAAGATTAAGAGAATCATAAACATATTTAGGCTTAACACTAATGGATACACCTAAATTGCACAAGGCCTTTTTGAAACTAGCATTACCAAGAACATATAGGATAATAAATGCACCTGAGTCCTTTTACTTCAAAGGCATATTTTTTTTAACAACAACAAATACAACTTCACACATACTTACCAATTTATGACCTTTCAGATTGAAAACTCTCTTGGTAGTACACAACTCTTTCAAGAATTTGGCATACTTGAGAATTTGCTTGAATGTATCAAGTAAAGAAATGTTGAGTTCTGCTTTCTTAAAAACCTCTAAAATCTCTTTATTTTTGTTCTTTTTTTTTTACCTAGAAGAACTCACAGGAAAGGGTGGAATTGTTTTAAAACTGAAATTCATTGATTAAGGAGCTACCTTTAGAGTGTTGGTTGATGTTTAAGTTTGTGAAGAAGGAGGATGTTCCTTCTTTATACTTAATTCGGTTTCTATTTTTTCTTCTTCTTTTATCTCAATTTGTTTGACCTTTTCTCTTTAAGTTCTTTCCCACTTCATAGCATGATTGCACTAACATTCTCTATTAGATTCAATGCTTGAAAGGATAATTTTCCATTCATTTGTGCTTCCAATTTCCCCACACTTAAAGTTATTTGCCTCATTTGCTTCTTTAAGTTGCAAATATTTGACCTTGTTTCTTATTAAAAAGTCATGACATTTTGCTACAAGGTTATAGCATTAGAGGCTAAAGTTTTTATCATCACATGAAGATCATTAATGGATGATGACCTCATAACATTGGAGTTCGTGAATGGTCGGGGTTGTCTTACTTGATAATTCTATAAGGGCTAAAATCTATAAGGATGGAACTATCGACCTTGATTGCCTTGTTGAGGGATCATATTTACATTAGGTTTATCCATTAAATCCTTCATCAACTGTATGAACATGTTTAATGTAATCTTCTTATATTGTTGGGCATATATTTTAAATATGTCCTTGTAAGGAAAATATACTACAAACTTTCACCTACTGTATATTTCCACAAACCAAAGAACTCACAAGAGAAGTAAGATTATTAACTTTATTTTCAAGGTAAGAAATACTTACCTCATTTACTCATTTGTTTGCAAAGTCTACTTACGTGTCAAATTGCTTCGAATTGGCTACCATATTTGAGATCAAATGTCATGCAGCCTCGGGTGTCTTATCTACCAATACCTTTTTATTTGTCACATCAATGATACTATAGCCAGTAGGCATCAATCATACATAGAAATATTAAATGAGTAATTGATCGAGTATTTGATGGTGAAGGCCTTGAATGCACAATTGCTCAAATCTTTTCTAATACTTGGAAAGTGTCTCTTTATGATATTATCGAATCCTATATATTTCTTTTCTAATATTAGCAACTTGAGATGCTGAGAAATATTTTTCAAGAAAAATCTTCTTCATGGCATTCCAAGTTCCAATGGAACCTGGGGGAATAGAGAAAAACCATGTCTTTGCAGCCCCTTTTAAATAGAAAGGGAAAGCTTTTAACTTAATATATTCTTTGTCAACTCTATTTGATTTCATGCTAATACAAACCATATGAAACTTCTTGAGATGAGTATAAGGATCTTCTCCTGCAAGACCATTGAATGTTGGTAACAAATATATAAAACCATATTTGAGCTCAAAGTTTACATTATTGTCGATGTTTATGCATAATGGTTGATTTTTCCCATCAAAAGCACCAAGCTCCTTAAGTGTTTATTGTCGTGTAACAACTATAGTATTAATGCAAGCTTCCTTTTATAACCTGCGTAAAGTGTTTCCTATTTCAAGATCCACCTACACTTGACTCTAGTTAGTAGAATGGGTTACCAGCATAAATCATCAAGAAAACTCAAAAGAAATTAGCCACATAAGAGAAATAAAACAACAGAACTTGTACGAAAATCCTATGCTAGAAAACTAAAACAACCTAAAACCCTAGAAATCAATGGAATTTGGCCTCGATAAAGTGGGGCTAGTGTTATGTGACTAGTCATGTTTAGAACATTGTTTTATTTTAAGAAACAAAAGGCGGATACCTAATTCCACAAAACAATTTGTTTTCAACAGTATTGTTGTCGTAAATGTATAGTACCGCAGCAAGCAAAAATTCAATTTCTCTTTTTTTTTTCAGAAAAATAAATATCAATCATAACAAATAAAAATAATAACACAAGCATCAACTAAAATTAACTCTCTGGCAATAGCGCCAAAATTTGTTGCAATGTTGGAGTCGCACAAATTAATTACTCTATCTTTAAACATAGCACATAAGATAGTGTAGAGTAAGGAAGGGGTCAATCCTATGAGGAAGGTTTAAGTCAGATTTTTATGCTAGATAATATGCAATTTAGGGGTTTTGAACTTTATCTAGGCTAAAGCAAAAGAAATTAGAAAACTATTAAGTGAAATTAAATAAAACCAAAAAATTATCAAGAGAATAAACCTTGATTGCAAGCACACATCCACTTACAGAAATCAGAACTGATCATGGAAATGAAACATTAATTTATATCTGAATATTTATCTCTTCTTAACATTGATTAGTTAACGAATCTGCCGTATAACTAACCATAACCATCAAACAACCATAGTGTCCGCACTAATAATTTAATTCAATGGTAGCCTTTAGAACTAAATAATTGTCTGTGGTCTATGTTTGATTTGATTGAATATTCTCCCTAAGATTAATAATGTATATCCATCATAATTATTAGACCTATTTGTTTCACAAGTTCATACCACAACTCTAGTTTTGATATCAAACTTAGCAATAAATTGTCTACAATAATAACTTAAAGTACACTCTAGAAATTAAATTACACAAATTATAGGAAAATAAGTATAAGAGAACAAACATATTCATCATATAAATTGAAAAGAGAAGGTAAAATAAATCTCATAATTCTTTAAATCCGAAGGTTTTCATGTCCTTGCAACCAAGAAAAAGTGTTTAACTTTGCATGTTTGTTTAACAACTAATCAAAAAGAAGGAAGAATGCATAATTTTGAGGTTCTTAAAGGAGGGGGGTGTTTTTCTCTTCTTGGCTGGCTGCCTCCCTTCTCTTTTCTCATTCTTTTTATATTATAGGCAACTCTAGTCTCTATTTTACAAAATAGTCCTCCCTTAAATAGATACTTTATATTTAAGTGCTTCAATAAATATTTTTCTTAAAAAAAAGGAACTAACCTTTCATGAAATCTTCAAGCTTTGACTTAAAGGAGCTAAATTGCTGAAATAAAAACTTAGATATTGATTTAGATGCTTTAAAATATAATTTGGACTCGTTTCTTCACAAAATCTGTTTGACAAAATCTGTTTGCTACTAGAATTTAGTTTTCATATTTGAAAAATCATATGTCCCTCATATGACATTGTTTTTGTCCGAAATGTAAAGCATTTATAGGCCACTGAGTCAAGAATCCAATAAAATTGAGTTTACATCAATTGGACTTTTATAGCTCTTAAAGGGTATGGATGTTACCTTTTTAAGTGGTTCCAATTTTAATGTTATCAATGACATTTTGAGTATACAAGAGAAAATAAAGATTGTGACCAAGTCAAGAGTTGGCGACTTACTCATCAATTAGTCATCAAATCAATAGTTACTAATTTTGGCCTATAAAAGGAAGCATTTGTCATGCATTTAGGTATCTTGGTTTCTAGATCAAGATCATGCTCTTCCTTTCTCTCTTTGTATTTTTTGTAATGTTTATGTTTTGCTTTCATTAATATTAAGTTTATGTCTTTCATTTCCTTTCCTTTGCTTAGTTAACTTTTATCTTATTTTGTTTATTTTTTTTTCTTTCATTATGTTTAGTTAAGTTTATTATGTCAAGGCGAAAAGGTTAAACTAATGATGTAAGAATAAGTATAATGTAAACTCAATAAGGACCTTAATGTTTGATGCTAACATGTTTTGTATTTATAATCTTGTTTACTCTTTAATACTTTGATTGTTAAATAACTAATCTAGATTTATATTCTCAAACACTTGATACAACAAATACTTGGCACTTTTATAGTCTAACCGTATGGTATAACCTACACCTGTGCTATGAAAGGAACTTGATTTGTTGTTAATATAAGTTATAATCATGAATGTTTGATGAGATTTACAAATATTATCATTAATCAAATAAGATAACTAATGTAATCATATTAACAATTTATAATGTAATTGGAACCTCCTTTACATATGGTTTTCAATTGAATAATAAGAGTTTATATTATAATTGTTTGACATACCATTAATGGATCCTTTAACCTTGACATTTGTTGTTATCATTGTTTAATCCTTACATTAATCCTGTGGATTTTACTGTCTTGGACACATAACCTGTTAAAGCATGTAATTCATTTTCCATTATTTTAAGACATTCATTTCTTGCAACTTCTAAAGCATTGATTAATTGTAGGAATGGAGTGATGAAGTTATCATTTGGAAACATGATATTAGAGATGAATATTTTCAACATTTGTAAGCAACCTCGAGATGATAATGAATTACAAGAAATAAATCATATTAAAGAATTAGTTGATGACAAACTTGAATCTACTTTAAGTAAAAATGAGTTGAATGAATTTAAAGATTTGCAAATGATTTATTCTTAGGAAAAAATCATGGATGAAAAAGGCACTGAAAATGTTGACATGGATCTTTTATCAAGAGTGATAATAGATTTGACATCCAACATCACACCAATTGATGATTACTTTCCTAACAAATCTTTACTTTCTCTTAGTTCAATGCCTTGGTTTGCTAAAAATATTAATTTTCTTGCTTTAGGATTTTTGCCAACTCATTCGGAAAACTAAAACAAAAGAAAGTTTTTGAGCGATGTACAAAACTTTTATTGGGATGACCATTACTTATTCAAATATTATCCTGATCAAATATTTCAAAGTTGCTTTCCTGACAATGAGGTAAGTAGTGTCATTAAATTTTATTAGTCTAAGGCATATGAGAGTCATTTCTCATAAAAGAAAACAATTGTAAAAATCTTCTATAGTGGATTTTGTTGGCCTATTATGCTAAAGGATTCACATGCATTCTGCAAAACCTGTGAAAATTGTCAAAAGGTGGGATTTATTTCAAAATATAGAGAGTCTTTAAATAATCTTCTATTGACTTTTAAGTCTCATCATAATAGAGATGTGCATTATGCATTTCATAATTTATGACCCCATTTCTGTAAAGAAGATGCTTGATATAGTCTTAGGAATCTTACTAAAAAAGACCATATTTTCCAGTTTTTAAGAAAACTGGATGGGAAGCCTGTCCCTGACTTATAAAGAGCGTTTAAGCTGTTCTTGGACATAAAACTAAAGGAAAATGTGAGTCACAATCATAACTACTTGTACATACACATGCTTGTTCAAAAATAAATAAATCAATAAAAAAATATGTGTGTGAGACTTTAGCTAGCCTATATATAGGTGGTATGATTGCCTTTTTAATTTCTCATCTATAAAATCCTCTCTTTCTTCCTTTCATTTCTACTCAACTCATACATTCAATAAGTATAGAAGTGTATAGAAATCACAAGTTTCTTAGGTTATCACATAAGAAATATTTGTGTTTTTGGTGGATCTAGTCCTTGAAAACAAAATGAGTTTTTAGAATTAGCAAATCATCTTCGTCAAGTGCTAGCTGAGAGAAAGATTCATTTAGTGTATGGGGGAAGTAGTCTTGGATTAATGAGAGGTGTGTCAATAGCTGCATTTTTATAAGATAGTCGAGTTTTGGAAGCCATCTGCAAAGCTTAGCATAAAGGGACATCATTGAAAAAACAATTAGAGAGAAACTATAGGTCTCTACAATGTCTACTCAAATAAATGCAATGTTTAACTATATTGATGTCTTTATTGCCTTACCAAGTGGTCTAGACACATTGAAACAGATCTTTCATATTTCTTCTTAGGCCCAACTACACATTCATCATAAACCCATAGGCCTATTAAATAGTAATAGTTATTATGACAAGTTGTTGTCTTTTCTTAATCATGCTGTGGAATAAGAATTTCTAACATCTTCTACATGACAAGTCATAATCTCTGCTGCTACTGCTGAATAATTGATTGACCAACTATAATCTTGCATTCTTGTAATTGATACCTCTATGAGTCGTATAAATGGGTCTTCTAAGGAAAGCTGTAAAATGCTTAAATTAGATTTGAGTCTTCATTTGTGAATCTTTGTGTCTTTTGTCTTTATTATTGTGTTTTATTGTTTCTTATATTTGTTTAAGTGTGTATCAGGTATGTCAGTGTTTGTTATTTGAAGTGATGTCTTCTATACTCTATCTTTCTACTTTAGGATATTGTCTCGTTTTGGTTGGAGAAAAAAGGTAGTAATTGGTAAAAAAAATTAACTAACTGTGTTTTCTATTTCATAAAGCATGTGCAACATTATTATTACTAGGATGGCAAAGTAAAGGAGTTTTTTTGTTAAAGTGACTTTTAAGATGCATCTTAGTAACCATTCTTAACAAGGTCGATCACTATACTTCTTGAAATATTCAGGTTTATAAACTCTCGCATTATTATCACTTAATTCTGCTTATATACTCATTTAGCATGTATTCTTAAACCTTAATTTTCACACACACTTTAACATATGATTGTGGGTTGCACATTGGATTATTACATTATTTATGTTTTTTTTTGTTAAATGTAACAACTAAGGGAAAGGAATAATATATAATTTAAAAAAACAAAAAAAAAGCAAAAAAAAAATGATGATAATAAAAATATAGATAGGTTTGATTTCGTAGCCTCCTTAACATAAGCAATTAAGCTTAAAGGGATATTTTAACACCTAATACCCTAAAGTCAACTAATTTGGGAGCTATTAGCCCAACGTTTATCATATAAATTGATTAGAAAAGCTTAAGGAAATCAAACATTGCACTATCTACGTATCATTATAAGCAACCCGAGTTACTAAGCTTGTAGAGGTATCTCAACACCTAATGCTCGAAGAGCAACTAGTTTGGGAGTTATTAGCTAGAAGCTCATTAAATGTGTTAAAGATGCATGATGTTTTAAGTTATATGTATATATATTATAAAAATAAGAAAAAAAAAAGAAAAATAATAATCCTAACCCGAGGAAGTTAACCTTAAATATTAGAACAAAAATTTTTTTCCTAACAAAAATATACATTGTTCGATAATTGGGTCATATCTAGAGCTGTAGATCTCGGATTTAAGTCTATTTTATATGGATGGAAAGGTAAGACATAGGTCTACAACTTTTATATGGAATCCAAGATTTAGTAAGACTATTTTCATGTCCAAATTATAGCAACAATGAAAAATTCTGAATCTGTCTTGCAGCCCGAATACTGTTTAGTGTTTGACCCATATCTGGAATTTTAAAAGTTTAAATGACTTCTATTTTTTCTTTCTAGAAAGTTGAGATAATTACTACTACTATTGTTGTTGTTGTTGTTGTTGTTATCTATAATTTATACAATTAACCTCCTTGTGATTCGACCTCGGTTTTGCCGGGTTATTTATTACTTTGATACTCCTACACTTAAGATAAGACATCAATCTTTTAGTTATGTCAAGTTTTTCGCATTGTTACTGGGGAGGTAAGTTCTTGTACAAATTATAATATTTATTTTATTTTCTCTTTTCACTTTTCTTATATATAACTTTATTTTTTTTTGTTTCCTCTTTTTTTGTTTTCTTCTTCTTTTAATTCTATTCCTACACGTGCATGAGAGTGTGATCACGTATATTAAGTAGTAGACTTTATAAGGTATCCTCATCATTTTCAGAAAATATGGTTGAAAAAGATAATCAATTACTTTATAATGAGAATAATGAGAATAACTGTGTTAAAACACTTAGAGACCACATGAATCCCACAAGAACAAGTGCACCATCATGCATAGTTTTCCCTCCTGATGCATCTCATTTCAATTTTAAGCTAGGCATTATTCAACTTTTAACATTTTCATGGCTTAGATTTGAAAAATCCATACTTGTATTTAATGGAATTTGAGGAGGTTTGTAACTATATAATGATTTAAATTATAGCATGAACACCATCAAATTAAAGCTTTTTTTTTTCATTAAAAGATAAAGCTAAAACATGGCTATAAAATTTAAGACCTATTTCCATTCATGCTTGGGATGAAATGTAACAACAATTTTTAAAGAAGTTTTTTCCATCTCATAAAACAAACTTTTTCAAAAGGCAAATCATTACTTTCACTTAAAAATCAGGAGAAATATTTTACCAATATTGAGATAGTAATCGAGATTACTTAGTACTTGCCCTCATCATAGTTTTCAGATATGAAGATTGGTTTCATGTTTTTATGACAGCTTAACACCTAAACATAGGTAAATGGTTAAGTTGATATTGATTTATACTTGAAAGTATATTTTTATCAAGGTTTTATATCATCATTTTGCACTTGAAGTATCAATAACTCCTTAACTAAAGCATGTTTTATAATAATATATCTAATAATATAAGATACCTTTAATTTATGGTAAATGTTCATTTTAAATGCAGGCTATCACATAAATGAAAGAATTGAATGATGAATTTAAGAACTCAAATTAAAAGGATAAAGAGATGGCCAAACTTAGAAAAGAGATGTCGGTGCAGTCCAAACCAGAATACTGTTCAATAATTGGATTATATCTAGAGTTGTAGATCTTAGATTTAGATCTACTTTATATGGATAGAAAGGTAAGACATAGACCTATAACTTTCATATGGATCCAAGATCTAAAAAGGCCATTTTCAAGTTCAAATTGGAGTAACAACAAAGAAGTCCGAATCTGTCCTCTAGCCCAAGCAATATTTAGTATTTTGGCCATATTTGAAGTTCTGAAAGTCAAAATGATCTAAATTTTTTAAACAAGAAAGTTGAGACAATTTACTACAACTTTCCTGTTTTCAAGTGGTTCCAATTTTGATGTTATCAATGACATTTTGGGTAGGCAAAAGAAGATAAGGATTGTCACCAAGTTAAAAGTTGGTCACCTACTCATCAATTAGTCATCAAATCAATAGTTCCTAATTTTAGCCTATAAAAGGAGGCATTTGCCATGCATTTAAGTATCTTGGTTTCCAGATCAAGATCATGCCCTTGCTTTCTCTATTTGTATTTTTTGTAATGTTTATGCTTTGCTTTCATTAATATCAAGTTTATGCCTTTCATTTCCTTTCCTTTACTTTGTTAACTCTTATCTTATTTATGTTCTTATTTTGTTTATTTATTTTTCTTTGTTTCATTATGTTTAGCTAAGTTTATTATGTCAAGGTGAAAAGGTTACACTAATGGTGTAAGAATAAGTATAGTATAAACTTAATATGGACTTTAATGTTTGATACTAATATGTTTTATATTTGTTATCTTGTTCACTCTTTAATACTTTGCTTGTTAAATGACTAATCTTGATTATATTGTATAACACTTGGTACAACAAATGCTTAGCACTTTCATATCCCATCCTATATGGTATAACCGACACCTGAGCTATGAAAGGAACTTGATTTGTTGTTAATATAAGTTATAATCATGAATGTTTGACGAAATTTACAAGTATTAGCATTAATTGAATAAGATGACCAATGTAATCATGTTAACAATCTATAATCTGATTGGAACCTCCTTTGTGTGTGGTTTCCAATTGAATAATAAGAGTTTATACTATACTTGTTTGACATACCATTAGTGGATCCTCTAACCTTAATATTGTTTGTTATCATTGTTTAATCCTTACTTTAATTTTCCATCTCAAAGTTCTCATCAATTTTTCTTCTTCTTCTTTTTCTTTATTATTGTTACTACTACTTCTAGTAATAGTAGTAGTAGTATTAGTATTATTATTGCTACTATTATTATTGTTGTTGTTATTGTTACTGTTGTTGTTGTTTATAATTTGTATAATTATCCTCCCTGTGGTTCGACCCCAGTCTTGCTGGGTTATTTATTACTTTGACACTTCTGCATTTGGGAGAAGACAACAATCTTTTTGTCATGTCAGATATGCAATGGAACTTTGAAGATAAAGACCCTAATGAAGTAATGTAGTTCTTAGAGTTGTTAGCTGAAAATGCTCAAAATTGGGACACCAAAGGTACTTATGAGGTACCAAGTAAAACTAAACCTCATACATCTAATGGAGATATGTACAACCTTAAGGAAGATCATGACCTCCAAGCCAAGTTTGCATCTTCAGCTAGAAAAGTTGAGGCATTAAAATTAAAAAAAGAGTGTCAATTAAAATCTATTCAAGACATTGTATGTCAAATCTGCAAAGAAAATGAACACTCAATTAATGATTGTCCAACCTTGCTTTCTTTTAAGGAATGTCTTCATGAACAAGCCCATGTTTTAAACAGTTTCGAATGGCCCAATCATAACCCATACTTGCAAACATACAATCCTGTTTGAAAAAATAACCTAAATTTGAATTGGAAGAGTGATAACAATATTGCAAAAAATTTATAACCACCATTTCAAGCACACCATGATTTTTAAAATTCTCATAGATATGCAGTTCTTTATGCTCCACCTTCTAGAAAAAATCTTAAGGAAACATTACAAGCATTCATTAAAAAGCAAAAGAGAATCAATACTCAACTTGCTCAAAGCATAATAGATTTGAAAGATACTTCTGCAAACTTGACATCTTTGCTCAGTTTCCAAGAGAAAGGTAAGTTTCCATCTCAACCACAACAAAATCCCAAGTGGCAATACAATGCAAATGCAAGTAGTTCTAGAAGCAAGCACATGGATTAAGTCAAATCAGTCACTACTCTTTACAATCATCCCATGCTAATGATTGTCCAACCTTGCTTTCTTTTAAGGAATGTCTTCATGAACAAGCCCATGTTTTAAACAGTTTCGAATGGCCCAATCATAACCCATACTTGCAAACATACAATCCTGTTTGAAAAAATAACCTAAATTTGAATTGGAAGAGTGATAACAATATTGCAAAAAATTTATAACCACCATTTCAAGCACACCATGATTTTTAAAATTCTCATAGATATGCAGTTCTTTATGCTCCACCTTCTAGAAAAAATCTTAAGGAAACATTACAAGCATTCATTAAAAAGCAAAAGAGAATCAATACTCAACTTGCTCAAAGCATAATAGATTTGAAAGATACTTCTGCAAACTTGACATCTTTGCTCAGTTTCCAAGAGAAAGGTAAGTTTCCATCTCAACCACAACAAAATCCCAAGTAGCAATACAATGCAAATGCAAGTAGTTCTGGAAGCAAGCACATGGATTAAGTCAAATCAGTCACTACTCTTTACAGTGGTAAGATTATTAAAAAACCCACTCTTGAAACTTGTAAAAAAGATGATGAGTAAATTTCTGAGGGTAAGGAAGGGGTTGAATCTAAAAATTACAAAGAAAAGACTAATTCCTCTTTTGCACTTTCATTTCTTCATGGCATGACCAAACAAAGGAAAGTCAATCACAACTCTGAAATCTTTAAAACTTTCAAATATGTAAGGATCAATATACCTTTACTGGATGTTATTAAACAGGTTCCTTTTTATGCTAAATTTTTGAAAGATTTATGTATTGTGAAAAGGAAACTGAATGTGAAAAAGAAAACCTTTTTAGCCAAACAAGTAAGTGTCATTCTTTATAACAATAATGCTTTGAAATATAAAGACCCTAGTTGTCCTATAATTTTTTGTTTTATTAGAGAACATAAAATTGAAAGAGCCTTACTTGATCTTGGAGCTAGTGTGAATTTACTTCCATATTCAATTTTTTAAAGTCTCAATCTAGATGAGTAAAAACCAACTTCTGTAACTCTTTTACTTGTCGATAGATCTATAAAAGTGTCTAGAGGAATAATTAAGGATATATTGGTGTAAGTCAATAAATTTATTTATCCTAAGGATTTTATTGTCTTGGACACACAACCTATTGAAGCATCTAATTTATTTTCTGTTATTTTAGAACATTCGTTTCTTACAACTTCTAATGCATTAATTAATTGTAGGAATGGAGTGATAAAGTTATCATTTGGAAACATGATATTGGAGATGAATATTTTTAACATTTGCAAGCAACCTAGAGATGATAATGAATTACAAGAAGTAGATCATATTAAAGAATTAGTTTATGATCAACTTAGATATACTTTAATAAAAATAAGTTGGATGAATTTGAAGATTCACAAATGATTTATTCTTAGAAAAAAATCATGGATGAAAAATGCACCGAAAATGTTAACTCGAATCTTTTGTCAAAAGTGACAACAGATTTGACTTCCAACATCACACTAATTGATGATTATTTTTCTAATGAATCTTTACTTTCTCTTAGAAAAAAGTCATGGATGAAAAATTTTATTTTCTTTCTAAAAAAGCCCTATAACATCTTGTTTAAGAGGTATTGGGTAGATATATAAATTTAATAAGAGTTTGGTTATTCTGGATAGATTAATGGAAGTTGAATGATGAATACCTTGCTTTGTGGAATTTGCAAATTGTTTTTCTAACGTGATTACTAGGGACTAGTAATAAGCTAGTTGAGGGGTGTGATTAGTAATTAAAAGTGTATTTTTATCAAGGTTTTTTTATCATCATTTTGCACTTGAAGTATCAATAACTCCTTAACTAAACCATATTTTATAATAATATATCTAATTATATAAGATACCTTTAATTTATGATAAATATTCATCTTAAATGCAAACTTATCACATAAATAAAAGAATTGATTGATGAGATGAAATAGTAAAATTGAAACAATAAAGAGGCCAAACTTAGAAAAGAGATGCTAATGTAGTCCAAACAAGAACTCTGTTCAGTAATTGGATCATATCTGGAGTTGTAGATCTCAGATTTAGGTCTACTTTATATGGATGAAAAGTTAAGACATAGGCCTACAACTTTTATATGGAGCCCAGGATCTAAAAAGGTCATTTTCAAGTCCAAATTATAGCAACAATAAAGAAGTTCGAGTCTGTCTTACAGCCTGAATACTATGCAGTATCTGACCCATATCTGGAGTGCTAGAAGTCCAAATGACCTCTATTTTTTTTCTGGAAAGCTGAGACAATTTCCTACAACTTTTATGTTTCAAGTAGTTTCAATTTTGATGTTATCAATGACGTTTTGTTCAAACAAGAGAAGATAAGGATTATTACCAAGTTAAGAGTTGGCCACACACTTATCAATTAGTCATCATATCAATATTTCTCAATTTTGGCCTATAAAATAAGGTATTTTCCATGCATTTAGCCATCTTAGTCTCAGATCAAGATAATGCATTTTCTTTCTCTCTTTGTATTTTTGTAATGTTTAAGTTTTATTTTCATTAATATCTTGTTTATGCCTTTCAATTCCTTTCCTCTACTTAGTTAACTTTTACCTTATTTATGTTCTTATTTTGTTCATTTATTTTTCTTTCTTTCATTATGTCTAGTTAAGTTTATTGTGTCAAAGTGAAAAGGTTACACTAATGGTGTAAAAATAAGTATAGTGTAAACTTAACATGGACTTTAATGTTTGATACTAACATGTTTTATATTTGTTATCTTATTCACTCTTTAATGCTTTGCTTGTTAAATGACTAATCTAGATTTATGTTGTATAACACTTGGTACAACAAATGTTTGGCACTTTCATAGCCCATATTGCAAGTATAACTAACACCTGAGTTATGAAAGGAACTTGATTTATTATTAACATAAGTTATAATCATGAATGCCTGACAAATTTTACAAGTAGTAGTATTAATCGAATAAAATAACTAATGTAATCATGTTAACAATTTATAATCTGATTGGAACCTCCTTTGTGTGTGGTTTCTAATTGAATATTAAGAGTTTATATTATACTTGTTTGACATACCATTAGTGGATCTTCTAACCTTAACATTTATTGTTATCATTGTTTAATCCTTACGTTAATCTTCCATCTTAAAGTTCTCGTCAACTTCTTCTTCTTTACTACTATTACTACTACTACTACTACTATTGTTATTGCTACTACTACTACTATTATTATTTCTACAATTATTATTGTTGTTGTTGTCTATAATTTATACAATTAACCTCTATGTAGTTTGACTCCGGTCTTGCTAGGTTATTTATTACTTTGATACTCCTACACTTGGGAGAAGACATCAATCTTTTAGTCGTGTCAATAATAGTGTTAAAACACTTAGAGACCACATGAATCCCACATGAATAAGTGCATCATCATGCATAGTTTTTTCCTCCTAATGCATCTCATTTTAATTTTAAGCTAGGCACTATTCAATTTTTACCTTCTTTTAATGGCTTAGATTTAAAAAATTCATACTTGCATTTAAGAGAATTTGAGGAGGTCAGTAATACTTATAATGACTTAAATTATAGCATGAACACCATCGGATTATAGCTTTTTTCTTTTTCATTAAAAGATAAAGCTAAAATATGGTTATAAAATTTTAAACCAGGATCTATTTGTGCTTGGGATGAAATGCAACAAAAGTTTTTAAATAAGTTTTTTTCCATCTCATAAAACAAACTTTTTTCAAAAGATAAATCATGACTTTCACTCAAAAACCTAGAGAAACATTTTGCTAATGTTGGGATAGGTATCGAGACTTGCTTAATACTTGCCCTCATCATGGTTTTAAAACATGGATATTGGTTTCATATTTTTATGAAAGGTTAAAACCTAGAGATAAGCAAATAGTTGAATTGACATACAATGAAACTTTTAAAAATAAAAACCCTAATGAAGCAATGGAGTACTTAGACTTATTAGCTGAAAATGCTTAAAATTGAGACACCGTGGGTACTTATGAGGCACTAAGTAAAACTCAACCTCATACACCTAGTGGAGGTATGTACAACCTTAGGGAAGATCGTAACCTCCAAGCCAAGTTTGCATCTTTAGTTAGAAAAGTCGAGGCACTAGAATTGAAAAAAAGTAGTAAATTAAAATATGTTCTAAACATTGTGTGTTAAACCAGTGACTGTCCAACCTTGCCTTTTTTCAAGGAATGTCTCCATGAACAAGCCCATGGTTTAAACTATTTTCAAAGGCCCAATCATAACCTATACTCGCAAACATACAATCTTGGTTGGAGAAATCATCTAAATTTCAGTTGGAAGAGTAATAATAATAATGCACAAACTTCACAACCATTATTTCAAGCACAATATAATTTCTAAAATTCTCATGAATATGCACCTCCTTATGCTCCACCTCCTAGAAGAAATCTTGAGGAAACATTGCATGCGTTCATTAATAAAGCATGACAGATTTTAAAAATTCTCTTGTAAAATTAACATCTACTCTTAGTTTTCAAAAGAAAGGTAAGATTCTATCTCAACCATAACAAATTCCCAAGGGGCAATACAATGCAAATGTAAGTAGTTTTGGAAGTCGACACATAGATCAAGTTGAATTAGTCACTACTTTTCACAATGGTAAGGTTATCGAAAAACCCACTCTTGAACCTTGTGAGAAAGATGATTAACATGATCAAAAGATTGATGTCTTCTCCCAAGTGCAGGAGTGTCGAAGTAGTAATAACTCGGCAAGACCGGGATCGAACCATATAGAGGTTAATTGTATAAATTATAGATAACAACAACACAACAACAATCATAGTAATAGTAGTAGTAGTAGTAATACTAGTAGTAGTAGTAGTAGTAGTAGTAGTAGTAGTAGTAGTAAAGCATAAGAAGAAGAAGAAGAAGTTAATAAGAACTTTGAGATGGAAGATTAACGTAAGGATTAAACAATGATAACAACAAATATCAAGGTTAGAGGATTGACACAACTAAAAGATTCATGTCTTCTCCCAAGTGCAGGAGTGTCGAAGTAATATATAACCCGCCAAGACTAGGATTGAACCACATAGAGATTAATTATATAAATTATTGAAGACAATAATTCAACAACAACAAAAATAACAATAACAACAAAAATAGTAGTAGTAGTAGTAGTAGTAGTAATACTACTAATAATAATAATAATACTAATAATAATAAAGAAAAAAAAAGAGGAAAAGAAGAAGAAGAAGATGAGAACTTTGAGATGGAATATTAATGTAAGGATCAAACAATGATAACAATAAATGTCAAGGTTAGAGGTTCCACTAATGGTATATCAAACAAGTATAGTATAAACTCTTATTATTCAATTAAAAACCACACATAAAGGAGCTTCCAATCAGATTATAAATTGTTGACATGCTCACATTAGTTATCTTATTTGATTAATGCTAATACTTGTAAATCTCATCAAATAATAATAATTATAACTTATGTAAACAACAAATCAAGTTTCTTTCATAGCACAGGTGTAGGTTATACCATATAGTATGGGTTATGAGAGTGCTAAGTATTTATAGTACCAAGTGTTATATAATATAAATCTAGATTAGTTATTTAACAAGCAAAGTATTAAGGAGTAAACAAGATAACAAATACAAAACATGTTAGTATCAAATATTAAAGTCCATATTAAGTTTATACTATACTTATTCTTACACCATTAGTGTAATGTTTTCACCTTGACATAATAAAATTAGCTAAACATAATGAAAGAAAGAAAAATAAATAAATAAAATAAGAACATAAACATTATAAAAGTTAACTAAGTAAATGAAAGACATAAACTTGATATTAATGAAAGCAAAGCATAAACATTACAAAAAATACAAATAAAAAAAGCAAGAGCATGATCTTGATTTGAAAATCAAGATGCCTAAATGCATGGCAAATGCCTTCTTTTATAGGCCAAAATTTAGAACTATTGATTTGATGACTAATTGATGAGTGAGTGGCCAATTCTTGATTTGATGACAATCTTTATCTTCTATCGTTTACTCAAAATATCATTGATAACATCAAACTTAGAACCACTTGAAAACATGAAACTTGTAGGAAATTGTCTCAACTTTCTAAGGTAAAAATTCAAGGTTATTTAGACTTCTAAAACTCTAGTTATGGGCCAAAAACTGAACAGTGCTCGGGTTGGAGGATAAATTAGGACTTCTTGGTTATTGCTATAATTTGGACTTGAAAATGAGATTTTTGAATCTTGGGCTCTCTATAAAAGTTTTAGGCCTTTATCTTACCTTTCCATCCATATAAGTTAGACCAAAATTCGAGATCTATAACTCTAGATATGACTTAATTATTGAATAGTGTTCTAGTTTGGACTATAATGATATCTCTTTTCTATGTTTGGTCATCTCTTTGTGCTTTCAATTTCAGTCCTTAAATTCATCAATCAATCCTTTCATTTATGTGATAGACCTGCATTTAAAATAAATATTTATCATAAATTAAAGGTATCTTATATTATTCAATATGTTGTAATAAAACATGTTTTAGTTAAGGAGTTATTGATACTTCAAGTGCAAAATAATGATACAAAACCTTGATTAAAAATACACTTTTAGGTACTAATTAAGGATCCACTAATGGTATGTCAAACAAGTATAGTATAAACTCTTATTATTCAATTGAAACCACACCTAAGGAGGTTCCAATCAGATTATAAATTGTTAATATGATTAAATTAATTATCTTATTCGATTAATGCTAATACTTGTAATCTCGTTAGGCATTTATGAATATAACTTATGTTAACAACAAATTAAGTTCCTTTCATAGCATAAGTATCAGTTATACCATATAGTTTTTGCTATGTGATTGTTACTTAAAAGTGCATTTTTTTCAAGGTTTTATATCATTATTTTGCACTCAAAGTATCAATAACTCCTTAACTAAAGCATGTTTTATAATAACGTATCTAATAATATAAGATACCTTTAATTTATAGTAAATGTTCATTTTAAATGTAGGCCTATCACATAAATGAAAGTATTGAATGATGAATTTAAGAACTGAAATTAAAAGGACAAAGAGATGGCTAAACTTATAAAAGAGATGTCGGTGCAGTCCAAACCAGAATACTGTTCAATAATTGGATTATATCTAGAGTTGTAGATCTCAGATATAGGTCTACTTTATATGGATAGAAAGGTAAGACATAGACCTATAACTTTCATATGGAGCCAAGATCAAATTGGAGTAACAACAAAGAAGTCTGAATCTGTCCTCTAGCCCAAGCAATATTTAGTATTTTGGCCATATTTGGAGTTCTGAAAGTCAAAATGATCTAAATTTTTTAAACAAGAAAGTTGAGACAATTTACTACAACTTTCTTGTTTTCAAGTGGTTCCAATTTTGATGTTATCAATGATATTTTGGGTAGGCAAAAGAAGATAAGGATTGTCACCAAGTCAAAAGTTAGTCACTTACTCATCAATTAGTCATCAAATCAATAGTTCCTAATTTTAGCCTATAAAAGGAGGCATTTGCCATGCATTTAAGTATCTTGGTTTCCAGATCAAGATCATGCCCTTGCTTTCTCTATTTGTATTTTTTGTAATGTTTATGCTTTGCTTTCATTAATATCAAGTTTATGCCTTTCATTTCCTTTCCTTTACTTTGTTAACTCTTATCTTATTTATGTTCTTATTTTGTTTATTTATTTTTCTTTGTTTCATTATGTTTAGCTAAGTTTATTATGTCAAGGTGAAAAGGTTACACTAATGGTGTAAGAATAAGTATAATATAAACTTAATATGGACTTTAATGTTTGATACTAATATGTTTTATATTTGTTATCTTGTTCACTCTTTAATACTTTGCTTGTTAAATGACTAATCTTGATTATGTTGTATAACACTTGGTACAACAAATGCTTAGCACTTTCATATCCCATCCTATATGGTATAACCGACACCTGAGCTATGAAAGGAACTTGATTTGTTGTTAATATAAGTTATAATCATAAATGCTTGACAAATTTTACAAGTATTAGCATTAATTGAATAAGATGACCAATGTAATCATGTTAATAATCTATAATCTGATTGGAACCTCCTTTGCATGTGGTTTCCAATTGAATAATAAGAGTTTATACTATACTTGTTTGACATACATTAGTGGAACCTCTAACCTTGACATTTGTTATTATCATTGTTTAATCCTTATGTTAATTTTTCATCGCAAAGTTCTTATCAACTTTTTTTCTTTATTATTATTATTATTATTACTACTACTACTACTACTACTACTATTACTATTATTATTGTTATTATTTTTGTTGTTGTTGTTGTTGTTATTGTTATTATTGTCATCTATAATTTATACAATTAACCTCCCTATGGTTTGACCTCGGTCTTACTGGGTTATTTATTACTTTAACACTCCTGCACTTGGGAGAAGAAATTAATCTTTTAGTCGTGTCAAGTTTTTGGCGTCGTTGCTGCGGAGGTAAATTTTGTATAAATTATAATATTTATTTTATTTTCTTTTTTCACTTTTCTTATATATAACTTTGTTTCTTTTCTCTTGTTTTTTCTTTTTTTGTTTTCTTTTTCCTTTTATTATATTCCTACACGTGCATGACAGTGTAGTCACGTACATCAAGTGGTAGACTTTGTAGGGTATCCTCATCATTTTCAGAAAATATGGCCAAAGAAGATAATCAATCACTTCATAATGAGAATAATGAGAATAACCATGCTAGAACAGTTAGAAACCACATGAATCCCATAAGAACAAGTGCACCATCATGCATAGTTTTTCCTCCTGATGTATCTCATTTTAATTTTAAACCAGACATTATTTAACTGTTACCTCTTTTCATGGCTTAGATTTAGAAAATTCATACTTGCATTTAAGAGAATGTGAGGAGGTGAGCAACACATATAATAATTTAAATTATAGCATAAACACCATCAGATTAAAGCTTTTTCCTTTTTCATTAAAAGATAAAGCTAAAACATGACTACAAAATTTAAGACCAGGATCCATTCGTGCTTGGGATAAAAAGCAATAACAGTTTTTAAATAAGTTTTTCCCACCTCATAGAACAAACTCTTTCAAAAGACAAATCACCATTTTCACTCAAAAACCAGGAGAAACATTTTACCAATGTTGGGATAGGTATCGAGACTTACTTAGTACTTGCCCTCATCATGGTTTTGAAATATGGAGATTGGTTTCATATTTTTATGAAGGGTTAACACCTAGAAATAAGCAAATGATTGAATTGATGTGCAATGGAACTTTTAAAGATAAAGACCCTGATGAATAAATGGAGTACTTAGACTTGTTAGCTGAAAATGCTCAAAATCGGGACACCGCGGATGCTTATGAGGCAACGAGTAAAACTCAACCTCGTACATCTAGTGGAGGTATATATAATCTTAGGAAAGATCATGACCTTCAAGTCAAGTTTGTATCTTTAACTAGAAAAGTCGAGACATTAGAATTGAAAAAAAGTGATCAATTAAAATTTGTTGAAAACATTATGTGTCAAATATATGAAACAAATGACCATTCAATCAATAATTGTCCAACCTTACCTTCTTTTAAGGAATGTCTCTATGAACAAGCCCATGCTTTAAACAGTTTTCAGAGGGCTAATCATAACCCATACTCCCAAACATACAACCCTGGTTGGAGAAATCACCTAAATTTTAGTTGAAAGAGTGAGAACAACAATGCACAAACTTCACAACCATCATTTCAAGCATACTATAATGTCCAAAATTCTCATGGATATGTACCTCCTTATGCTCCACCTCTTATAAGAAATCTTGAGGAAACATTGTATGTTTTCATTGAAAAGCAAGAGACAATCAATACTCAACTTGCTCAAAACATGACAGATTTTAAAGATACTCTTGCAAAATTAACATCTGCTCTCAGTTTCCAAGAGAAAGGTAAGTTTCCATCTCAACCACAATAAAATCCCAACGGGCAATACAATGCAAATGCAAGTAGTTTCGGAAGCCAACACCTAGATCAAGTCAAATCAGTCACTACTCTTCGTAGTGGTAAGGTTATTAAAAATCCCACTTTTGAACCTTGTGAGAAAGATGATGAGTCAATCTCTAAGGGTAAGGAAGGGGTTGAATCTAAAATTTGCAAAGAAAAGACTGATTCCATTCCAGCGCTTCTATTTTCTTACGTCATAACCAAACAAAGAAAAGTCAATCACAACTCTGAAATCTTTGAAACTTTCAAACAGGTAAGAATCAATATACCTTTTCTGGATTCTATTAAACAGGTTCCTTCCTATGCTAAATTTTTGAAAGATTTATGCACTGTAAAGAGTAAACTAAATATGAAAAAGAAAACTTTTCCAACCGAACAAGTAAGTGTTATTCTTCAGAACAATAATGATTTGAAATATAAAGACCCTAGTTGCCCTACAATTTCTTGCTTTATTGGAGAACATAAAATTGAAAGAGCCTTACTTGACCTTGGTGCTAGTGTGAATTTACTTCCATATTCAATTTTTCAAAGTCTCAATCTAGGTGAGTTAAAACCAACTTTTATAACTCTTTTACTTGCCGATAGATCTGTAAAAGAGCTTAAAGAAATAGTCAAAGTTGTGTTAGTACAAGTTGATAAATTCATTTATCTTGTAGATTTTGTTATCTTGGACACAGAACCTGTTGAAGCATGTAATTCATTTCCTATTATTTTAGGATGTTCGTTTCTTCCAACTTCTAACGTATTGATTAATTATAGAAATGAACTGATGAAGATAGATCATATTGACGAATTAGTATATGATTAACATGAATCTACTTTAAGTAAAAATGAGTTGGATGAATCTAAAGATTTGCAAATGATTTATTTTAAGGAAGAAATCACTGACGAAAAAAAGTACCGAAAATATTGATGCGAATCTTTTGTCAAAAGTGACAACAAATTCAACATCCAATATCACACCAATCAATGAGAATGAATCCTTACTTTCTCTTAGTTTAATGCCTTGGTATGATAAAAAAAATCAATTTTTTTGCTTTAGGAGATTTGCTAGCTGATTGGAGTACCCAAGATAAAGAAAAGTTTATGAACGAAAAGAAGAACTTTTATTGTGATGACCCTAACTTATTCAAATATTGTCCTGATCAAATATTTCAAAGATTCATTCCTGACAATGAGGTAAGTAGTGTCATTAAACTTTGTCATTCTAAAGCATGTGAAAGTTATTTCTCGTAAAAAAAGACAGCTACAAAATCTTTTAAAATGGATTTTATTGACCCACCATGTTCAAGGACACACATTCATTTTGCAAAACTTGTGAAAATTGTCAAAACGTTGATACTGGTCAAAACGTTTTTTTTTTATAATTCTCAACTCTATTTATTCCCTAGAGAGCTAAGATCAAGATGGAGCAATCCTTATGGGGCCTGTGATATTGAAAATTCAATGAATGACAATGCTTTTAAGGAAAATGGACATCGTTTGAAAGCTTACTTTGATAATTTTCCTAGTGAAAATGAATCAACTGGTTTGAATGATCTTGTAGATAAAGGTTGATTATTTAGCTTTTCTCATATTATTTTTGTGTTTCTTTTTTAGTGATTTTTTACTAGTTTCTCTCACCCCGATCAAATGGCGGATAACGGTACTCCATGACTTAAATCGGTTCTTTCAGTTTCCCACAATAACTGATACTCGTGTATATATTTGTGCAATTCTATGAATCTCTCTTCCAATTCTTATTTGAAAATGGACACTAATCTTGAAAAATTAAAAAAGTATTTTCCCGCATTGCCTCAGAATACGATTACAAAAATTTACCGTGCAAGATTGAGGTTATTAATGAATTATGGAATTCCTGAAGATATTCGCTGGTTGATTGAAGCAAAGGTCTGATTATAAGGTGAGTCCTCTAATTCCTTCATTTTATACATGTCTAGAATAGGTAAAAGCACTTTTGTAAAGAAATGTCATGCAAAACGACTAAAAGTCTATCATCAATGTGCTAGATGGACTTGTAATGCACAATGTCATTCTTTAGGAATGGTATCTATAAACCATGAAGATAAAATACAATTCATTAACAATGGCCTGAGTAAGGAGTCTTTAGATAATCTTCTATTGACTCTTGAGACGCATCCTAGTAGAGATGTGCATCATGCAATTCATGATTTATGACCACTATTTCATAAAGAACATGATCGACTTAGTATTGGGAATCTAACTAAAAAGGACCTTGTTTGCCAGTTTTTAAGAAAACTAAATGGGAAGCCTATCCCCGACCCATAGAGGGCGTTTAAGCCGTTCTTGGAAGTAAAATCAAGGGAAGATGTGAGGCACAATCACAACTACTTGTACATACACATGCTTTTTCAAATGTAAATAAATAAATATATAAAGAGAGAGAGTGTATATGTGAGACTCCAGCTGGCCTACATATAGGTGGTATGATTGCCTTTCTAATTTCTCATCTATAAAATTCTCTCTTCCTTCCTTTCATTTCTGCTCAACCCGTACATTCAACAAATATAGAAGTGTGTAGAAATGGCAAGTTCTTCTGGTCATCATATAAGAAATATTTGTGTTTTAGGTGGATCTAGTCCTAGGAAGGAAAATGAGTTTTTAAAATTAGCAAATCATCTTGGTCAGGTGCTAGCTGAGAGAAAGATTTATTTAGTGTATGGGGGAGTCAATATTGGGTTAATAGAAGGTGTGTCAATAGTTGCATTTTTAGAAAATAATCAAGTTTTAGGGGTCGTCCCGGAAGCTTTGGCATAAGGGGACATCATTCGAAAAATAATTGGAGAGGAACTACAGGTCTCCATAATGTATGCTCGAATGAATGCAATGTTTAACCATGTTAATGCCTTCATTGCTTTACCAGGTGGTCTAGGCACGTTGGAAGAGATCTTTTATATTTCCTCTTAAGCCCAACTACACATTCACCATAAACTCATAGGTTTGTTAAATGTTAATGGTTATTATGATAAGTTGTTGTCTTTTCTTGATCATGCTATGGAACAAGAATTTCTAACATCTTCTACATGACAAATCATAATCTCTACTGCTGCTACTGAACAATTGATTGATCAACTACAATATTTCATTCTTGTAATTGATCCTTCCATGAGTCGTATAAAGTGGTCAACTAAGGATAGCCGTAAAAAGTTTAGATTGGATTTGAACCTTCATTTATGAATCTTTGTATCTTTTGATTTTATTATTGTGTTTTGTTGTTTCTTATATTTGTTTCAGTGTGTTTCAAGTTAATCAGTGTTTTTTATTTCAGGTGATATCTTCTATACTCTATTTTTCTACCTTTAAACATTGAGGACAATATCTCGTTTTGGTTGGGGAGAGAGGGTAGTAGCTAAAAAAAAAAAACTAACTGTGTTTTCTATTTCATAAAGCATGTTCAAAATTGTTGTTACTATGATGGCAGAGTAAGGAGAACTTTTTATGACTCTTGAGATGCATCTTAGTAATTATTCATAACAAGGTTTATCAGAATACTTGGAATATTCAGATTTACAAACTCTCACATTGTTATCACTTAATTCTACTCATATATTTATTTAACATGTATTATTAAACCTTAATTTACATACACATATTTTAAACATATGATTATGGGTTGCCTATTGGATTATTATATTATTTGTGTTCTTTTGTTAAAGGTAACAACTAAGAAAAAGGGATAGGATACAATTAAGCCCGAATGGGTGTTTTAACACCTAATACCCTAAAGTCAACTGGTTTAGGAGTCATTAGCGGAAAGCTTGTTACATGGGTTAAAGATGCATGGCGTTTTAAGTTATATGTATATATATTAAAAAAAAAAGAAAAAAAAAGACAAATAATAATCATAACACAAGTAAGTTAACCTTAAACATTAGAACAAAAACTTTGTTTTCTTCCAAGAAAAGCCCTATAATTATTTATTAATATATTGAGTATAAAAGAGAGGTTTATGAATATCTTGTTAAGACATACTGAGCACGTATATAAATTTAATGAGAGTTTCTTTATTTGGATAAATTAATGGAAGTAAATGATGAATACCTTGCTTTGTGGAATTTGCAAATTGTTTTTCTATTTTAATACTTTGATTACTAGAGACTAGTAATAAGCTGGTTGGGGGGTGTGATTGGTACTTAAAAGTGCATTTTTATCAGGGTTTTATATCATCATTTTGCACTCGAAGTATCAATAACTCCTTAACTAAAGCATGTATTATAATAACGTATCTAATAATATAAGATACCTTTAATTTATGGTAAATGTTCATTTTAAATATAGGCCTATCATATAAATAAAAGGATTGTTGATGAATTTAAGAACTGAAATTAAAAGGATAAAGAGATGGCTAAACTTATAAAAGAGATGCTGGTGTAGTCCAAACCAAAACACTATTCGGTAATTGGGTCATATTTGGAGCTATAGATCTCAGATTTTAGTCTATTTTATATGGATGAAAAGGTAAGACATAAGCCTATAACTTTCATATAGAGCACAAGATCTAAAAATATCATTTTCAAGTCCAAATTGTAGCAACAACAAAAAAGCTTGAATCTGTTCTCCAGCCCGAGTACTGTTTAGAATTGTAGCCATATCTAGAGTTCTAGAATTAAAAATGATCTGAATTTTTTACACAAGAAAGCTGAGATAATTTCCTATAACTTTCATGTTTTCAAGTGGTTCCAATTTTGATGTTATCAATGACGTTTTGGGCAGACAAAATAAGATAAAGATTGTCACCACGTCAAGAGTTGGCCACCTACTCATTAATTAGTCATCAAATCAATACTTATCAATTTTGGCCTATAAAAGCAGGCATTTGCTATGCATTTAGACATCTTGGTTTCCAAATCAGGATCATGCTCTTGCTTTCTCTTTTTGTATTCTTTGTAATATTTATGCTTTGCTTTCATTAATATCAAGTTTATACCTTTCATTTCCTTTCCTTTACGTAGTTAACTTTTATCTTATTTATGTTCTTATTTTATTTATCTATTTTTCTTTCTTTCATTATGTCTAGCTAAGTTTATTGTGTCAAGGAAAAGGTTACATTAATGGTGTAACAATAAGTACAGTGTAAACTTAATATGGACTTTAATGTTTGATACTAACATGTTTTGTATTTGTTATCTTGTTCACTCTTTAATACTTTGCTTGTTAAATGATTAATCTTGATTTATGTTGTATAATACTTGGTACAACAAATGCTTGACACTTTCATAGCTCATACTGTATGGTATAAAAGACACTTGAGCTATGAAAGGAACTTGATTTGTTGTTAATATAAGTTATAATCATGAATGCTTGACGAGATTTACAAATATTAGCATTAATTGAATAAGATGACTAATATAATCATGTTAACAATCTATAATCAGATTGGAACCTCCTTTGTGTATAGTTTTCAATTGAATAATAAGAGTTTATACTATACTTGTTTGACATACCATTAGTGGAACTTCTAACCTTGACATTTGTTATTATCATTGTTTAATCCTTATGCTAATTTTTCATTTCAAAGTTCTTTTCAGCTTTTCTTCTTCTTCTTTTTGTTTATTATTGTTATTAATATTAATATTATTATTATTATTACTACTACTACTAGTACTATTATTATTGTTGTTGTTATTTTTTTTTGTTGTTGCTATTGTTATTATTGTTATATATAATTTATACAAGTAACCTTCCTATGATTCGACCCCGGTCTTGTCGGGTTATTTATTACTTCGACACTCCTCCACTTAGAGAAGACATTAATCTTTTAGTCGTGTCACTGAGTGATGAAAGTGTCAAGCATTTAATTTACCAAGTGTTATACAATATAAATCTAGATTAGTCATTTAACAAATAAAGTATTAAGGAGTAAACAAGATAACAAATACAAAACATGTTAGTATCAAATATTAAAGTCCATATTAAATTTACACTATACTTATTATTACACCATTAGTATAACGTTTTCACCTTGACATAATAAAATTAGCTAAACATAATGAAAGAAAAATAAATAAATAAACAAAATAATAACATAAATAAGATAAAAGTTAACAAGTAAAGGAAAAGAAATGAAAGGTATAAACTTGATATTAATGAAAGGAAAACATAAGCAATACAAAAAATACAAAGAGATAAAGCAAGAGCATGATCTTGATCTGGAGACCAAAATGCTTAAATGCATGGCAAATACCTCCTTTTATAGGTCAAAATTAGGAACTATTGATTTGATGACTAATTGATGAGTGAGTAGCCAACTCTTGATTTGGTGAAAGCCCTTATCTTCTCTTATCTGCCCAAAACATCATTGATAATGTCAAAATTAGAACCACCTGAAAACATGAAAGTTGTATGAAATTATCTTAGCTTTTTAGGGTAAAAAAATGAGGTCATATAGACTTCTAAAACTCCAGATATAGGCCAAGCACTGAACGGTGCTTGGGCTTAAGAACATATTCGAACTTCTTTATTATTACTATAATTTGGACTTGAAAATGACTTTTTTAAATCTTAGTCATATGAAAGGGTTAGGCCTATGTCTTACCTTTCCATCCATATAAAGTAGACTTAAATATGAGATCTACAGCTCCAGATATGACTCAATTATCGAACAGTATTCTGGTTTGGACTACACCGACATCTCTTTTCTAAGTTTGGCAATCTCTTTGTGCTTTCATCAGTTCTTAAATTGATCAATCAATCTTTTCATTTATGTGATAGACCTACATTTAAAATGAACATTTACCATAGATTAAAGGTATCTTTATTATTAGATATGTTATTATAAAACATGTTTTAGTTGAGTTATTGATACTTCAAGTGTAAAATGATGATATAAAACCTTGATAAAAATATACTTTTAACTACTAAACACCCCCTACCTAGTTTATTACTAGTTCCTAGTAATCAAAGTGTTAAAATAGAAAAACAATTTGCAAATTCCATAAAGCAAGGTATTCAGCATTCAACTTCCATTAATCTATCCAAATAAACAAACTCTCATTAAATTTATATATTTGCTCAATGCCTCTTAAACAAGATATTAATAAACCTTCTTTTTATGCTTAATATATCGATATATAATTATGGGTCTTTACTTGGAAGAAAACAAAAATTTTGTTCTAATGTTTAAGGTTAACTTCCTTAGGTTGAGTTTTTTTTCTTTTTTTAAAATATATATAGATGTAACTTAAAACACATTACATCTTTAACCCATGTAACGAGCTTTCAGCTAATGACTCCCAAACTAGTTGGTCTTACGACATTAGATGTTGAGACTCCTTTACGAGTTTAGTAACTTGAGTTGCAGATACTGATATATAGATAGTGTAATGTTTAATTCCCTTAAGCTTTTCTTCTCAATCCATGTAACAAGTGTTGGGTCAATAACTCCCAAGTTCGTTGACTTTAGGGTATTAGATGTTAAAACACCCCTTCGATATATACTATTCATTTTTTATAGTTGTTACCTTAACAAAAGAACATAAATAATGTAATAATCCAATGTGCAACCCACAATCATATGTTAAAGTGTGTGTGTGTGAAAATGAAGGTTTAAGAATACATGTTAAATGAGTATATAAGCAGAATTAAGTGATAATAATGCAAGAGTTTGTAAACCTAAATATTTCAAGAAGTATTATAATAGATCTTGTTAAGAATGGTTACTAAGATGCATCTTAAGAGTCACTTTAAAAAAAGAGTTCCTTTACTCTACTAGTAACAATAATTTTGCACATGCTTTATGAAATGAAAAACACAGTTAGTTCAATTTTTTTTTGTCAACTACTACCCTCTTCTTCCAACCAAAACGAGACATTGTCCTCAATATCCTAAAGTAAAAGCATAGAGTATAGAAGACATCACCTGAAATAATGAACACTAATAAACCTGAAACACATTTAAACAAATATAAGAAACAACAAAACATAATAATAAAACTAAAAGACATAAAAATTCACAAATAAAAACTCAAATCCAATCTAAACTTTTTACGGCTTTTTTTAGATAACCAATTTATACGACTTATGGAGGGATAACTTACACGAATGAAATATTGTAATTGGTCAATCAATTATTCAACAGTAGCAGCAGAGATTATAATTTGTCATGTAGAAGATGTGAGAAATTCATGTTCTATAGCATGATTAAGCAAAGATAACAACTTATCATAATAACCATTAACATTTAACAGACCTATCGGTTTATAGTGAATGTACAGTTGGGCCCAAGAGAAAATATAAAAGATCTCTTTCAATGTACCTTAACCACCTGGTAAGGCAATGAAGGCATCAACATGGTTAAACATTGCATTCATTCGAGCAGACATTGTAGAGACTTGTAGTTCCTCTTTAATTATTTTTTCAATGATGTCCCCTTGTGCTAAAGCTTTGGGGACGACCCTCAAAACTTGACTATCTTCTAAAAATAAAGCTATTGACACACCTCCCATTAACCCAAGATTAGCTCCCTCATGTATTAAATGAATCTTTCTCTCAGCTAGCACCTAATAAAGATGATTTGTTGATTCTAAAAACTCCTTTTCTTTTCTAGGACTAGATCCACCCAAAACACAAATATTTCTTATATGATGACCAGAAAAACTTACCATTTCTACACACTTCTGTATTTATTGAATGTACTGGTTGAGCAGAAATGAAAGGAAGGAAGAGAGAATTTTATAGATGAGAAATTAGAAAGGCAATCATACCACCTATATGTAGGCCAGCTGGAGTCTCACATATACACTCTCTCCTTTTATATATTTATTTATTTACATTTGTAAAAGCATGTGTATATATAGGTAGTTGTGATTGTGGCTCACATCTTCCCTTGGTTTTACGTCGAAAAACGGCTTAAACGCCCTCTATAGGTTTGGGATAGGCTTCCCATCCAGTTTTCTTAAAAACTGGCAAATAGAGTTTTTTTTAGTCAGATTCTCAAGACTAAGTTGATCATGTTCTTTATGAAATAGTGGCCATAAATCATGAATTACACGATGCACATCTCTACTAGGATGCATCTCAAAAGTCAATAAAAGATTATTTAAAGACTTTTTACGAGTCAATAAAAGATTATCTAAAGACTTTTTACTCAGGCTATCCTTAATGAATTATATTTTATCTTCATGGTTTGTAGATACCATTCTTAAAGAACGACATTGTGCATTACAAGTCCATCTGGCATATCGATGATAGACTTTTAGTCGTTTTGCATGACCTTTTTTTGCAAAAGTGCTTTTAGCTGTTCGAGGCATGTATGAAATGAAGGAATTAGAGGACTCACTTGATAATCGAACCTTTGTTTCAATCAACCAGCGAATATCTTCAGGAATTCCATGATTCCTTAACAACCTTAATCTTGCACATCTAGCATGGTAAATTTTTATAATTGCATTCTGAGGTAAAGTGAAAAAATAATTTTTCAATTTTTCAAGATTAGTATTTATTTTCAAATGAGAAGTGGAAGAGAAATTCAAAGAGTTGCACAAATATATACATAGATATCAGTTATTATGGGAAACTAAAAGAACCAACTTATATCATAGAGTACCGTTGTTTACCATTTGATCGGGGTGAGAGAAATTAACAGAATGCATGTGAGTCCTTGAACATGGTGGGCCAGTAAAATCCATTTTGTAAGATTTTTGTAGTTGTCTTTCTTAATAAGAAATGGCCTCCACATGCCTTAGAATGACAAAATTTAATGACACTACTTACCTTATTGTTGGGAATGCATCTTCGAAATATTTGATCAGGACAATATTTGAATAAATATAGGTCATCCCAATAAAAGTTCTTCACTTCATTCAAGAACCTTCTTTTATCTTGGGTACTCTAATGAGTTGGCAATTGTTCTAAAATAAAAAAATTAACAACATTAGCAAACCAAGGCATTGTAGAGATAGAAAGTAAAGATTCATCTGGAAAGTAGTTATCGATTGATGTGATGTCAATTTTTGAATTTGTTGTCATTCTTGACAAATGATCCGCGATAATATTTTCGGTGCCTTTCTTATCTTTGATTGTGATATCAAATTCTTGAAGTAACAAAATCCACCACACCAATCTAGCCTTAGAATCTTTCTTAGAAAGAAGATATTTCAATGTTGCATGATCACTAAAAACAACAAGAGGTGAGCCAACAATATAATACTTGAATTTTTTACATGCAAATACTACTGGTAGTAATTTTTTTTTAGTGGTGGTGTAGTTCATTTGAGTATTATTTAAAGTTTTACTTGTATAGTAAATCACATAAAGTTTCTTATCTTTTATTTGTCCCAAAACAGCACCTACAACATAATCACTAGCATCACATATTATTTCAAAAGGTAATGACTAATTAGGAGGTTGAATGATAGAAGCACAAGTACGCAAGTTTTTAAGTTTAACAAAGGCTTCTTGACAATGTTCAGTCCATTCAAAAATATTATCCTTTGTTAGAAGGTTAATTAAGGGCTTAGATATTATACTAAAATATTTGATGAACCTTTTATAAAAACCAGTATGTCCTAAGAATGATCTAACATCTTTAATAGATTTTGGTGTTGGCAAGTTAACAATTAACTCAATTCTATATTTGTCAACCTCAATTCCCTTTGATGAAACAATATGACCAAGTACATTGCTGTTTGTTACCATAACATGATATTTTTTGGAATTCAGTATAAGATTCTTCTCTTCACACCTGCTTAAAATCTTTTCTAAGTTAGTCAAACAATCATTAAATGAATCACCAAAAATAGAAAAATCATTCATAAAAATCTCAAGAAAATGTTCAACCATATCACTAAATATACTAAGCATGCATCTTTGAAACGTGGATGATGCATTACATAATCCAAAAGGCATCCTTTAATATGTAAAAGTACCAAATGGACATGTAAAAGTAGTCTTCTCTAAATCTTCCAATGCAATTTTAATTTGGTTGTAACCCCAATAGCCATCTAGGAAACAATAAAACTCATGACCTGCAACTCTTTCTAGGATTTGATCCATGAAAAGTAAAGAAAAATGATCTTTTCTAGTCATTGAATTAAGTTTCCTATAGTCAATACATATATGCCAACCAGTAACAGTCCTAGTGGGAATTAACTCATTATTTTTATTTGTTATCATAGTGACTCCAGATTTCTTAGGTATAACTTGGGTAGAACTTACTCATTTGCTGTCAGAAATAGACAAGACGATTCCATTATCTAGAAATGACTTTATTTTTCAATACTTTTTTCATATTAGGATTGAGCATTCGTTGCATTTCCCTGGAGGGTTTAGCATTTTACTCCAAATAAATTTATTTTTCACTACTTCTTTCATATTAGGATTGAGCCTTCGTTGCATTTCCCTAGAGAGTTTAGCATTTTCCTTCAAATAAATTATGTGTGTACAAATCAAATGACTAATTTCTTTTATATTAGTTATGGTCCATCCTAATATATTTTTATGAATTTTTAAAGTTTGTAATAACTTACATTCTTGACGTGCATTATATTTGAAAGAGATTATTACCAGAAAAATTTTATTTTCTCCTAAAAATAAATATTTGAGATTGAATAGCAACAACTTTATATCAGGTTTGGCTAGTTGAACACTTGAAGGTATGGACTTAATTGATCGTGGTGGTAATTCCTTAATTTGTTGCCTTTAATTACTTGCCTTTGATTCTTTCTAAAAATAAATCATTTATAAATCATTAGATTCATTTATCTCAATTTCACTAGAAGTGGTTTGAAATTGATCATGAATTAATTTTTCAAAAAAGTCAACTTCCTGTAAATCATTATCATCTCCAAGTTGCTTACAAATATTAAAAATATTCATCTTCAATGTCATGTTTTTAAATGATAGCTTCATCAATCCATTCCTACAATTAATCAATGCGTTAAAAGTTGCAAGAAACAGACATCCTAAAATAATAGAAAATAAATTACTTGCTTTAACAGGTTTTGTGTCCAAGACAATAAAATCCACAGGATAAATGAATTTATCAACTTGTACTAACACATCTTTAATTATTCCTCTAGGCACTTGATTGATACTTAAAAGTGCATTTTTTATCAAGGTTTTATGTTATCATTTTGCACTTGAAGTATTAATAACTCCTTAACTAAAGCATGTTTTATAATAATATATCTAATAATATAAGATACCTTTAATTTATGGTAAATGTTCATTTTAAATACAGGCCTACCACATAAATAAAAGGATTGATTGATTAATTTAAGAACTGAATTTGAAAGGACAAAGAGATGGCCAAACTTAGAAAAGAGATATCGGTACAATCCAAACCGGAACACTATTCAGTAATTGGGTCATATCTAGAGTTGTAGATCTTAGAATTAGGTCTACTTTATATGGATGGAAAGGTAAGACATAGGCCTACAACTTTTATATGGAGCCTAAGACTTGAAAAGGTCATTTTCAAGTTCAAATTATAGCAACAACAAAAACGTTTGAATCAATCTTCCAGCCCAAGCAAAATTCAGTGTTTGGCCTATATTTGGAGTTGTAGAAGTCCAAATAACTTGAATTTTATATACAAGAAAGCTGAGGTAATTCCTACAACTTTCATGTTTTAAGTGGCTATAATTTTGACGTTATCAATGATGTTTTGTGTAGACAAGAGAAGATAAGGATTGTTACCAATTCAAGAGTTGGTCATCCACTGATGAATTAGTCATCAAATCAATAGTTTCTAATTTTGGCCTATAAAAGAAGGTATTTTCCATGCATTTAGACATCTTAATCTCCAGATCAAGGCAATGCATTTGCTTTCTCTCTTTGTATTTTTGTAATGTTTAAGTTTTATTTTCATTAATATCTTGTTTATACCTTTCATTTCTTTTCCTTTACTTAGTTAACTTTTATCTTATTTATGTTCTTATTTTGTTTATTTATTTTTCTTTCATTCATTATGTTTAACTAAGTTTATTATATCAAGGTGAAAAGGTTACACTAATAATGTAAGAATAAGTATAATGTAAACTCAATATGGATTTTAATGTTTGATACTAACATGTTTTGTATTTGTTATCTTGTTCACTCTTTAATACTTTGCTTGTTAAATGACTAATCTTGATTTATGTTGTATAACACTTGGTATAATAAATGTTTGGCACTTTCATAGTTCATACTGTATGGTATAACCGACACCTAAGTTATAAAAGGAACTTGATTTGTTGTTAATATAAGTTATAATCATGAATAATTAACGAGATTTACAAGTATTAGCATTAATCGAATAAGATGACTAATGCAATCATGTTAACAATCTATAATCTGATTAAAACCTCCTTTGTGTGTGGTTTCCAATTGAATAATAAGAGTTTATACTATACTTATTTGACATATCATTAGTGAATCCTCTAACCTTAATATTTATTGTTATCGTTGTTTAATCTTTACATTAATATTCCATCTCAAAGTTCTCATCTTCTTCTCCTTTTTATTATTATTATTATTACTACTACTTCTAGTACTATTGTTGTTGTTGTTGTTGTTATTGTTATTGTTGTTGTTATTGTTACTGTTGTTGTTGTTGTTTATAATTGTTTATAATTTGTATAATTAACCTCCTTGTGGTTCAACTCCGGTCTTATCAAGTTATTTATTATTTTGACACTCTTGTACTCAGGAGAAGACATCAATCTTTTAGTCATGTCAGCACTTTTATAGATCTATTGACAAGTAAAAAAGTTACAGAAGTTGGTTTTAACTCACTTAGATTAAGACTTTTAAAAAATTAAATATGGAAGTAAATTCATACTGGCTTTAAGATCAAGTAAAGCTTTTTTAATTTTATGTTCTCCAATAAAGCAAGAAGTTATAGGACAACCAAGTCTTTATATTTCAAAGCATTATTATTATGAAGAATGATACTTACTTGTTTGGCTAAAAAGACTTTCTTTTTCACATTCAGTTTCCTCTTCATAGTGCATACATCTTTTAAAAATTTAGCATAGAAAGTGATTGACTTTTCTTTGTTTGGTCATGTCATGAGAAAATGGAAGTGCTAGTGGGGAATCAATCTTTTCTTTGTAATTTTCAAATTCAACCCTTTTTTTGCCCTAAGAGATTGACTCATCATCTTTCTCATAAGGTTCAAGAGTGAGTTTTTTAATAACCTTACCACTGTGAAGAGTAGTGACTGATTTGACTTGATCCATGTATTGACTTTTGGAACTACTTGCATTTGCATTGTATTGCCCTTTGGGATTTTGTTGTGGTTGAGATGAAAACTTACCTTTTTCTTAAAAACTGAGAGTAGATGTTAATTTTACAACAGTGTCTTTAAAATCTGTTATGTTTTGAACAAGTTGAGTATTGATTATCTCTTGCTTTTCAATGAATGCATGCAATGTTTCCTCAAGATCTTTTCTAGGAGGTGGAGTATAAGGAGGTGCATATCCATGACAATTTTGAAAATTATAGTGTGCTTGAAACAATGGTTGTGAAGTTTGTACATTGTTATTATCACTCTTCCAACTGAAATTTAGGTAATTTCTCCAACTAGAGTTATACGTTTATGAGTATGGGTTGTAGTTGGCCCTTTAGAAACTGTTTAAAGCATGAGCTTGTTCATGAAGACATTCCTTAAAATAAGGCAATGTTAGATAATTATTGGTTGAGTTTTTATTTGTTTCACATATTTGACACACAATGTTTTCAATAGATTTTAATTTACCACTCTTTTTTAATTCTAGTGCCTTGACTTCTCTAGTTAAAGATACAAACTTGGCTTAGAGGTCATGATCTTCCCAAAAGTTATACATATCTCTACTAGATGTATAAGATTGAGTTTTACTCAGTGCCTTATAAGTACTCGCGATGTTCCAATTTTGAGTATTTTCAGCTAACAAGTCTAAGTACTCCATTGCTTTATTAGGATCTTTATCTTTAAAAGTTTCATTACACATCAATTCAACCATTTATCTATCTCTAGGTGTTAACCCTTTATAAAAATATGAAACCAATTTCCATGTTTCAAAACCATGATGAGGGCAAATATTAAGCAAGTCTCGATACCTATCCTAATATTAGTAAAATGTTTCTCGTAGTTTTTAAGTGAAAATGATGATTTATTTTTTGAAAGAGTTTATTCTGTAAGATGGGAAAAACTTCTTTAAAAACTATTGTTGCATTTCATCTTAAGCGCGAATGGATCCTACTCTCAAATTTTATAACAATTAAGATATAAATAATTTTCAATTGGGTTAACAACACCTTGAACTCTTTATTTTTATTTTTTTAATTTTAAAAGTAGCTTTACTTATTTATTTATTTATTTATCTTAATAACATACATGCATGTTATATTTTTATCATTATTAGTTATTTTTGTTAATCATAGTCACTACACCATTAAATAATGATATGTGTTTGTTGCTTAAAGTATATTTTTTTCCCCTAAAAACCCTTGACAAATTTATGTTGCTTCCTATATTTTATTTTTCTTTCAAATAAGTCCTTATTTTTTTTTTATTCTCATATTTTATAAAAAAATATAATTTATTTCCTGAATCTCTTTCAATTACATCCTTATATGTCATGTTTTAGACATGGTTAAAATTAGTCAAATAATTTAAATGGGTTAATGGATAAGATAATAGTTGAGTGAATTTAAATAGATGTATCCATTTTAAAAATAAAATTCTTGTTTCCTATAATATCATATATCTATTGTCATAATTTTTTGAATAAAAATATTTTCAAAATCTCAAATTAAAAAAATCAAGACAAAACATAAGAAAATAAATTAAAAAATATATAAGAAAGAAAAATAATCTTATAATATAACATTATATGATATTATTCAAAAATAATTTATTATTGTTAGTTCATTGAAATGTTTTTACCTTGATTTTGATTTTGATTATTTTCTCATGTTATAATAGAAATATTTTTTAATAATTATTTAAACATTTTAAATGAGTTGATAAATAAGATAAGAGTTAAGTGGATATAAATAGATATGCTAGTTAACAAAATAAAAGCTATGTCTCGTATAAAATCATATTTCTATTTCATAATTTTGTATAAATTTAAGATTTGACATATATGGATTTCATTAAAAAAAATGTATTTAGGAACTAAATTGAAGTTATTGTAAAATACGAGTAAAAATAAATTCTCCTATGATTTATTTTAAGAAAACAAAAATCAAATGCAAGGATAAAGTAGAACTTTTATGAAATTCAGGTAAAAAATTTATATATATAAAACATTTCATCTTATAAATAACTGATATATTTTATTTTTTAACATTATTGATAACAACAAAACATTTTTTATTATAATTCTAAAGATTTTTCTACTCAACGAGTATAATTTTTATTTGATAATTAAATCAAACTAAAATCTTGATAAAAATTTTTAAAAACATTGTTTTTATGATTTTTCTTAGGATATTTTAATAGTACATAAGTTGTGTAGATAATATATTTTTAGATAGAATTATGTTTTTTCATGCTTGCTTTTTTTATGTTGTTTTCGCCTAGGGTGGAAGACTTTGGAAATAAAAGGAGAATAAAGCAAATAAAAAGCCTAGAGCTGCAGAAGTTTCACAAGCCTAATATATATATATATATATATATGGTTTCAAATTTATAAGCTAATAAGAAAATATTTGGTGAATGAATTCTTGTATTGCTTTTCGTAACAAGGCTACAACTTTAAATAAAAAGGAGGTACAATTTAGATCCAATTATAATAATGCATATAAATTAGCTCTATCTGCAATATAAAAATGATAGGTATAATATTTACTTTTCCAACATAAACAACATACTTAGTGCCGGAATGGTGTGGAGTTCAAATCTCCTCTACATAAGGTGTTAGAATAAATTTATAAATATTCAAAATTTAATAAGAGATTTTATAAGAAAATACAATTTTATTTTAATTTTCCTTTAATTGCATATAATGACTAATTCTCTATCAACTAGTTAAACCAAAAAAAAATTAAATATGAAAAAATTAAAATTAAAAGACAAAAATTAAAACCCAAGCACACGAATTCAAAGAAACCTAGACATAGTGTATTTAACATGATTTGGATGAAAAAATAAATCAGAATTAAATATTTTTTAAAAATATTAAAAATATAATATATTAGATTAATATGAATTTTCAGTATCAAACTTGTAAGTTAAATCATGAAACCATGATAGTCTTATAAAAACAAATTAAAACAAAAGTCATATAAAAATTAAATCGAAACATATTATGAATACCAATTGAAAATAAATTAAATTTTTTTTTAAGATTATTACATCTTCTTTTATAAAAATACACTAAGGATAATATTTTGAATTAACTAAGGTTTATGACTTAGATCATGGACTTAGCTTAGTCTAATAATTTTAATATTTGATATATTTTTTATTTAATTATATAATAATAAAAAATAAATAAATGATGAAATTAAAAAAAATAAAGGACTAAAAAGTAGGATAAATTTTTACCATAAAAAATACAAAACAAAATTAAATAAAAATAAAATTTACAAAAAATATAAAAGAATGAACCATAAAGAAAGTAAAAAGATTTGAACTTGGGTGGGTAAATCTTAAATGCTAAAACTTGCATACAATTATTCTATTATACACAATTTATTTTTAAACAAAATTATTTTTTAAAAATAAAATAAAATAAAAATAGATATCATCTATTATAACAAATAATATATTATTAGAATATCCAAAATTTGATTTGTCACTGAAAAGTGAAGAAATTATGAGCGGAGAAATTATGATTTTTTTTATTTGCTATTTTCAGATTTTTTTTTAACACACGGACTAAACTATAAAAAAAAAGAAGAATTTTTGGATAAAAATAAAATTATACAAATTAAAAGGATTATAGAGAAAGAGAAAGAGAAAGAAGAATTATTTTTTTCGAAATGAATCTATAAAATAAGGGCACCATAAAATTTCCCTATCCCTCCTTGTCCTGGTGGAGATTTGTTGGGCCTTTGTTCCCTCTGTTTATCCAAGAAAGAAAAGGAAACTTGCCAACCTTCAATAGCGAAATTGTGGCCGTATTGTTTTCTTTTCTCGTCCACTGGACTTGTCTTCAAACCCCAATTAAGATCCACCACCACAGTTCCTCATCTGACCTAAAAGCAAAACAAGTAATTCTTAAACCCAAAACCCCAAAGCTCTGCATCATCGTCTACCATCTTCTAAGTTCTAATCAAATCCTGTTTCTAATTTATATTCGCTGTAACAAAGTTTCAGTCTTTTCTAAATTATAAGGTTCTGTCATAAAAAAGGGAACTTTGTAGGGGTGCATGTGGGAGTGAATTAAATCATGGAGACTGACAGAGACGATGGTCGTTCTCCAAGCCAATTGAGACCTCTCTCTTGCGCTCGCAATGTACTTCACCGTGCTCATGGCTCTGCCAGTTGGTCTCAAGGTACCTCCTTTTTCTAAAATATCTTTTGGGTATTGTTTTCTTATATTTTTTTCCTGTTCTTGTTCAACCTTTTTTTTAGGTTATCTTTTTATTTTATCCAATCTGGAAAAATGGGTCGTTGGTATTTTTTTTATATTTATTTTGCTTTTGGCGTGGAGAATTGCTCAGTGGGTGTTGAATATACTTGTTGATTTTATTTAGGGGATTCAAAGGTTTTAGCTGCTGTTTATGGACCTAAAGCTGGCACAAAGAAGAATGAGAACCCTGAGAAGGCTTGTATTGAAGTTATTTGGAAGCCGAAGACTGGACAAATTGGTTAGCTTTTTTTTTTTTTGTATTTTTTGGGGTTCAGTTTTGTCAGTGGACATTGAATGTTGTATATTGGCATGTTCATGGGTTTTGTTTTGAACAACAAAAATTACAAATTATTTCATGTGCATAGCTTGCGAGATACCAAATTTAAGACCCAGTAGTATTCTCTTTGAAAACTAAAAATCCCGACCTTCTGATATATTCTGAGCACAAACACGAGTTAGTTTGACAAGGAATACTTTTCATATTTTGCTTGGAAGGAAACTGGTGATTGTAGTATCTTATACCATTTGATGCACTGTGAATTCATTTCAACTTTGAAGCATTTTTACTTTAACTTTTTTGCATGACGAAGCATTTCAGTTGCTACTTGCTTTGCTATGTCATTCAAGTTTAATTGTTGCTGTTTCAATTGGATTTCGTTAAACTGTGGCTTATTTGTTTGCTTATTTTTTTATTTTTAAAATACTTCTGCGTATTACTACCAATTGTATAGGAAAACTGGAAAAGGAATTTGAGATGATATTGAAGAGGACTTTGCAAAGTATCTGCATTTTGACTCTCAACCCAAACACCACAACATCAATTATTGTTCAGGTCAGTGGGCTGGTGCATGGGTTGGAAATTTTATGTTTGGCAGGAAGTTTAATGATTACGTTCCAAAAACTGTTGCCCACCCCTCATTGTCACCTTTCAAGTTATTACTCTTTATTTCTTATATTTGTTTCGAGCAATCATTATGTTGTTGATGCTGCATCTTTATGCGATATTAAAAAATAAATCATTTGATAAATAAAGATAAGATGCTTGCATCTATTTCATGTAGCACACTTCTACATTTCATACCTAGCTAATAATTTTGTATGAATGTGTGCTTGCTTGCAATGCATTGCATGTGTCTCCTCATATTATTCAGATCAGTTTCATACATCGCAGTAATGGATTCATCTTTCTTTTGCAGGTTGTTAATGATGATGGTGCTGTATCCTGTTTATCTGTGTTTTTCTCTTTGTAGGGCTAGAACAGCATCCCAGCTAATTTTCCATTTCATCCTCATTTTATCTTGAATTCTTTTTATGGGATGAGCAATCTCCCACTTTATTCATGTGAATTCATTTTCCCTGTTCTATTTTTCTTTCTCTTGCTGAGCTCTCTGCAAAGAAACAGCATGACTTTTTATGTTTTATTTTTACGTTTCTTTATTAAATTATCATGTGAAATAGAAAAAGGTTCTTTGCTAGCTATAATGCTTCTACTATTATAACTTCTATTGGCATGTGAAATTAGTTTATTTGACAGTGTCCTTTCTGTGGTTAGTTCATATGGCTTATACATCCAATTTATTAACTACCACGAGTTTTTTCTCTCCATGAAGACACACTCAAATGATGATATCATTCCTTTTTGGGATGTAGAAAAAAAACTTGCAGATTCTTTAACAAATATGCAGTATGCATTTGCTGGATTTAAGCAGGATGCTCTCTGTATCCTTATATTTGGTTTGAAAATTGATATGATGCTATTTTCTTGACTGCAATCTGTGTAGCTTCTAGTCTGTGCTGTAAATGCAGCATGTGCTGCCCTCGTAGATGCTGGAATTCCTATGAAACATCTTGCAGGTATTTAAAAAGTGTTGGTCATCTTCTTATGGTTTATGTTAATTTGACGTTTGGGTGACTGATGACATACTGCCTTCTGCAGTTGCAATATGTTGTTGTTTGGCTGAAGATGGATATGTTATATTGGATCCTACTAAGCTGGAAGAGCAGGTTAGTATAATAAATTTATTTATTATTTTAATTTTCCATCGTAAATGCAGTTATACCGGGATGTTTTAATGCTAAATTGAGTAATTTGAGGCTCATCCATCTAGGATGGAAAAATCTTGGAATAAAGGGAGGAAAAAGCAAATAGAAAACCATATTTCTTCATAAGTGTCTATACAAGCCCTTGATTTATGCTTCAGTTTAGGTTTCAAACTGTTGAGCAAAATACTTGTTGCAGACTACTTATGTGGACTACAGAACTCTACTCATGGTGGAGATACAATTACTCTGTGGTTTATTTTTATTCTCAGATTCCCCTTGCTTATGTACCTTTTGCTTCATTTTTATTCCCAAATTCCCCTTGCTTATGCTTGTTTTGTATTTTTGTAGAAAATGAGGGGATTCGCGTGTTTAGTCTTCCCAAACTCTGTTGCCTCTGTTCTACCAGAAGGATCATCCCATGTAGAAGGTGAACCCATGGAACATGGAATCATCACCTCTGTTACCCATGGTGTAATGTCAGGTACACCAACTTTATCATATGATACAGACATATAAGATATTGTTGAATATGTGACAAATGGAGAGGTTAGCTAGCTGAAAATCATTATTATCACTATGCCTCACCTGCTGGTTTTACACCCCAGCTAGTGGATGTGAAATCCTTGTGCTTATCTATTTTAAAGTTAACTCCTAAAAAACTCTGTGCTCAGGTTCCTCTTCCTGCTTGCATGCTTCTAAATATTCTAGGAGATATCAAATACCTGTCTGCTGTTATACTGCTTAAGGAAGATATGTATATTCCTCTTCTGAAACAGTTGTCTTTGTCTCCGAAGTCAAACAGCTTGAAGCATACTGTGTGCATTTTCTCACAAAGTTTCAATGCACCTATCCCTCCTCTTATGGGCCTATGATTGGAGCTCATTTAGGACTTCATAAAACCTAATACCAGTCTCCAAAAAAATGAATAATGATTTCTGATTGTTTATCTGCCAAATTCTCTTGTGATTGGGTGAAGATAATTATTATCGGCTTCTAAAGAATTTTGGACTTCATTCTTGAAGTCTCTTTATTACACAATCCTGTCGTTCAATCGTCAAAATAATTGTTTTTTCCTGCTATTTTTCTGCTTGTGGCATCTGATCTGTTATAATGCCGTTCAATTTGTACCTTAGTGGAAGAATATCTCAAATGTCTAGAACGCGGGCGTGCAGCCAGTGCAAAATTGTCTGATTTTCTTAGGAGGAGCTTGCAATCACAACTTCCAAGTGACTCATCGAAAGCTGCGTAATTTCAAATATTGCTGGAAAACTCAACTGTCCCGTGCTTGTTTCTACTGTACTCAAAACTTATGGACCTAACACAAGGGATAACTTATGTTTGTGGTGTAAACCTCATTATATGTAGTGGTTGGGGGTTTTAATGCTGCATTTAGTCTTTGTGAATCCGAATAGTTGTTTCTGTCCAAAACAAAACTTTCAGTGTGTATGTTTTATTTCATTTCGGACAAAATCCTTGGAACTTAGCAATGGACGCATAGAATACTAGAAATATGAAAGGGGCGCAGCTTTGTAATTGGAATCGTGTGAGCTTAACATGAAACGCTGTACTGCTCCAAAGGGATGCTAGCATGCTAAGATATATTTTGTTGGGTGAGTTACATGCTGTGCAATTGGTGCTTGGTTCATTTTTTTCTATCATATAAACTGATAATTACATCATAGAAATCTACATGTACAAAGACAGATGCATGTACATATTATTTAATATTAAAATATTATGATGCAAGTTAAAAAATTGAGCACATATATTAGCAACTTAAATCAAGGAAAAAGGGAGGAAGTCACAAACCAAGAAAAAATCAATAACATTGAAAATCTTATTATGTTAGTGGATTCATTCTAACTCGACAGCGGGCAACAAAATAATACAAATATCTTCTAGGCTTAAATTTGGTCTTTTGTTATTCTCGGCTGTGCTTGGAAACCACCCTTTACAAGGAACAAGACTTTTAGAGCATTCCGTCGAACTTTCAGCCCAAGCTAGCAGCGAAAATTACATCACATTCAAATTTTTTAAGAAATTATAGATGATTTTTCCAAATAGCTTATTTGACTTATTCACCTGTTTTTCTTAAATTGAGACTTATCAACGCCTATCACACACACTATGAATTACATCATAAAATAATGCCATCAAAAAAAAAAAAAAAAACAAGAGTCGAAATTTCTCCATCAAGCATGGTGACCCAGATCGACGAAAAGAAACAAAGGGAAAAAAAAGAGGTATCGTTGGCAAGGAATATGGAAATGGACCATGTCACTGTAAAAATAAAGTATTATCTTAAAAATTTAATTATTTTTTATTTATTAAAATAGGTTTGATCTAAAAAAAATGATTTCCTTTTGAATAAAATAATATATATACTAATTTTGGATCCCTTTTCCAACCAAACAAAGTAAAAATAATGTTTTGCCTATGTTTGTGTTTGTGTTTGAGAATATAGTTGTGGTTATTTTTTAAAATATTTTTTATTTAAAAAAATATGTTTATAATATTTTTTTATTTTTAAAAAATTATTTTTAAGATTAGTATATTAAAATAATTTAAAAATATAAAAAACATATTAATTTAAAATAATTTTTTTAAAATATTTTTAAAACATAGTGTAAAATACATAACACCTAATAATAGTAAAATTAATAGGGCTTTCTATTTTTTTTTGTCTCATTCCTTATCAACTAAACATAAAATAATCTTGCATATCAATCGAAATGTATCTGTATCTCCTATTAAATCTCCCTTTTATCTTGGATACTTTATATTTTATCACGAGATAGTAACGCGAAACCTGCTTTAAAAATTTACTGTCTACTTGGGTGGTCACATAAGGGTTCAGAAATCATAAGTCTTCGTAGGATGTCTTTTTTTTTTTGAAACAGAAGTCTTCGTAGGTTGTCTTTTTTTTGAAACAAGTATAATAAAGGGAAGGACGTTTTGATGGTGTTTTCACCGATAATTTTCGTAAGTGGGATGGGAAGACATATGTTGTAATAAAATAATTTGTCAACTTAATTAGATGACTGATTTTCTATCACATCATCAACTCTTAGATCACCATGGTGGAATATATGTATCTGAAATTTCGTTTCAAAATTTCCCAGAGCAGCCAAAATTGACCAAATCAATTATCTAGACAAGTGGAATAAATTTAGTGTGTGTGTGAGAATATATATATATATATATATAACTGGGAAAATAATAACGGGGGACCAAAAAATAATTGGTGTGCAAACCTTAAACTAGGCAAAGGCACTTTTGGCAAGAAATTCATGAACGAGGAATTCTCCATATGGGCGAAAGATTGCAGACCAGATGGGAACGACCAATGCATTACTTCGAAGGTTCCAGATGTTGAGCTGTTGAAGAGGTCAGGGAGGACTGGAGTTTACCGTGCTTCTTTTCTTTGAAATAAAAAAAAAGTTCACGTGGATTACTATATGTTTTAGTATGTTTTGCAGTTCGTTTTATATATACAACTAAGAAAATAATGATAGACAATAATTATAATTGGTGTGGAAACCCTAATTTCACCAATCAAAAACACATTTTGCCAAGAAAGAATTCATTACGAGGAGCTATGCTCTTTCCTTTATACTTCCTGGAATTCACTATAAGAAAGAACTCATTAGGTTTTTCTGATTACAATAAATTATAGGAGGTGCGCTCTGAAGATCAACTGAAAAGGGGATTTAATCTTCATTAACATGCAAGTTTATCTGGGAATATCCATTATCATCGAACCAATCAAGAAAATATCTGACATAGTAATTTGTTTTTCAAAGAACATATCTAATTAGAAATCCCTTTTCAGAATCATAACGTAGTGTTTTGTTATTCTCCAATGACCAAAAAGAAGAAGAAGAATAGTAGGATAAAAAAGAGTTTAGTTGTGGAGACCACGACAAAATTGGGGTTTTTCTTGTCTCTATCTCAAAGATAATTTTTAGCTAATTTTTAGTGTTTCTAAACAAAAAGGAAAAAGAAGATGGAGACAAAAAAAGGAAAGAAAAAACTATCCTTTTAAATATTATTTTAATTTTAATTTTAATTTTTGAACTTTACTAATTCTCAAATATCTACATTTATATAGACACACAATAAAAATACTTTTAAGTTATAAATAATAAAATTATATATATGTGTGTGTGTGTTAGACATATTAAGTGATGGACTTATGTGTGTGTAATATTGAAATATGTATATTTTATATTAGATTTAAAAAAATAAAAAAAATGGTTTACATCTCAAGTTTTTCAAATGTTTTTTTAAATTCTAATTATAAATAAAAAATATAACAATTTATGCTTAAATGTAATAAAGATTATATATATTAATAAAAACATGTAATGTAATATTTCAGAGAGTTTAAAATTTACAATTCTTCTATTTTTATAGGAAAATACTGTTTTATGAGCGGTTGCCCACTAATCGACGACCATTAGTTATTTAAAAAATTCAAAGAAACGAAGAGTATCCTTCAATTTAATGCTGGCTGGTCAGACGCCGTACAAAAGCACGTCTCGGCTAGCTCAGTGTGTTTCCTTCCTTGTACTGGAACCGGCAGACATCAAAATTTCATTACATATATTTTTTTTTTTTATATTGACAGTATCCTAATCACAAAATTTAAGGAAGCCAAAGATTCATGATGTTCCAAACACCAATAGTCTGATGGGCAGGAAATTAGACTAGACAAAGTCCAAATTAGAAGAAATCTGCTAAGGCTTAGAAATCTTCCGTAATTAATTTCAGGAAATTAATAATTGCTCATCAACAAGGTTAGTTCTGATAGACTAATCACAGCCGAATCATGATCATGTGTATGTGTGTTATGTCAATTTTAATTTTTTAACTTTACTAATTTTCAAATATCTACATTCATATAAACACGCACTAAAAATACTTTTGAGTTATAAATGATGGAAATATATATATATATATATATATATATCTGTGTGTGTGTGTTTCGTATTAAGTGATGGAATTATGTGTGTGTTATGCTAATATTGAAATATGTATATTTTATATTAGATTTTAAAAAATAAAAATGGCTTGCATCTCAAGCTTTTCAAATGTTTTTTTTTTAAGTTCTAATTGTAAATAAAAAAATCTTATATATATAAATAATTAAATACATGGTGAACTATATGTATTAATAAATACAAAAAATATATTATTAATGTGTCTTTTAAACTCACTTAGTCAAATAATGTTTTTTTTTGTAAAGTAAAAGAGTTAATATGTAAGTATTATTTAGCGTGTTTTTTGATATCGAGTAAAAAATATAACAATGAATAAGAAAGTGTATGCTTATATATATATATAAATTATTTATATTAATAAAAATAAGTAAGATCTCAAGCTAATTTTTAATATAGCAAAAGATGGAATAATATTGCAATTGCTATAATGAAACATCATTTTCTTAGTCTTTGTATATTAATTTTTTTAAATTATAAAAAAATTAAAAAATAAATTAAAAAGGATAAAGATAAGAACAAAAAAAATGATATAAATAAGTCAAGTGTAGAGCCATGAATATTTAAAATGAAAAAAAATAAAAAATAATATTTTTGAAAAAATGTGTAAGGAAAAAAAAGGAAAAATGAAAAACATATTACAAAAAATAAAGATAAAAAATAATAATAAATAAACCAAGTATAAAATAATAAAAATATCAAGTATAAAAATAAAAAAATAATAAGAAAACTTGTTATTTAAAAAAATAACCCAAAACTTGTAATTTCACCACTATTACAATACTACTATGGGATAAAGAATTAATAAAATCTATAATTATTTATTTTTATTGGGACATACTAATTTATTTTTTAAATATAAAAATGATAATTTCAACACCAGTACTGAAAAACAATAGGTAAAATTTAAAACTATATCTTCTCTACATAAAACATATTTTTCCTGTTAGTGTATGTATATATAATTCATTTAATTAAATAACCATTTCTTCTCGTCACCACTCATAACAGCACTAGCCCATTAATCAATGGCCATTAGTTATTTAATTTTTTTTTAAAACAAAAAACTCATGACCATTACTTTTAACAAAGAAAATTATTTTTTAATTTATTAAAATAATTAAGATGAAACATAAAAAGAAGATTAAAATTCTGAATGATATGTTTATTATGAATACATAGTCTTAACCTAAAAATAAATAAAATATATATAGGTTAAACTAAAAGTATTATTTTACCCTTAATAAATAAAAGCTACATAAATATTATTTAACTTTTCCCCTCAAACTCACGATGTTGTAGCTACAAGCATCGAGAGTTTGCCAACTAGAAAACAAAAGCAAGAGATTGAATGTGCCTTGGTAAAGAAACTTGCAATCTACAAGGAAGAAGGAACGAAAGGTAAAGCAATGGTGCTATGCTTGAGATGATGACAAGTAAGATGACAATCAATCTCAATGTGCTTAGTTCGCTTATGAAAAATTGAGTTGTGAGCAATATTAATAGAACTTTGGTTGTCACAATACATAGGAGTAGGATGAGAAAAGAAAACTCTCATATCAACAAGTAACCAAACAATTTCTTTGGTAGTAAATTCTGCTTCAATGGATGATTGAGAAACAACAGATTGCTTTTTGCTCTTCTAAGAAATAAAAAAATCACCTAGAAAGATACAGAACCCAATAACAAACTTGCGATCTGTGGGATCATTACCACAATCAGCATTAGAGTATGCATGCAACTCCAAGGAAGAGGTGGATGAAAGTAAAAGGCTATGAAAAACTATACCTTGAAGATATCGCAAAATACGAAGAACAACTATCTAGTGAACATTAGTAGGAGAAACAACAAACTAACTAACAACATGAACAGTATATACAATATTTGAACGAGTAATGGTGAGATATTCCAAACTCCAACAATATTGCAGTATAAAGTAGGATCTATCAAAGGTAAACCATTAGAAGAAGAGTACCTCGCGTTGACCTCAATAGGAGTATTTACAGTCTTGTTATCAATAATTCTAACCCGCTCAAGAATATCTGCAACATATTTTGACTAAGAAAGATGGTAACCTCTAGGTGAGTATGTTACTTCAATACTTAGGAAATATTGAAAATAACCCAAATCTTTCATTTTAAATTGTCTAGCCAACTTTGTCTTCAAGAATGAAATATCATCAATATCATCACCAGTAATAATCATGTCATTATCATATAAAGACATAATGATACGACCTGCATTAGTGAACTTAATAAAAAAAACAGAATCATGGCTACTAGAAATAAAGCCAAGAGACAAGATCATAATAGAGAATTTCTTAAACCAAGTACACGGTACTTGTTTGAGACCGTATAATGCTTTCTTAAGCTTACAAACATATCCAGAGTTATGTGAAATACAAGGAGGGAGTGTCATATAAACTTTTTCTTAAAGATTTCCATTCCAGAAGGCATTTTTTACATCAAGCTGAAAAATATGCCATTAACGAATCGAAGCTACGACAATAAGAGTATGAATAGCAGTCATTTTTGCAACCGAGGCAAATGTCTCCTCATAATCCATACCATAATGTTGAGAGTATCATTTTGCAACCAGCCTAACTTGGTATCGCTCAATAGACCCATCAGAATTAGTCTTGATCTTATATACCCAACGATAACCAATAACACTCTTATCAGGAGGTAAAGGAACCAGATCTCAAGTATTTGTCTTATGCAAAGTAGAAAGTTTCTTATCTATAGCTTGCTACCAAAGTGGATTAAAAATTATCTTTTTATAAGAAGAGAGCTCAAATAGACAATGAATAGAAGCTAAAAAGGAAGTAAATGATAAACAATAACAAGAGTAAGCAAAATCTGGTAGTTTTGTGGACTTACAAATATGAATGGATTGACGTGGAGGTGGATCTATAATCTCAAATGAAGCTTGAGGGGTTGCAGATGAGAATGGAGCTTCAGATGTGTTAGAGAGTAAAGTACCAGTACCTATAGAGTTATGAGTACAAATTGATTGAACATGGAAAGAGGTATCATTACTAGAATCCTTAGAAAAGGGATTTATATGAATAAGATCAATTTTAGTTAGGCTATGAGTACTAGATGAAATAGAAAAGAAAGGTATATGCTCAAGGAAGACAATATAACGAGACACATAAAGTTTTTGAGTTATTGGATCAAAATAATGGTACCCCTTTTTACCTTTATCATAACCTAGAAAGACACAAATAACTGATCGAAAGGATAATTTACTGCATTTTATATAAGGACAAAGAACAAAACAAGTACAACTAATGACTCTAAATGATGAATAATCAGAGACATACCTATATATCTTTTCAAAAGGAGATAGATCCGAACTATAAGAAGATGGAATCGTATTAATCAAACTTACAATAGTAAGAATAGCTTCTCCCTAAAACTCAATAGGAACAAAAGCAGTCAACAAGAAAGAATGAGCAATTTCGATAATATGTTTATGTTTTTTTTTTCAGCAACATCATTTTGCTCAGGAGTATCTATACATAAAGTTCGGTGGATGGTTCCATCTAAGGCAATCAATTAAAAAAAATTATTAGAGGTATATTCTCCACCTAAATCACACCTAAAACATTTCATCACAATAGAATGTTGAGTTTTGATAAAAGCTCAAAAGGCTGCATATATCTCAAAGAATTCAGAAAGATGTTTCATTAAATAAATTCAATAATAATAAGTATGATTGTCAACAAAAGAGACATAATATCGAGACCCTTCTTTTGTGGCAACAGGATAAGGTCCCCATACATCAAAATGAATTAAATCAAATGGTGAAGAAGAAACAAAAATACTTTGATTAAAAGGTAAAGTGAATTTTTTTGCCAATTTACATCCACTACAATCAGAAATGTCACAAGTCTTCAAATTTTCTAAAGCTCCTATGGATGCCAAAAATCTCAAACGAGAAGATGAAATATGACCTAGACGGGAATGACATAAATAAAAACTAGAAGATGAAAGACTCAAATGAAAGGAAGACAAATCAACAGTAGTAGTAGTAGCAGCAGCAGCAACTAACACTTTTAACTCATCCAAAATATATAGTTCATTTTTCATACGGCCTGTCCCAATTAGCTTCTGAGACTGTAGATTCTGTATACAATAAAAGAACTACAAAACATGACTAAAAAATCACTAGAATCACATATTTGACCAACAAACACAAGATTCAATTTGAGTTTTGAAATAAAATAAATATTAGGGAGAGACAAGTGAGGTGTGACAACAAAACCAACACCTGAACCAATATCTATTAAGGGCATAGGAGTGCTATCAGCAGTTATAATAGAAATAAAGGACAAATGGGAAAGGAGGTAAAAGATAAAGAATCTAGAGACATATGATGGGAAGCACCAGAATCCAAGACCCATTCAGAGTGTCACATACCTAAGGAACTATGAGGTAATTGACCTATGAAAGAAGAAGCAGACATTGCTTATGGATGTAAAGATAGAAACTTTTGAAATTGCTCAGTCAAAGTACTAGGATTGGTAATAAAGCCTAGGAAAGCTACTACTGCGGTATTATGGTATGGTGGTTTATAACCTTAAGGTGGTCTATGAGCATTAGATTGTGACTGACCGCCAAACTTCTAAGTTTGATTCTGATGTCTCAACTTAGGACACTAAGCCTTTCAATGACCTTTCTACTTACAAAAATTGCACTCATCGAAGCTAACCCTTGTGTAATACTTGTTCTAATGAATAAAAAATGACTTAGAAGATACTGCTAATATCGAAGGATTTGAAGTAGAAAAAATTTCTTTTTTAGAATAAGAATGAAGATTTATTTCTTCAGCCAATAACTCACTGACAACAGAATCAACAGAAAGTAGTGGAGAACGATGTAGATTGAACGATGTAGATTTAAAAACTGTACTAATCGTTGCTGCTCTTTATGCTCAATATAGGCACCACATACCTTTAATTCTGCCGATTCTATAAGAGCGAATTGATCCCAGAGATCTGTCATAGCAGAATAAAACTCTTGAATACTCATATTCTTCTAATGAAGAGCTCAGATGTCATTCTTTAATTGATACTGTTTTGTAAAATTTGATTGCGTGAATAACCTTTGTAAATGATCCTAGACCTTTTTTGCTGTGTCATACTTCGCCAACTACATGCCTATAGAATGCTCAATAGAGTTGTTGATCTAAGTAATGATCTTTGCATTATTTGCTTCCTATGTATCTATTAAAAAAACATCTCCCTCCTCAACATTCTTAAGTATCATATAAGTTCCACTAACATATCCCCACATCTTCTTACCTTTAAGAAAATTTCTCATTACATAGCTCCAATACAAATAGTTCTTCTCATCCAACCTTACACTCATAGATTGAAGTGAATAATCTCTTTCAGTAGCCATAATCAACAATCACAAGAACTAGAGTGCAAAAGTAACGGAAAACAAAATACCAAATTGCAGAAACTAAACAGAGATTGCAGAAACTAAATAAATATCTTTTCAAAATTACACAATTACTCTAAAACACAAAACAAATTTATAGAAACTGAAAACATATACCAAATTGAAAAAGCTGAAGGGAAGATGAAATACCAAAATAATTATAGAAACTGATGAAATACCAAAATAATTATAGAAACTGACGAAATACCAAATTTTGCAAAAGCGAGAGACAATATCTCACTCCAAAATTTTTTCGGGGCTCTGCCCCGAAAACTGGCAGGGGAGTGCTACCCCCTACAAACCTGTGTTTAGGATTAAGCCTCATTTAATAAATTTAGTTCTAATATCATATTAAAATAATTAAAAATAAAACACGGAAAGGAGGCTAGAATTCTGAATGATATGTTTAGTATGAATATATAGTCTTAACGTGAAAACAAATAAAATAAATATAAATTAAACTAAAAATACTATTTTATTTTTAATAAACAAAACTATATAAATATTATTTAACATGATGTATTGCTGGCTGCTGAAAGAGGGTGAGTCGAAAAGCACTTCTCGTCTAGCGAAGAAAATTATCCTTGTACAGAACCAGTGGACATCAAAATTTCATTACGGATATATTTCTTGTGATATTGACAGTATCCTAATCACAAAATTTAAGGAAGCCAAAGATTCATGATCTTCCAAAGAATCTCTTGACTGACGAGCAAGAAATTAGACTGGAGTCGAGCCAGTTTCTGAGAACCTGCTTAGGCTCAGAAATCTGCAATAATTTCAGGAAATAAATACTCATCATCAAGAAGTTAGTTCCGATAGACTAATCACAGCAGAATCATGATCATGTGTCATGATCTCCAACACCTGATTGAACACAGATTTTGTCCATGTTTCCTTCACTGTCATTACAGAATTTAGAATCATCTTCCTCGTCTTCCTGCAGTTGTGGACTGAAATTTCCTGTTCCATAATCAATTGTTTCAAATTTAAGGCTTGAGAGGCAACCATGAATAATTAAAAAACTGTGAACTTGCATACCGCAATCAATCAATTCCATTTCTTTTTTCTGATAATTTAAGGAAGTTTTTCTGTGTTCTAATTGTTAATTTTTGTTTTTAATCATTTTATATAATTAAAATGATTTTTTAAAGTTAACTTTAATTAATTTTTTATATTTAATTTTATTCTTTTATATTTAATGAGTTAAAAATTGAATTAAATTGTTCGTTTTGTTTTGAAAAAAGATAAAATATTCTCTAGATTATTGTTATCATTTTTTTTAAATCTCATTTATTACTGTTATTTAATTTTTATTATTTAATTAAAAAATCTGGTCAGTCAGGTGGATTATCTGGATTATTAATTTTTCTTGATTCCTTAAAACATGACACTTAAGAATTATTATTAAAAAAAAAAAAAACTAATTTAGAACAAGAGGTAACAGGAGTCCCACACCTAGTATATTCTAATCCCACGAGATCAATTTCTCTAATCTCAAATGATGCTTGACGATTTTAGTAATTAAATTAGAAAAATAAAAAAGGGATTACTTATAGTTTTTGTTAATTGGACTTCATAAATAAAAGTTATATTTATTCTGAATAAATCCAAATTAATTAAAAATTAATATACAAGGAAAGGTATATAATTAATTAACAATCAATATCACTGGACTTCTCCTTAAATATTGAATGCTCAACAATCAATATTATGGGACTTCTTCTTTAAATGATTTTCTTAGTTAAGATAGCAAGAATAACTTTCTGATAAATTATATTTTCAAATCTATTAGATGAATATGAAAGATATATTTTTTAATTTATTTTAAAAGTAATCTTGATTAACATATAAAATACATACAAATAAATATTATCATCGAATAATAATAATAAAAGATGGTTGAACCGCTGTTGTTATTTCATATAAAAGCAGCACGGTAAATTCCAGTTCAAGAACAAGAAACTTCGAGCAATGCATTTGTCGCTGACGGCCATCTCCCATCTGGTCTTCTATTTTTTCTGCCATTTAGTGAATTCCAAGTTTATGAATTTATTGGAAAACGTGTCTTCTTGATTGGTCATATATATATATATATATATATATATATATATATTGAATACATTTCTTAACGTGATATAATGGTAGATAACCATTTTTAAGGGCAAAATCATATGAAAGAACATGTGAACTGAAGATTTTTAATTCCTAATTAAAAAAATAAACAAAAAATATCTTTTAGTTGACTCCTTCCTACTTCACTGTTATTGTTAGATGCATCAGCTCAATTGCAATTCTCTAAATAATTGATTTGGTCAATCTGGGTTGCCCTGAGAGAATTGGAAACCGAATTTCATATGCATAGTCTGTGGTGATCTAAGCGTTGATGTGATAGGAAATGAGTCATATGAGTTGAATTCAGGGACTGATTATTTTATTACTCCAATCGTCTTCCAAGCCCACTTACTTGAAAATGATTATTTCCTGTAATGAAAATGCCCAGAGTGATATGAAAATCATAAACGAGTTCATCAGCCTGGCATGGAAAACTTTTGTAAGATAAAAAATAACGTTGTCATTGGATTCATCTCCTCGGGTTTTTTAAATTTTACATGGTAAAAATAGAAAAAAATCTGGTGGTGCTGCTAGACATGAGAGGAGGTTGTTGATGGCCATGTGGTGGAGAGAAAAGGGAAGATGGTAGGTTGGCATGGCTTGGTCGGAACTGAGATGTGGTGGTGTCAATAGTTAGCTAGGGTTTCGATTTTTTAGGTACTTAGGTTTTTTCTTTTTCTTTTTTATTGTCAGCTTGGAATTTGTCTTCTTTGTGTGTTCTTGTTTTTATATTATATGGGCTCCTCTCCAAATAGAAAAAAACATAAACTATCAATTAGTTTTTTATATTATTTCCTTATGGAACAAGGATTTTTCTCCGATTTTTTAATTTATGCTTCATTTTCCTTTTTTTTTCCCTCTTCTTCTTTTCCATGACCTTCCATTATATATTTTTTGTTCTCATTCGTCTTGGTCCCCTTCTTCTTTCTTTCCTCTCACTTCACTCCCTAAAGTTTTATTTTTATTTTTTGCTTTTTATTTATCTATTATGTCACAAAAAATTAAATAAATGAAAGTGCCGAAAATTACTAAATGATAGAATAATTGACTCAATTTTGTTGAAAAAAATTATTTTTTGAAAACTTATATATTTTTTTATGAAAAATTAAGGGACAAAAACATGTTATGAGAAACATCATCCCGCAAGTGAGGTTCTAGTCTAGCGGTGGAAGGGGCTTGTCCCCTTCCTCTGCATCAGGGGTTCGAACCTCACCATGCACGCCTGTCACCCCCGTGGTGTCTTACCTATTCACTGGGCTTGCAGGATGTTCAGTGAGCCGTGTGGATTAGTCGTGGTGCGCGTAAGCTGGCCCGGACATCACATGTAAAAAAAAAAAAAAAACATCATCCCTCATTATCAGTCTAAAGATCCACTAATTCCAATTTGGGAAAATGCATGGCGAGCTCAGTTTTTATGAGCAAAAGCCCATATTTTTTATTCCAAAGTAAGGATTTTTCGAATCTTATTTTGTAAAATAGAACAATTTCAAGAGCTTAATACCTAAACACCAACCACCGAAAATACATTATCAGCTAAACACCAATCTCTGTCTGGAACCTTTAAACCCTCAACACCATTAGCCTAAACACCACCTCTTCATCTCAAATCCTGAACCTTTATTTCGATAGCTTCCCAAGTACATTATCAGCTTGGCCTTTGGAACATGTTCTTAGAGGCATAGGCAGGTGCTAGGCTTATTGGGAAGAAGAAAATGAAATGTGCATGGACGACGACTTGGTTTTGCTAGAATGAATCCAAGCTGTGATGTGGTATCCTTATTGACCTTTCTCAATGAATTTGAATTACATGAAGTAATAGCATTTTTTGTATTTGAATAATTATTTTTTCTAGTCAAAATAATTGATAATTTATACTTTATATTTGGTAAACCAAGACAATTTGTAACTAGTGTAAAAGATATTTTTTAATAGAAATAAAAACTTCTTAATATTTAAATAAATATTTTTTTAGAAAGAAAAAATACAATAATATTTTAGAGAGAGATTTTTCAAATATATATATAGAGAACAAAGATTATGAACCTTTATTTTAAAGGTCCTATATTATATTTAAAGCTAATGGATCTTTACTTTTTTTTTTTTATAAAAAAACTAGTTTAAAGTGTGATTTCATCTTGATAATATTTAATAATAAATAAATATTTTATTTATTTATATTAATATTGGAAGAAAATATAGTAGGTTACTGGAGAATTTTTATAGACCTAAAATATATAAGGATATTAAAATCTAAAACATTAAATATAGATGAGTTAATGAAAGCTAAGAGCTTTTCATGGACTAGATTTAAGGGAAGTAGATGAGTTAATGAAAGTAGGTTTTTCATTGATTCGTTTTTTGAGTGAATCCAAGAAAAGAGGGCTATTATCTTGGGTGTGTCCTAGAAAGATGATCTGGTTATTTTTTTAAGTGTACTTGAAGCCAGGCATGCTATAAGCCTAGTATGATAGGGTTTGGTTAACGCTAGACCTAACACATTTTTATTAAAATATATTTGCGTTTCAAAAAATATATACCAAAAAATCTTTATTGTGCAGTATTTTTTAATAAAAATTAATTTCAATGAACATGCATGTAACTCGTGAAAAGTGACTATATGAATAATGATAAAAGACAAAAACGTTCGGGAGGTGAGATTTCCTTGAATCTGAAAAAAAGAGACAAGAAAAAAAGAGACAAATATGGTGGGTGAATACCTCGACTCCGAAGCATGAATAACATATTAGCTGAGCGTTGATTTGGAACAGTTGAAGCTAGTCAACAAAAACTACTTGAATAATCTAAAATACGACCCTGAATACTTATAAACCTCTATTTAAGATCCGTTGTGCATAGGGAGCTAAGCTATCCTTGAAGGGAAACTAGTGGAGAGGGAGAGAGAAGGATGACATATACGTCAACAATGGCTTTTCATGTGAATTGCTCTGTACAAAGTCGGCCTTCTCTCTTCGAAAACATCGATCGTTTTAAGAATAGGTTGTCGTGTTCTTACAAGGTACTTAATCCTCTAGTCTCTCTGTCACTTAAAGGCATCTACATTAGACGTTAATATACTTAATCCTTGTTTAATTTCACCTGTTCTATGCTTGATTAAGCAAGATTAGTGAAATATATATACCACCTGGTTCTTTCCCATCACTGTATATGCCATTGATGTTTTGCTTGTTAAAACTGTATTTAACCTAAAGACAAATACTGTGGATGTTTTGAGCGAGCAGCCATTATTAAAAGAGTTGCAGCAACTTCCAATGCAACTTGATGTTTCGAAAAGCATAAGAAATGCTTCCGTCAAACTCTTGGATGCATTTGTGGATTCATTATTTCAGTTTGCTGACCAGCCCGTCCTCCCTTCTCAGGTAATTAACCCGCGAGACCCTTGACTGCCTACTCACCTCTCAAGTAGTATTAAGCATTGATGAATCATTTTCTAATCTGCTGTTTATGTGTTTTTTGCAGAGTAACTTTGCGCCGGTTGATGAACTGAACGAACCTCATGCTATCACCAGCATTGAGGGCAAAGTCCCATATGATTTTCCAGAAGGTGTCTACATAAGAAACGGTCTCTTCTTGAACTCAACAATTCAGTTTAATTTTTCTCATCTTATGCTCGTTAGTGGATATTCAGAAATAGACTGCCTTTTTTTTTGTGTGGATAATTTCAGAAATAGACCGTTCATTTTAGTTATTTTAATGAATCCAACGTGAAGGCCGCTGACTTGTTCAAAAACTACAATTCCAGGACCAAATCCACTCTTTGGTGGTCTCAAATCTACCAATTCAATATTTGGAAAGACCGGTCATATGTGGATCGAAGGAGAGGGAATGCTTCACGCTGTGTGCTTTGACAAAGAAAGTGATGGTGGTAAAACCTGGACGGTTCTGTACAATAATAAACATGTTGAAACCGGAACATACAAGCTTGAAAAACAAAGAGCCAAGCCATCTTTTCTTCCAGCCATTGAAGGCAGCCCACCTGCCATCTTGTTAGCGTACTTATTAAATATGGTGGGCCCGCGGCCTCAATCTTTTTATTTATTTATTTTTAACTAATCAATTAAAACAAATCTATTTTTGTATTTGAAAAAAAAATTGTGTAAGAATTTGATTTTTTTACTCTAAAATAATGCTTTTTATTTTTTAAATAATCTTGATGATCTAATATCAAAATAAATTTAAAAAAATTTAAAAAACATTATTTTAATATATATTTCTAAATAAAAATAATTTTAACAACAATTATTTACCGGTTCTAATTTTTGTTTTTACAATAAAAAAAATTAAAACTCTTACGGCAGAAGAAATATAATAATCAATGGAGCTACAGTTAATTGCATGAAAATCCTGTTCCATGAGAATATTTTATAGGAAAATTTAATAATTATTATAATAAGTAGCCAGTTATTTAAAAAACAATTATTACCGGCTCGAATTTCTCTCAATTAAAATTGATATAATTATTCATCATTAAAAAAAGTAACATAATTCTCAATTTTTTTCTTGTTTGAATTGCGAAGCATAAACGGAGTCCATGTTCCTGAAAACGGTACATGTATAAAAGTGTTGGGTATTGACTAATTCACAAAATTAAATGGAAGTTCAAGCATGCGCATGGAAGGACAAGCTAGTGCCTAACTGTTTAATTTTTTATTTTCTTTTTCCTCTAGTTAATTTGGTGATGAAAGCTAGCATGAATTTGTTTTTAAGTATTTAAGATTGACTTATGCATGATAATAAATTCCAGCTGCGATTTGGAAAAGTCAACAAAGATCTTAGCAACACCAATGTTTTCGAGCATTCAGGGAAGTTCTACTCAATTGCTGAAAATCACATCCCTCAAGAGATTGACATCTTTTCCCTTGATACTTTAGGCGATTGGGATATAAATGGAACTTGGCATCGACCTTTCAACAGCCACCCAAAGGTTTTTTTTTTTTGAAATAATACCTGCAGAAAGGCCCATGTATGTGTTCAGCAAGGAAAACAACACACAACTAATTAGTATTTCTCTCTGTTAATTTCCTGTCTGTTTCAGAGAGCACCAGGTACTGGAGAGTTGGTTGTCTTTGGGGTTGATGCGATGAAGCCTTTCATGGAACTGGGAGTTGTTTCTGGTATATTTTCGTTTTCCATCCAGTTAACGAATCAAAAATAAAAATAAAAATAAACTGTTTACTAAAATCAAGAACCATTTTTACTTGCGTGACAATTAACTTGCGAACCCTACTTTCAGCTGATGGAAAGAGACTCGTACATAAGGTTGATCTCAAGTTCAACAGATGCACCCTTAGTCATGACATGGGGGTAACAGAGAGGTTAGTGATCTTAGCCAGCACTGGAAATTAACTTGGAAAAAAATATAAAACTATGACAACAAAATCTAATCTTCGTTCTTTATTTATTTTGCAGGTATAATGTGATCATGGATTTTCCACTAACAATAGATATACAGAGACTCATCAAGGGAGGCCCGTGAGTGCCATTACACTAACCATAACTCTCAAGTGTCAATCATTTTGTTCTAATCAAAATGTTATTACGGCAACGAGAAGTAATTTGGTTTCTGCCACTTAACAGGTTGATAAAGTTTGAAAAAGAAGAATATGCAAGAATCGGGATTATGCCCCGCTATGGCAATGCCGACTCGATCCGTTGGTTCGAGGTGGAACCAAATTGCACATTTCACATTCTTAATTGTTTCGAGGAAGGAGATGAGGTTAGTAATGAAAACATCACTTCTTTTTCTTTTTTTCAATTCATTGCCTGCAATGTATCTAATCTTCTTCTTCTTCTTCCTCTTGTGTTTTGTTGTTTTTTTTTTTTTTTTGGCTGGGGCAGGTTGTAGTGAGGGGATGCAGGTCCCTTGAATCAATCATATCAGAATCTTGCGATATGGATTTGGACAAGGTTGAGTGGGTCTCCGGAAGACTTAGGAGCAAAGGACCTGTTGAGCAAGATGCTAAACATTTCAAAAACGAAGAACTGTTGTTCTGCCGATCTTATGAATGGAGACTAAACGTGGAAACCGGAGAGGTTAAAGAGAGAAACCTAACTGGAACTCAATTATCTATCGAGTTTCCAATGATCAATCCAAATTTTAATGGCGTAAAGAACAAATTTGGCTACGCCCAAACTGTTCATGGCTTGGCAAGTGCTACTTCAGGTTAGTTCTACATTCCGAATTCATCGATCTCAGCATGTAAGATTTAACTGTAACTTTTCTTACCATTTCATATAAAGCTTTCAATTTGGTTGTTCTAGGCATGCCAAAATTTGGAGGTCTAGTCAAGTTGTACTTTGAAGAGACTGCCAATAAGGTAATTATGCTGCCGAATAGTCAGATTATTGCAATATTATTATTTCTTTATTTTCACAAATGAATTCGTGCTGATCTAAATTATTGTTCTCTGATCTAGGAATGGGAGGAATCTGAAGGGCATATAAAGGTGGAATACCATGAATTCGAGGGAAACACCTTCTGCACTGGAGCTGCCTTTGTCCCGAAAGAAGGTGGGCTTGAAGAAGATGATGGCTGGATCATCACTTTTGTTCATGATGAAGACACCAATACCTCCAAAGTAAGTTGATTTTATTGATGTAAAGCAATCGCAATTCTAATAATTTGTTTACCAATCATTAAATCCTGTTGTTATTTTGTTTTTCAGGTTTATATAATTGACACAAAGAATTTCACAAGTGAGCCAGTTGCCAAAATTACATTGCCATGTCGAGTCCCATATGGATTTCATGGAGCATTTATGCCAATTCCATCGCACAAGTAATTGGACAGTATTTCATGGAAGCCCACAGTATTTTTGTGGAGAAATTAGCCGAATTGACCGGATCTTGGACGCATTATATTAGATAAAAACAAAATTGTAGAATTATTGTGAGCATAATCTTACAAAACAACATTTATAGTTATGATTCAACTTTGAAACCAGATAATGTGCGTGCGTGTCTCTGCGAAAATGGGCTGCCATAGGTGGATTTCATTTATTATTACCATTGTTACTATTAATAATAATAATAATAATAATATAAATTATTATTATTATTATTATCATTCATACTACTATTAATAATATTATTATTATCATTACTATTATTATATTATTAAATAACAAAAAAATATAAACTTTATTTAAAGCCTATTATTATCGATGATTTTTTTATTTTACCAATAATTTTATTAATAAAAAATAAATAGTCAATAGTAAAAAAACATTACTTACTAGCACCTTAAAATTATTAATATTAAAAATATTATTATTTATCTTATAAATATTATTATTTTGACTATAATTAATAAATTTGTAAAACATATTGTTAATATTGGAAAAAAATAGATTTGATTTGAACGGTAAAATTAAGAATTATTTTTTTATTATTAGTAAATTGAAAAAAATATTATTACCATCAAAGAAAAATCATATATTTTTTTAAAAAAATATAAAAACTTGGGTAAACAAGTTAAATATTATTATTAATATTATAAATAGTATTAAATTCATTAATATTAGTAAATTTAAAATAAATATTATTACTATCAAAAAAACATAGATTTTGATTTTAGAGGTAAAATTAAATATTATTATAATATCAATTATTATTGTTATTAACTTGGGCTTGACATTTTCTTCTAGACTCAAGAAACTTGGGTGTAGAAAGGTGCACGTGACCCAAGTTTGTTGGAAATGCCAAGAGCGCAGATTCAAATCTCTTGGGTCTTGCAACACTGCATTGACCACATCTAGGACTTGAGAGACTCATAACTCTTAGGCCTGGTGTTGTAGTCAGACCAACTTATACACGAATAAGTTTAATATTATTATTAATATTAAAAATATTATTATTTATCTTTTAAATATTACTATTTTTATTATAATTAATATTAAACATACTATTATTTCTATTTTAAATATTATTATTTTGACTATTATTAATATTTCTAATATAATAATTAATGCATTTGAAAAAAATATTTTTAATATTGAAAAACAATAATAGATTTGATTTGAAGGGTTAAATTAATTATTATTATTATTATTTATTTATTTATTTCTATCAATAGTACATTGAAAAAAAAATATTATCACCATTGAAGAAAAACAATATATTTTAAAAAAATATTAAAAAATATAAGAACTTTGTTAGACAAGTCAACTATTATTATTAATGTTATACATATTATTAAATTTACAATAAATATTATTACTATCTTAAAAAGATATATATTTTGATTTTAAGGGTAAATCAATTATTATTATTATATTAGTTGTTGTTGTTATTATTATTATTATTATTAACTTGGATTTGATATCTCCTTCTAGTCCCAAGAAAATTGGGGCTGGAAAGGTGCATCTAATCTAAGTTGCTTGGGAGTGGTAATAGTACAAATTCAAGTCCCTTGAGTCTTGCAGTATTGCCTAACTAAAGGCAATTGGGTTAGGCATTCAAACCCAAGATAAATAAATTTGACATCTTGACCTACGTCTAATTGGCTCGGCATTATAGTTAAACCACGGGCTCTTGCTAAGACTTTAAAGATGAGCTCAAAGCTCTTAAGTTTGTTGTTGCAGTCATACCAATTTATTAACTTGGGTCTGACATCCCCTTTTAGACCCAATGAACTTGGGGTTAGGAAGGTGTACCTAACTTAAGTTATTTAAGAGTGGCAAGAGCATAGATCCAAGTCTGAAGATACTGCCTTGGCCAAGACATCTGGGTCAAGCATTCGAATCCAAGAAAAATGAGTCTAACATCTCGACTCTAGTCTAATGAGTCAAGCATTGCAATCGCACTCACTCATATAAGACAAACATATAACATATTTTTTTAATATATGATAAATAAAGAGGTTAGCTAGCTGAAAATCACATTATTATCACCATGCCTCACCTACTAGTTTTACGCCCTAGCTAGGGGATATGAAACTCCTGTGCTTAAAGTTAACTCCTAAAAACCTCAGTGCTCAAGTTCCTTTTTTTGCTTGTATGCTTCTAAATATTCTAAGAGATATCAAAACTTTACAATTCATTATGTTAATTAGATGATTGTGACTTGTCTACTACTTAACAATTCATAAGAATAATGTTTATTTCTCCTTCAAAATGTTTTGTATACATTGTGCTTATATAGTATTACAATTACAGATGAATTCTAATGAAAATATAACTTCAAGCTAGTAATAGCTGCATAATTTAATATGATAGGATCATAAGATCATATCTTCCTCAATTTAGTCTCCATATATGTTACTATATTTGCTAAAAAAATTTTATGTTGCTAGATTCTTGGAGGACCTCATTATCATTATTGTTTGTTGGGATAATATAAGACTTTAGTTGTTGCATTCATTTATTGATAAAGTTCCTGATCATCATTCTTGATTTCAGTAACTATAACTTAATCCTCTGCATGCCCTTTCAATTTGGAGGGTAGATTACAAACATTCAGATTGAGTTGAACTTTTTTGAATTTGACTAGCGGTAATGGTTTTGTAAGTGCATCGACCAACTTTTCTTTACTTGAGGTAAATTGAACCATAAGTTCTTTGTTGCAAACTTGATTGAGAACAAAATGGAAATCAATTTTGATGTGTTTGGTTCTTGCATGAAAGATAGGATTGGATGTGATATAGGTATATCCAATATTATCACACCATAAAATTAGGCTATACTGTGGTGGCAGACCAAGTTTATAGAGTATTGATTTGAACTAAGTGAGTTTTATGGTGGCATTTGCAATGGCTTGATATTTAGCTTTTTTACTACTTCTAGTCATTATAGGTTGTTGCTTGCAACTCTAAGAAATCAAGTTGGAGCCCATCTCAATGCAATAAGCATGAATTGATTTATGGTTATCTTTATCAGTGGCCCAATTAAAATCTGAGTATGCTTATAGTTTAAAATTAACGTTTTTAGCGATGAACAAACCTGTCAAAATCGAGTGCTTGAGGTAGCTCAATATACGCTTGATAGCAAGCTAATGAGTGTTAAGGGAATTGTGCATAAATTTGCTAACTTTGTGAACAATACATGCCAAATCAAGTCTCGTAAAGGCTAGATACTGCATGCTACTAACTATATTGTGGTAGAGACTGATATCTATACAAAGAGTGCCATTCGTAAAAGTAAGATGATAGTTTGAGGCCATTAGATTGATGTAGGGCTCGTGATTAACCATCTTACTTCTTTTAAACAAATTAACAATGCATTTGTATTGAGTTAAATAAATTTCATTTGAGCACCAAAGTGCTTTTAGTCCAAGGAAGTAATTTACATTTCCTAGTTCTTTGATAACAAAGTTGGCTTATAAGGAATTAATAATGTTGGTAATGGCAAAAACACTGAAACCCATTATCAACATATCATCAACATATATAAGAATGTATATAATAGAGTTAGATGTCTAAAACACAAAGAGAGACATATCAACTTTACTTCATGAAATCTGAGAGACCTAAGTTTTGTTGAAAGTTTAAATAACCAACCATAAAGTGATTTGTGTAATTTACACATATGGTTTGGATATTGAGGATGAACATATCCTTGTAGCTGAGTCATAAACACAATTTCATACAAATCATAGTGCAAAAACATATCTTACATGTTTAACTATTTGATAGGTTAATTATACAAGACTGCAATATATGACTAACCAAATAGTCACATGCTTAATGAATAGACTTAATGCGTCAAAGAAATCAATTCCTTCTTACTAGTGAAATCCTTTAGCAACTAATCAAGCTTTATAATGTTGTATGGTCCCATTAACCTTCTTTTTTGATTTTGTATATCCATCAACATCAAACAATATTGGCTGTTGGTGGAGGTGATACCAATGACCAAATGCTCTTATGTAGTAATGCTGAAAATTCTTTATTCATGGCCTCTCACAAATGAAGTAATTTGGAAGCCTGCTTGTATGAAGTGATTAAGTAATACTTAAAAATGTATTTTTATCAATATTTTATATCATTATTTTACACTTAAAGTACCAATAATTCCTTAACTAGAGCATGTTTTGTAATAAGAAGTCTAATAATATAAGATACATTTAATTTATTGTAAATGCTCATTTTAAATACAAGTATTCTTACAATTCAAAGGATTGATTATTGTGATTAACTATTGTAAGTAAAAGGACAAAGAAAAGGCTAAGTTTATAAATGAGATGCTAATTCAATTTAAATTCGAACATTGTTAAGTTATTAAGTCATATTTGGAGCTATAGATCTTGAATTTCAATTTAGTTAGTATGAATGGAAATATAAGAAATAGGTCTACAACTTTCATGAATATGAAAAGACCCAAATCTACCATTTTCAAATTCAAAGTTTAGTCATAAAAGAGAAGTCAGAATCTGTCCTGCAATCTAGCCCAAACACTACTCAAAGTTTTACCCATAGTTGGAGTTTTAAAAGGCTAAATGACATGAAATTTGGTTAGTGTAAGGAAAAGATAATTTCCAACTTTCATGAAGAAGACCTGATTAATTTCTAATGGTAGAAATGACATTTCATCCAGACAAAAGCTTGAGGGCTATTAATCATGTCCATTAGTAGCACTACTCAGTATTTTAGACATATCTTGAGCTGTGGTGCTCCAAATTCAATAACTTTCATAAAGAACACTTTATCAAATTCTAATTGTATCAATATCATTTTATCCAGCCAAAATGTTTAAGTGCTATTATCCACCAAGTCCACTAAATCAATAGTTGACCACTACATCAAGCATTAATTACTAAATAAATAGTTCTGAATTTTAACCTATAAAATAAGGTATTTTCCATTTATTTAGGCATATCATTTTTCAAATCAAGATTATGTTCTTGCTCTCTCTCTTTATATTTTTTAATGCTTAAGTTTTGCTTTCATTAGTCTCTTGTTCATGTTTTTCATTTCCTTTACTATACTTAGTTAACTTATATTATGCTTATATTCTTATATTGTTTATTTATGTTTTTCTTCTTCATAGTGTTTAGCTAAGTTAATTATGTCAAGGTAAAAAGGTTTCACTAATGGTGTTAGGATAAGTATAATATAAACTCAATATATACTTCAATACTTATATCCTAAATAACTTGCTATTAACATGTCTTATTATTTTTATGTTATTAATTCTTAATACCTTGTTTGTTAAATGGTTAATTGAGATTTATTTTGTATAACACTTGGTACATCAAATACTTGATCCTTCATAGTCTTCGACCGATATCATTATTGTGAGAGGAGCATGATTTGTTATCAACATAAGTTAGCATTATGAATACCTAATAAAATTTATATGTATGGTGTTACATAAATAAGATGATTAATATGATCATGATATTAATTTATAAAGAGTTTATACTTTATTTATCTCTAATAATATTATTGGATCCTCTAACTTTGATATTTGTTTTTATCATTGTATAATCTTCACATTAATTTTACATCTCAAAGTCTTCTTTAACTCATCATCACCATTATCTCATCATCATCACCATCATCGTTGTTGTTGTTATTTATAAGTTATATAGTTAACCTCCCCGTGGTGCGACCCCGGTCTTGCTAGATTATTTATTACTTTGATACTCTTGTACTTGAGATAAGATATCAATTGTTTGATTGTGTCAGTGGATTTTTTCTTTGTGGGAACGTTTCTTACAAGTAAGGCTCTCAATAATGGATATTGAATAAAGTCATCACTTGATTGATGAAGTCGATGAATATTATTCTTTGATCGTGTGACCATTAAGTGAAAATTGGTATAGGCAGAGTGTGTATCAACATTTTATAGTGGAATGGTAGCATGAAAAATTTATTTAGATGAATCTCACTCTATTCCTATAGAAATCGATATAAAAGGTACAGGTTGTTTGTATGTAGAAATATGGTTAGGTTGCAAATCCATAAAATATACGGATTACAAAACACATATTTAGAGGGGAAGGGATACAGGCTTTGAAGAGAAGTTTATATTGATCATAGAATTATGATCTTTGGAGTAAGCAAAGAGCATTTCATCAAAGATAATGTGTCTAGAAATATATATTTTACCTATAGAGAGATTGAGAAACTTATACCCTTAATGACAAAGATTATAACTAATGAAAATGTAGGTTTTAGATATTAAATTGAGTTTATTACTATTATATGATCTTAAGTTCGGCCAACAAGCACATCCAAACACACACATAAAATGATAATTAGGAAGTGTATAACAAAGCATTTTGAAAGGGGATTTATGTTTTTAAAGCAGGTGTTGGAAGTCTCTTTATAACATAAGTAGTAGTTTGAAATGCATCTTCCCAATATATCATAGGTATATTTGAATGAGCTAATAAGTTCAAACCAACTTCGATAATACATGTCTAGTCATCGATACTTCACACCTAGTCTAATTGGATTGCTTTTATTTTTCTTTCAAAATATTTTTCAACGTACATCTGGAAAGTTAAAAATACGTTTTTCAACATCATATCTCAATTTAATTGGAAATAACTATAGAAAGTTGGAGTAATCATCAAGAAAGCTAACACAATATTTAACACCAGATATGAAGAGCATTGATCGAGGCTCCTATACATCGGTGAAAATTAAATATAAAGGTTTTGAAGAAACAAATGGAGAAGATCTAAAAGGCAAATGATGGCTTTTCACCATTTGACTTTCAAGGTATATATTATGTGTTTTATTCTTCTCTATGGAGAAACAAGGACAGATAGGATATTATTAACCACTGGAGCAGATGCATGGCCAAGTCTATGATGCTACTCATAAATATGAACACTAGAAAAAGCTTAAAGGAAGTTGGATTTATTAGTGAACTGATAGAGTCCATCATTAAGATGGCCTTGATGAAGGACCTTCCTTGAATAATTCTTCACAAGAAAATAATAAGAATAAAACTCAAAATAAACCTTGTTGTCAACACAAAACTAGTGCAGAAATATTAAATTTTTGGTTAAGGACAAAAGTAGAAGAAGGAGTTGAAAGTTTTGAAGATCTAGTTTTTAAAATTTGCAAACCTTGCTCATTTCCGACTTGCACATTATTTGCGCCATTGTAGTCATTTTTCTGTGAATTTAGAGTGATATCATCATTTCTGAGATGATGCATGGCTCTTGTATCTACATGCCATTTAGTCTCCCAAGTGTTGTTGATGTCATGGCTTATTAGCTATTAGTGATTGTTTTGATTGTAGTGATGATGCATCCTGATAAGATTAATCAAATAAAAAATAACACTTTCTAATAAAGTGTCTGGATTCACCACAAATTTAGTAGATGATAGGAGGTTGATTATTATTATTATTTTGATTTACGTGGGGTGTCCAGGTTAATTTGCGCGCACCACGACTAATCCTCACGGCCTACTGAATACCCTGCAAACTTAGTAGGCATGTAAGGCACTGCGGGAATGACAAACATGCATATCAAGGCTCGAACCCAAATACAATGAAAGGAGACAAACTCCTTCTATTGGCAGGTGCAGGTTAATTATTATTTTGGTTGGCTGAATTATAGCCACCATAGTTGCCACGTCCCTTGTCGCTAAAGTTTGTCATGTCATTGTCTTTGAAAAAGGTATTGTCGCAGTGTAATATTTGTAGAAGGTTACTGGACAGCAAGAGTGACTTGATGTGCTTCATGTGGGATTGGTTGCTATTAATTAATAAACGATACCGTATATTGATAATGCAGTAGCTCTTTCAAAATATTAAAGGTTAACAATCATTATTGTTGATAAAAAGTTAGAATTAACAGCTATCATTATTAACAAATAAGTAAGGAGAGATATTATTGAATTCTATAAATAGATGGCAAGAATGAAACATAAAATGAGAGAGTGAACCAAAAAAAAAAAAAGAAGTTGTCAGTGGGAGCCCTGCTGCCCTGTACAACTGCTATCGTGTTCCATTTTCTCATGAAACCTAATATCAGTCTTCAAAAAATTGAATAATGATTTCATATTGTTTGCCAAATTCTCTCGTGATTAGGATCAATCTTGTTCCATTCTCTTTTTATGTTAAAATTCTTTAGAGTCAGGTGAAGATAATTATTATCGGCTTCTAAAGAATTTTGGACTTCACTCCTGAGATGTTTTTATGACACAATACGGTCGTTCACTCGTCAAAATCCTTGGAACTTGGTAATGGAGGCATGGAATACTACAATATGAAAGGGGCCCAGCTTGGTAATTGGAATCGTGTGAACTTAACGTGAAACGTTGTGCTACTCCGAAGGGATGCTACCATACTATGATATATTTTGTTGGAGAGGTTACATGTTGTGAAATTGGTGCTTGGTTTAGGGTTTATTTTATTACTTTGGAGAAAATAATAATAAAAATAGTAATAATAAGAATGGGTAAACAACAAAGAAATTTTTTGGTCAATATTTCCATTAATTTTTTCCAATTATCTAGTTGTGAGTCACAAATCATATTTTTTTTTTGTTTCTAACAATTGGATATTAATTTTTAACTCTTTTTTTTTTCTAATGGAGTTCTCAAAGTTTCTATCTATTGAAGTTTATGGTTTTTTTCTTACCTTCAAACTTGAATCTCTGTCAATAGCTTTAAATTTCTCATCTATCACAAACACTTTTAGTGCAATGACTAGTTTTCTTTTGTGATAAAAAATATATTTCATATTCCAAAAATACTTTTCATTTTTTTCTATCTTATACACTTATAATTGCATCATAGAAATCTATAGGTATTAATATACTCTTATGTATAGGAAGTGTATTTGTTTTTTACAAAGACAGATGTATGTACATGAAGTGTTTGTGAAGTACAACTTTAAAAGTAATTACAAATTATTATTTGAAATTAAAAGTTCATGATTAAAAGAATTTAAAAAATTGACCACATATATTAGTAATTTAAATCAAGGAAAAAGGCGCCAAATGATGAGTAGGAAGTCACAAACCAAGAAAAAATCTATAAAATTGAAAATTTTATTACGTTTTTCAGGCTTAAAAAATAAAAATTCTAAATTATGGGAAGAACTCTAAACTAAAAAGTTCTGAATAACAATAATATAAATAATCAACCTCCAATATTAATTAAAGAAAACATGCAAAGCTCTAGCTATTTAAAGACAAGCTAAAACCAATCTATCTAGAAACCTAACTAGAAAAGAATTTGACACTAAATAGCAAAACAAAAAAAATATCCTAAAAATATCTTTTAGACTTAAATTTGGTCTTTTGTTATTCTCGACTGTGCTAGGAAACCACCCTTAACAAGAAACAAGACTTTCAGATTATTCTGTCGAACTTTCAACCCAAGCTAGCAGTGAAAATTATATCACATTCACATTTTTTCAAAATTATACATGATTTTTCCACAAAGCTTATTTGACTCATTCACCTGTTTTTCTTGAATTGAGACTTATCAACGCCTATCCCACATCGCATTCTCTATGAATTACATCATAAAATAATGTTATCATAAAAAAAAAGTACAAATTTCTCCATCAAGCATGATGGCCCAGATCGACGAAAAGAAACAAAGGGAAAGAAAAGAGGTATCGTTGCCAAGAAATATGGAAATGTACTATTTCACTATGAAATGATACCTCTTTTGCTGTAAAAATAAAGCATTGAAATAAAAATAAAATTAAAAATTGTCTGCCATAAAACAAAGTAAAATAATGTCTCAATTTATTGCTCTACTTTAACACGTAATAACAGTAAAATAGGCTGTCTATAATTTATTTTTTTATATCTCATTCTACACAAAATATAATCTTGTATATCAATCCCTTCGATTTTTTAGTTTAATTAAATATTATTTTTTATTGATTTTATACTTTAATATTATATTAATTCAAGACTAAACTTTTAATTTTTAATTTTTTGAGATAATCTTTGTAAAATTTGTAAGCCAATCCATGTTAATCTAGACAGAAAAAATATTTTTTTTATTTTAATATTAAATAACTCATCTTAAATAATAGTTTGATAATATAATAGATAAAATTAATAATTTAAATCTTATCTTGTTACACTCCCAACAATTTTAGGGTAAAATAGGCTGTTTATATATATATATTATTCCTTATTTTATTTTGTGATATCTTTTTATTTTATTTTATCATGAGATAAGATAGTAACCACAACCTATCTGTGTGCTTGGGGGGTGACATAAGGGTTCAGAAATAACAAAAGTCTTCGTAGGATGTCTTTTTGGGAACGAAAGTCTTCATACGGTGTTAATGGGAAATGACAGCTCAAACAAAAGAACAAGTACAATGAAGGGAAGGAGGTTTTCAGAGTGTTTTTTCTGATCATTTTCGTAAGTGGGTTTGGAAAACGTTTGGAGTAATAAAATAATTTGTCAACTTAATTAGATGACTGATTTTCTACCACATCATCAACTCTTAGATCACCATAGTGGAATATATCTGAAATTTCGTTTCAAAATTTCCCAGAGCAGTCAAAGTTGACCAATCAATTATCTTGACAAGTGGAATAAATTTGGTGTGTGTGTGTGTGTGTGTAATAACGAGGGACCAAAAAATAATTGGTGTGGAAACCTTAAAGCAGGCAAAGGCACTTTTGGCAAGAAATTCATAAACGAGGAATTCTCCAAATGGGCGAAAACTAGAAGACCAGATGGGAACGACCAATGCATTAGAGCATTTTTTTTTTAATAGGAAAGGTTATATTAAAAAGTTAAATTAATAAAATAAATTTTTAAATAGTATAAATATATAATTTTTTATTATGTGTATCTTAGTAGTATAAAACTATTTAGAAAAGCAAATTATATTTTAATATATTTTATATTAAATTAATTTTAATATAATTATATAACTAATTTAGATATTTTATATATAATATAATTATGATTTTATTAATTATATAATTAATATGAGTAATTTATAAAAGTAATATAAATTAATGAAGTAATATGAAAGTTAAAAGACATAATTTAAAATTTGTTTATATAAATATTTTTAAGTTTTAAATTTATATGTTACTATTAAAAATTTAATTTTTTAAAGTAAATTTAAATTCAAATTTAAACTTTGAATAAAATCGCAAACATTTTAAATTTTGATTTAAATCATGCTTTGAGAAAATAACCTCCAACATTTTAAATTTTAAAATTTAAAATTAAAAAAAATAACTGCTTACATTCTAAGATTTTAAAATTTTAAAAAATAATCAATCTATAAATATTCCTATATGCCTTAACATTTTTTCTCATCATTTTCTTCTCTTTCATTTTTATTATATTACATTAAAATTTATCATGAATCATTCTAATTTTTATTTTTATAATGCTTTTAATTTTTATGATGACACTCATGTGTTTGCTTTTTAAGTTGTTGTCGCTGTGGTTGCTAAAAAAGAATCGAACAATCAAGGGTGGAGAACAGGGTATCGTGGCTTTATTCCTGATCACAATATTATTAATTGTAATATAAAAAAAGTTTGATAAAAATTCTAAATTCAATAAAAGTCAATTTTAAAAAACATTTAGAATGAGTTGTTATTTTTTTCTTCAGATTGCAAATACAGTGAAGCTCATAATTCATATTTCAAACAAAGAACAAATGCTTTTGGTGTTCTTGGTTTATCTTGCCTTCAAAAAGTAACTGCAGCTCATAGAATACTTGCATATGATATTCCTGCATATTTTACTGATGAATATCTTTGAATTAGAGAAACTATTGTAATAGAAAGTCTTAGAGCTTTTGTCAAAACAATCATAAAATTTTTTAGTGAAGTGATTGATTATTTTCTTCGGCCATATTTTCTGAAAATGATGAGGATACCCTACAAAGTCTACCACTTGATGTACGTGACCACACTCTCATTAATATCAAGTTTATGCCTTCTATTTCCTTTCATTTACTTAGTTAACTTTTATCTTATTTATATTCTTATTTTGTTTATTTATTTTTCTTACTTTCATTATGTTTAGCTAAGTTTATTATATCAAGGTAAAAAGGTTACCCTAATGGTGTAAGAATAAATATAGTGTAAACTTAATATGGACTTTAATATTTAATACTAAAATGTTTTATATTTGTTATCTTGTTCACTCTTTAATACCTTGCTTGTTAGATGACTAATTTTGATTTATGTTGTATAACACTTGGTACAACAAATGCTTGACACTTTCATAGCCCATACTATATGGTATAACCGACACCTGAGCTATGAAAGGAACTTAATTTGTTGTTAACAGAAGTTATAATCATAAATGCTTGACAAAATTTACAAGTATTAGCATTAATCGAATAAGATGACTAATGTAATTATGTTAACAATTTATAATCTGATTGGAACCTGCTTTGTGTGTGGTTTCCAATTGAATAATAAGAGTTTATACTATACTTATTTGACATACCATTAGTGGAACCTCTAACCTTGACATTTTTTATTATCATTGTTTAATCTTTACATTAATATTTCATCTCAAAGTTCTCATCATCTTCTTCTCCTTCTCCTTCTTTTTCTTTATTATTATTATTATTATTATTATTATTATTACTGCTACTGTTATTATTAGTATTACCACCACCACCACTACTACTACTACTACTATTATTATTATTATTATTGTTGTTGTTGTTGTTATTGTTATTATTATTATTTATAATTTATAAAATTAACCTCCTTATGGTTCAACCCCGGTCTTGCTGGGTTATTTATTACTTTGACACTCTTGCACTTAGAAGAAGACATCAATGTTTTCATCATGTCAGCAACCCATCCCAACAAGGCAATTAAGACCAACAATTTCATCCTCATGGATTTCAGCCCTAATAGAATTACGAAGTAAGACAACCCCCTCCATTTATAAACTCCAATATTATGGGGTCTTCATCCAATAATGATCTTTGTGAGATGATGAAAACTTTGGCTTCTAATATTGTTACCTTACAACAAAATGTCATGTCTTTTCAACAGGAAATAAGGTCAAGTATTCACAACTTGGAGAAGCAAATGGGGTAAGTAGCTTTAAGTGTAGGGAAATTGGAAACACGAATGAATGGAAAATTGCCCTCCTACGCATTGAATTCAAAAGAGCATGTTAGTGCGATCATGCTGAGAAATGGGAAAGAACTTGAAGAGAAAAGGTCAAAACAAATTGAGATAAAGGAAGAAAAAGAGATAGAAACTGAATTGAGTACAAAGAAAGAACATCCTCCTCCTTCACAAACTAAAACATCAACCAACACTCCAAAGGTAACTCCTCAATTCATGAATTCTAGTTTTAAAACAATTCCACCCTTTCTTGTGAGTTCTTATAGGTCAAAGAAAAAGGACAAAGAAAAGAGATTTTAGAGGTTTTCAAGAAAGTAGAACTCAACATTCCTTTGCTTGATGCTATCACGCAAATGCCCAAGTATGCCAAATTCTTGAAGGAGTTGTGTACTACCAAGAGAGCTTTCAAACTAAAAGGTCATGAAATGGTAAGTATAGGTGAAATTATATATGTTATTATTTAAAAGAATATGCCTTTAAAGAAAAAGACCCAGGTGCGTTTACTATCCCATGTGTTATTGGTAATGCTAGTTTCAAAAGGGTCTTGCGCGATCTAGGTGTATCCATTAATGTTATGTCTAAACATGTTTATGATTCTCTTATTCTTGGGCCTTTAAATAAAACTAGCATTGCAATACAACTTGCTGATGATAGTTTTGTTTATCCATTTGGTGTGATAGAGGATGTCTTAGTCAATATTGATACTTTGGTTATTCAATGTGACTTTTATATTCTTGATATGAAACATGATTTTGTGATTCATCAACTAGCACTCCTATATTGTTTAGGAGACCATTCTTGAAAACTGCCAACACAAAGAATGATTGTGGTAAGGATATCTTGTCTATGGAGGTAAGAGATGAAAAAAATGAATTCAATTTTCATGATGCAATAAAATATCTTTATAGCAATGCTTATTCTATCACATGCTATGATCAAATTAATAAGTGTGTGCAGCAAGTTTGTGATTTTGATGGCGAAGACCAAATTTTCATGTCATATAAGGGAGATATAATTTTTCAAAGATAACAACTGCATTCTACTAGCAAACAAGTTTCATGAAGAAATGAGTGCAAATTATATTCCGAAGCTTCTAAATCGACATCCAAGTTTTTATATCAGCAATTTAGCTCCTTTAAGTTAGATTTTAAAGATTTCGTGCAGAGCTATTTCTTCTTTTTAGGGAAAATAGTTATTGAAGTACTTAAATATAAACTGTCAACTTAAGGGAGGACTATTTTGTAAAATAGAGACTAGGATTTCTTAGCATATAAAAAGAAAAGAAAGGGGGGGCAGCAAAAATAAGTGAAAAAACACAAAACTCTGTTCTTAACAAACTAGAAATAATGATTTCTTCTATCTTTAAGAGTAGTTGTTCCATAAATATGCAAGGCTAAGCATGTTTTTTTGGTTGTAAGGACACAACAAACCTTTGGATTTTAAGAACTATGAGATTTATTTTTCCTTTTATTTTCAGTTTATATTATGAATGAGTATGATTGTTTTTCTATGCATATTTTCTATGATTGTTGTTGATAATTGGTAGAGGGGAACTCTAAGTTATTGTTATGAATAATTTATTGCTAATTTTGATATCAAAACCAGAGTTGTGATAGATGAACTTGTGAAGCAACTAAACTTGATAATTATGGCGAAACTACATTATTAAACTTACGGAGAACATTTAAATATCTAGTTCTTAGGGTTGCCATTGAACTAAATCATTAATGCAGACATTGTGATTGTTTGTTGGTTAGCGTTAGTTATACAACAAATCCATTAATTAACCAGCATTAAGAAAAGATAAAAATTCAAAATATAAATTGTAGTTTTGTTTCAAGGATCAGTTCTAATTTTTGTTGGTGGATGTGTGCTTGTGACCAAAGTTTGTTTTCTTGATAAATTTCAATTTCAATTAATTTTGTTTGCTAGTTTAATTTCTTTCATAGTTTAGATCATCGCAAATTAAAACCCCCCCAATTACATAACATATAGCATAAAAATATAAACTAAATCTTTCTTAAAGGATCAACCCCTACTTGCTTTATATTATCTTGTGTATTATGTTTTAAGTTAGGGTAATTAATTTATGCGACCATGACATCGCAACACATAGATATTTTTTTTCAAAAAAAAATAGAAATCCCCTTTCAAAATCATAACTTAAGGTAGTGTTTTGTTATTTCTTCCATGACACAATTGGGGTTTTCTCGTCTTTATCTCAAAGATAAATTTTAGCTAATTTTTAATGTTTTTAAACAAAAAGGAAAAAGAAGTTGTAGACAAAACCATGCAATCCCCTCTGAAAAAATAACTTTACTAATTTTAAAATATATACATTTATATAGACATAGTAAAAATACTTTTGAGTTATATGTGTTTGTGTGCATATTAAGTGATGGAATTAAGTGTGTGTAATATTTAAATATTGATATGACTAAAAGATTAATATTTTTTTTTCAAGTGCAAAAGTGTCAAAGTAATAAATAACTCGGCAAGACTAGGGTCGAACTATAGGAAGGTTAATTATATAAATTATAGATAACAGTAAAACAACAACAACAACAACAACAACAACAATAATAATAATAATACAAATAGTAATAGTAATAGTAATAGCAATACGAATAGTAATAATAATATGAATAATAATAGCAATATTAATACTAATACTAATACTACTACTAATAATAATATTACTAATAGTAATAGTAATAGTAATAGTAATAGTAATAGTAATAGTAATAGTAGTAGAAATAATAATAAAGAAGAAGAAGAAGAAGAAGAAGAAGTCAATGAGAAATTTAAGATGGAAGATCAACGTGGGAATTAAACAATGATAATAACAAATGTTAAGATCAGAGGATCCACTAATTGTATGTCAAACATGTATAGTATAAACTCTTGTTATTTAATTGAAAACCACACACAAAGGAGGTTTTAATTAGATTATAAATTATAAACTTAATTATATTAGTTATCTTATTCAAATAATGTTAATACTTATAAATATTATCAGACATTCATGATTATAACTTATGTTAACAACAAATCAAATTCCTTTCATAGTTCAAGTGTCGGATATGCCATACAATATGGGCTATGAATGTGCCAAGTATTTGTTGTATCAAGTGTTATACAATATAAATATAGATTAACCATTTAATAAACATAGTATTAAAGAGTGAACAAGATAACAAATACAAAACATGTTAGTATCAAATATTAAAGTCCATGTTAAGTTTACACTATACTTGTTCTTACACCATGAGTGTAATCTTTTCACCTTGGTATAATAAACTTAGCTAAACATAATGAAAGAGAAAAATATAAATAAACAAGATAAAAACATAAATAAGATAAAAGTTAACTAGTAAAGGAAAGGAATTAAAAGGTATAAACAAGATATTAATGAAAAGAATACTTAAGCATTACAAAAATACAAAGAGAAAAAGCAAGGGCATGATATTGATCTGGAGACCAAGATGCCTAAATACATGGCAAATGCCTCCTTTTATAGGCCAAAATTAGAAATTATTGATTTGATGACTAATTGATAAGTGGGTATGCAACTCTTGACTTGGTGATAATCCTTATTTTCTCTTGTCTACCTAAAATGTTATTGATGACATTATGACACGACAAAAAGATTGATGTCTTCTCCCAAGTGTAGGAGTGTCGAAGTAATAAATAACCCGGCAAAACCGAGGTCGAACCACAGGGAGGTTATTGTACAAATTATAAATAACAACAATACTACAATAACAATAACAACAACAACAACAACAACAACAACAATAATAATAATAATAATAATAATAATAATAATAATAGTAGTAGTAGTAGTAGTAGTAGTAGTAGTAAAGAGAAGAAGAAGAAGATGATGATGATAATGAGAACTTGGAGATAGAATATTAATATAAGGATTAAACAATGATAATATCAATGTCAAGGTTAGAGGTTCCACTAATGATATGTCAAACAAGTATAGTATAAACTCTTATTGTTCAATTGGAAACCATAAATAAAGGAGATTCCAATCAGATTATAGATTGTTAACATGATTGCATTAGTCATCTTATTCAATTAATGCCAATACTTGTAAATTTCATCAAGCATTCATGATTATAACTTATGTTAACAACAAATCAAGTTCCTTTCATAGCTCAGGTGTTAGTTATATCATACAATATGGGCTATGAAAGTGCCAAGCATTTGTTGTACCAATTGTTATACAATATAAATCAAGATTACTTATTTAACAAGCAAAGTATTAAAAAGTGAACAAGATAACAAATATAAAACATGTTGGTATCAAACATTAAAGTCCATATTAAGTTTATACCATATTTATTCTTACACCATTAGTGTAATCTTTTCACCTTGACGTAATTAACTTAGCTAGACATAATGAAAGAAAGAAAAATAGATAAACAAAATCAGAACATAAATAAGATAAGAGTTAACAAAGCAAATGAAAGGAAATGAAAGGTATAAACATAATATTAATGGAAGCAAAGCATAAACATTACAAAAAATACAAAGAGAGAAAGGAAGAGCANGATCTTGATCTGGAAACCAAGATGCCTAAATGCATGGCAAATGCCTCCTTTTATAGGCCAAAATTGGGAACTATTGATTTGATGACTAATTGATGAGTAGATGGCCAACCCTTGACTTGGTGACAATCCTTATCTTCTCTTGTCTGCCCAAAACATCATTGATGACATCAAAACTAGAGTCACTTGAAAATATGAAAGTTCTAGGAAATTATCTCAGCTTTCTTGTGTAAAAACTTCAGCTCATTTCGACTTCTAGAACTCCAGATATGGCCAAAATACTGAATAGTGCTCGAGCTGGAGGACAGATTCAGGCTTCTTTGTTGTTGCAACAATTTGGACTTGAAAATGACATTTTTAGATCTTGGACTCCATATGAAAGTTGTAGGCCTATATCTTAACTTTCTATTCATATAAAGTAGACCTAAATCTGAGATCTATAGCTCTAGATATGACCCAATGACTGAACAGTGTTCCGGTTTGGATTGCACCGACATCTCTTTTCTAAGTTTGATCATCTCTTTGCCTTTGCAATTAAAGTTCTTAAAGTCATCAATCAATCCTTTCATCTATGTGATAGACCTGTATTTAAAATGAACATTTACCACAAATTAAAGGTATCTTATATTATTAGATGGATTATTATAAAATGTACTTTAGTTAAGGAGTTATTGATACTTCAAGTGCAAAATTATGATATAAAACCATGATAAAAATGCACTTTTGAGTACTAATCACATTAGAATTAGAACCATTTAAAAATATAAAAGTTGTAGGAAATTGTCTCAGTTTTCTAAAAAAAATACAAGTTATTTAGACTTCTAGAACTCCAAATATAGGTCAAACACTAAATAGTGTTCAGGCTATAGGACAGATTGTGACTTCTTTCTTGTTGTTATAATTTAAACTTGAAAATAACCTTTTTAAAGCTTGGGCTCCCATGAAAGTTGTAGGCCTATATCTTACCTTTCCATCTATATAAAGTAGACCTAAATCTGAGATCGATAACTTTAGATATGATCTAATTGTTGAACAATATTCCGGTTTGGACTACACCAGCATCTCTTTTCTAAGTTTGGCCATCTCTTTGTCCTTTCAATTTTAGTTTTTAAACTCATTAATCTTTTATTTATATGATATACCTGTATTTAAAATGAACATTTACCATAAATTAAAGGTATCTGATGTTATTATAAAACATGCTTTAGTTAAGGAGTTACTGATACTTCAAGTGCAAAATGATGATATAAAATAATTAGTACTTCAAAATGTATTTTTATCAAGGTTTTATATCATCATTCTGCACTTGAAGTATCAATAACTCAACTAAAGCATGTTTTATAATAATATATCTAATAATATAAGATACCTTTAATTTGTGGTAAATGTTCATTTTATATGTAGGCCTATCACACAAATAAAAGGATTGATTAATGAATTTAAGAATTGAAATTGAAAGGATAAAAAGATGGCTAAACTTAGAAAAGAGATGTTGGTGCAATCCAAACCGGAATACTGTTCGGTAATTGGGTCATATCTGGAGCTATAGATCTCAGCTTTAGGTTTACTTTATATAGACAGAGGCCTACAACTTTTATATAGATCTCAAGATCTAAAAAAGTTATTTTCAAGTCCAAATTGGAGTAAAAACAAAGAAGTCTGAATCTATCCTCCAACCTGAGCACTATTCAATGTTTGGCCTATATCTGGAGTTATTAAAGTTGAAATGATCTGAATCTTTTACATAAAAAAGCGGAGATAATTTTCTACAACTTTTATATAGTGGTTCTAATTTTAATGTTATCAATGATGTTTTAAGCAGACAAGAGAAGATAAGGATTGTCACTAAGTTAAGAGTTGGTCACCTACTCATCAATTAGTCATCAAATCAATAGTTTTTAATTTTGGCCTTTAAAAGGAGGCATTTTCCATATATTTAGGCATGTTGGTTTCTAGATCAAGATCATGCTCTTGCTTTCTCTCTTTGTAGTGCTTAAGTTTTGCTTTCATTAATATCAAGTTTATGTCTTTCATTTACTTAGTTAACTTTTATCTTATTTATGTTCTTATTTTGATTATTTATTTTTCTTTCTTTCATTATGTCTAACTAAGTTTATTATATCAAGGTGAAAAGGTTACACTAATGGTGTAAGAATAAGTATAGTGTAAACTCAATACGGACTTTAATGTTTGATACTAACATGTTTTGTATTTGTTATCTTGTTCAGTCTTTAATAGTTTGCATATTAAATGACTAATCATAATTTATGTTGTATAACACCTGGTATAACAAATGCTTGGCACTTTCATAACTTATATTGTATAGTATAATCGACACCTAAGCTATGAAAGGAACTTGATTTGTTGTTAACATAAGTTATAATCATGAATGCTTGATAAAATTTACAAGTATTAACATTAATCGAATAAGATGACTAATGTAATCATGTTAATAATTTATAATCTGATTGGAATCTTCTTTGTGTGTGGTTTCTAATTGAATAGTAAGAGTTTATATTATACTTGTTTGACATACCATTAGTGGAACCTCTAACATTGACATTTGTTATTATCATTGTTTAATTCTTGCATTAATACTCTATCTTAAAGTTCTCATCATTGTCTTCTTCTTCTCCTCTTTTTTCTTTATTATTTTTATTATTAGTAGTAGTAGTAGTAGTACTACTAATATTATTGTTGTTGTTGTTAGTATTGTTTTTATTGTCATATATAATTTAAACAATTAACCTCCATATGGTTCGACCCTAGTCTTGCTGGGTTATTTATTACTTTGACACTCCTACACTTGGAAGAAGACATTAATCTTTTAGTCATGTCAAGTTTTTGGCATTGTTGCCGAAGAGGTAAGTTTTTATATAAATTATAGTAGTTATTTTATTTTCACTTTTCATTTTTCTTGTATATAACTTTGTTTCTTTTCTCTTGTTTCTTCTTCTTTTATTTTTTTTATTATATTCCTACATGTGCATGAGAGTGTAGTCACATACATCAAGTGGTAAACTTTAAGGTATCCTCATCATTTTCAGAAAATCTGGCCGAAGAAGATAATCAATTATTACATAATGAGAATAATGAGAATAACTATGTTAGAATACTTAGAAACCACATGAATCCCACAACAACAAGTGGACTATCATGCATAGTTTTTCCTCTTGATGCATCCCATTTTAATTTTAAGCCAGGTATTATTCCACTTTTACCTTATTTTCATGGCTTGGAATTGGAAAATCCATACATGCATTTAAGTAAATTTGAGGATGTTTGCAACACATGTAATAATTTAAATTATAGCATGAACACCATTACATTAAAGCTTTTTCCTTTTTCATTAAAAGATAAAGCTAAAACATGGCTATAAAATTTGAGACTAGGATCCATTCATGCTTGGGATGAAATGCAACAATAGTTTTTAAAGAAGTTTTTCCCATCTCATAGAACAAACTCTTTCAAAAGACAAATCACCACTTCCACTTAAAAACTAGGAGAAATATTTTACCAATATTGGGATAGGTATCGAGACTTACTTAGTACTTGCCCTCATCATGGTTTTGAAATATGGAGATTGGTTTCACATTTTTATAAAGGGTTCACACTTAAAGATAGGTAAATGGTTGAATTGATCTGTAATAGAACTTTTAAAGATAAAGACCTTGATGAAGGAATGAAGTACTTAGACTTGTTAGGTGAAAATGCTCAAACTTAGGACATCGCGGGTACTTATGAGGCACCGAGTAAAACTCAGCCTCATACATCTAGTGGAGATATGTACAACCTTAGGGAAGATAATTACCTTCAAGCAAAATTTGCATCTTTAGCTAGAAAGGTCGAGGCACTATAATTGAAAAAGAGTGGTCAATTAAAATTTGTTGAAAACATTGCATGTCAAATATATAAAACAAATGAACACTCAACTAGTAAGTGTCCAACCTTGCCTTCTTTTAAGGAATGTCTCCATGAACAAACTCATGCTTTAAATAGTTTCCAAAGGACCAACCATTACCCATGCTTCCAAACATACAACTCTGGTTAGAAAAATCACTCAAATTTCAGTTGGAAGAGTGGTAATAACAATGTCTAAACTTTATAACCATCGTTTCAAGCACACCATAATTTTCAAAATTCTCATAGATATATACCTCCTTATGCACTACCTCGTAGAAGAAATCTTGAGGAAATATTGCATGTATTCATTGAAAAGCAAAAGATAATCAATACTCAACTTACTCAAAACATGATAGATTTTAAAGATACTCTTGCAAAATTGACATTTGCTCTCAGTTTCCAAGTGAAAGGTAACTTTCCATCTCAACCACAACAAAATCCTAAGGGGCAATACAATGCAAATGCAAGTAGTTTTGAAAGCCAATAAATGGATCAAGTCAAATCAGTCACTACTCTTTACAATGGTAAGGTTATTGAAAAACCTGCTCTTAAACCTTGTGAGAAAGATGATGAGTCAATCTTTGAGGGTAAGGAAGGGGTTGAATTTGAAAATTACAAAGAAATGACTAATTCTCCACTAGCACTTCCATTTCCTCATGCCATAACCAAACAAAGAAAAATCAATCATAACTCTGAAATCTTTGAAACTTTCAAATAGGTAAGAATCAATATACCTTTGCTGGATGCTATTAAACAAATTGCTTCCTATGCTAAATTTTTTAAAGATCTATGCAATGTGAAGAGAAAACTAAATGTGAAAAAGAAGGCCTTTTTAGCTGAACAGGTAAGTGCTATTCTTCAGAGCAATAATGCTTTGAAATATAAAGACTCTGGTTGTCTTACAATTTCTTGCTTTATTAGAGAACATAAAATTGAAAGAGCCTTACTTGATATTGGAGCTAGTGTGAATTTACTTCCATATTCAATTTTTAAGAGTCTCAATCTAGGTGAGTTAAAACCAACTTCTATAACTCTTTTACTTGCTGATAGATCTGTAAAAATGCCTAGAGGAATAGTCGAAGATGTGTTAGTACAAGTCAATAAATTCATTTATCCTATGGATTTTGTTGTCTTGGACACATAACCTATTGAAACATGTAATTCATTTCCTGTTATTTTAGGACGTCCTTTTCTTGCAATTTCTAATGCATTGATTAATTAAAGGAATTGACTGATGCAGCTATCATTTGAAAACATGACATTAGAGATGAATATTTTCAACATTTGCAAGCACCCTGGAAATGATAATGATTTACAAGAACTAGATCATATTGACGAATTAGTTTATGATCAACTTGAATCTATTTTAAGTAAAAATGAGTTGGAGGAATCTGAAGATTAACAAATGATTTATTTGAGGAAGAAATCACGGATGAAAAATGCACCAAAAATGTTGATGCGGATCTTTTGTCAAAAATGACAACAAATTCGACATCTGACATCACTCCAATCGATGATTACTTTCTTAACGAATCCTTGCTTTCTTAACATCTGACATCACTCCAAAAATATCATTTTTCTTGCTTTAGAAGATTTGCCAGCTGATTGGAGTACCCAAGATAAAGAAAATTTTTTGAACAAAGTGAAGAACTTTTGTTGTGATGACCCTAACTTATTCAAATATTATACTAATCAAATATTTCAAAGATTCATTCCTGACAATGAGGTAAGTAGTGTCATTAAACTTTGTCATTCTGAAACATGTGGAAGTTATTTCTCATAAAAAAAGACAGCTGCAAAAATATTTCAAAATGAATTTTATTGGCCCACCATGCTTAAGGACATGCATGCATTCTGTAAAACTTCTGAAAATTATCAAAAAGTTGATACTGGTTAAAAGTTTTGTTTTATAATTCTCTAGTGAGTTAAGATCAAGATGGAGCAATCCTTATAGGGTCTATGATATCACGAATCCAAAGAATGACAATGTTTTAAAGGTAAATGGACATCGTGTGAAAGTTTACTTTAACAATTTTTTGGTTGAAAATGACTCTATTGAATTAGGTGATCCTGTATATAAATATTGATTTTTTTTCCTTATATTGTTTTTGTGTTTCTTTTTAAGTGATTTTTTTGGCTACTTTCTCTCACCCTAGTCAAATGGCGGACAACAGTACTCCGTGACTTAAGTCGGTTCTTTTAGTTTCCCATAATAAATTATAGTTGTATATATATTTGTGCAATTCTTAGAATCTCTCTTCCAATTTTCATTTGAAAATGGACACTAATCTTGAAAAATTAAAAAAGTATTTTCCCGTTCTGCCTCAGAATGTGATTACAAAAATTTATCATGCAAGATGTGCAAGATTGAGGTTGTTAATGAATCATGGAATTCCTGAAGATATTCACTGGTTTATTAAAGCAAATGTCTGATTATCAGGTGAGTCCTCTAATTTTTTCATTTCACACATGCCTAGAACAAGTAAAAGCACATTTGTAAAGAAATGTTGTGCAAAATAACTGAAAGTCTGTCATGAATGTGCTGATGGACTTATTATGCACAATGTCGTTCTTTAGAAATGATATTTATAAACCATGAAGATTAAATACAATTCATTAAGGATGGCCTAAGTAAGGAGTCTTTAGATAATCTTTTATTGACTCTTAAGACGCATCCTAGTGGAGATATGCATCGTGCAATTCATGATTTATGAACACTATTTCATAAAGAACATGCTCGACTTAGTCTTAGGAATCTGACTAAAAAAGACCCTGTTTGTCAGTTTTTAAGAAAACAAGATGGGAAGCCTATCCCCGACCCATAAAGGGCATTTAAGTCGTTCTTAGACGTAAAACCAAGGGAAGATGGGAGCCACAATCACAACTACTTGTACATACATATGTTTTTTTTAAAATAAATAAATAGAGAGAAAGAGAAAGAGAGAAAGAGTGTAAGACTCCAGCTGGCCTACATATAGGTGGTATGATTGCCTTTCTAATTTCTCATCTATAAAATCCTCTCTTCCTTCATTTCTTTTCTACTCAACCCATATATTCAACAAATACAGAAACGTGTAGAAATGACAAGTTCTCAGGTCATCATATAGAAAATTTTGTGTTTTTGATGGATCTTGTCCTGGAAAAGAAAAGGAGTTTTTAGAATCAGCAAATCATCTTGATCAAGTGTTAGCTGAGAGAAAGATTCATTTAGTGTATGGGGGAGGCAGTCTTGGGTTAATAGGAGGTGTGTCAATAGCTGCATTTTTAGGAGGTAGTCAAGTTTTAGGTATCATCCCCAAATCTTTGGCACAAAATGACATCATTAGAAAAACAATTGGAGAGGAACTATAGATCTCCACAATGTCTGCTCGAATGAATGGAATGTTTAATCATGTTGATGCCTTCATTGCCTTACCAGATGGTCTAGGCACATTAGAAGAGATCTTTCATATTTCCTCTTGAGCCCAACTCCACATTCACTATAAACCTATAAGTTTGTTAAATGTTAATGGTTACTATGATAAGTTGTTGTCTTTTCTTGATCATGTTATGGAACAGGAATTTCTAACATCTTCTACATGACAAATCATAATCTTTGCTGCTACTGTTGAATAATTGATTGACCAACTACAATCTTTCATTCCTATAATTGATCCCTCCATGAGTCGCATAAATTGATCAATTAAGGAAAGTTGTAAAAAGCTTAGATTGGATTTGAGCCTTCATTTGTGAATTTTTGTATCTTTTGGTTTTCTTATTGTGTTTTATTGTTTCTTATATTTGTTTTAGTGTGTTTCAGGTTTGTCAGGGTTCGTTATTTCAGGTGATATCTTTTATACTCTATTTTTCTACCTTAGAACATTGAGGACAATATCTTGTTTTGGTTAGGGGGAGAGGGTAGTAGCAAAAAAAAAAAAAACCAATCATGTTTTTTATTTCATAAAGCATGTGTAAAATTATTGTTACTATGATGGCAGAGTAAAGGAGAACTTTTTATGACTCTTGGGATGCATCTTAGAAACTATTTGTAATAAGGTCCATCATAATACTTCTTAAAATATTCAGGTTTACAAACTCTCGCATTGTTATCATTTAATTTTGCTCATATACTCATTTAAAATGTATTTTTAAACCTTAACTTACACACACACTTTAACATGATTTATGTTCTTTTATTAAAGGTAACAACTAAGGAAAAGAGATAGTATATAATTTGAAAAAAATAAAAATAAAAAAAAATGAAAAAAAGAAAAAAAAATAATGATAATAAAAATATAGATATGTTTGGTTTCGTAACCTCCTTAACTTAAACAATTAAGCCTAAAGTGGTGTTTTAACACCTAATACCCTAAAGTCAACTGAATTGGAAGCTATTGGTGCAATGCTTGTTACATGGGTTGAGGAGAAAAGTTTAAGGGAATCAAACATTGCACCATCTACATATCACAGTATCTACGACCCAAGTTACTAAACTCACAGGGGTGTCTCAACAGTTAATGCCCTAAGACCAACTGGTCTGGGAGTCATTAACCGAAAGCTTGTTACATGGGTTAAAGATGCATGGTGTTTAAAATTATATGTATATATATTAAAAAAAATTAAAAAAAAAGGAAAAAAAGAGATAAAAATAATAATCTCAACCTAAGGAATTTAACCTTAAAAATTAGAACAAAAATTTTAATTTCTTCCAAGAAAAGCTCCATAATTATGTGTTGATATATTGAGCACAAAACAAAGGTTTATTAATATCTTGTTGAGAGGTATTGAGTAAATATATAAATTTAATGAGAGTTTGTTTATCTAGATAGATTAATGAAAGTTGAATGATGACTACCTTGCTTTGTGGAATTTGCAAAATATTTTTCTATTTTAACGTTTTGATTACTAGACACTAATAATAAACTGGCTGGGGTGTGTTATTAATACTTAAAAGTACTTTTTTATCAAGGTTTTATATCATCATTCTACACTTGAAGTATCAATAACTCCATAACTAAAACATATTTTATAATAATAATATAAGATACCTTTAATTTATCATAAATGTTCATTTTAAATACAGGCCTATCACATAAATGAAAGGATTGATTGATGAATTTAAGAACTGAAATTGAAAGGACAAAGAAATGGCTAAACTTAGAAAAGAGATGCCGGTGCAGTCCAAACCAGAACACTGTTTGATAATTGGTTCATATCTAGAGTTGTAGATCTTAGATTTAGGTCTACTTTATATAGACGAAAAGGTAAGACATAGGCCTACAACTTTTATTAGAGCCTAAGATCTAAAAAGGCTATTTTCAGGTCCAAATTGGAGCAATAATATAGAAGTCTGAATCTATCCTCCAGCCCGAGCATTGTTCAGTATTTGACCCATATCTGAAGTTCTAGAAGTAAAAATGATCTTACATTTTTACACAAGAAATTTGAGATAATTTTCTACAACTTTTATATTTTCAAGTGTTTTAATTTTGATGTTATCAATGATGTTTTGCGCAGACAAGAGAAGATAAAGATTGTCATCAAGTCAAGAGTTGGCCACCCACTCATCAATTAGTCATGAAATCAATAGTTCTCAATTTTAGCCTATAAAAAAAGTCATTTTCCATACATTTAGGCATCTTGGTTTCCAGATCAAGGTCATGCTCTTGCTTTCTCTCTTTGTATTTTTTGTAATGTTTGTGCTTTGCTTTTATTAATATTAAGTTTATGATTTTCATTTCCTTTCATTTACTTAGTTAACTTTTATCTTATTTATGTTCTTATTTTTTTTTCTTTCATTATGTCTAGCTAAGTTTATTATCTCAAGGTGAAAAGGTTACACTAATGGTGTAAGAATAAGTATAGTGTAAATTGAATATGAACTTTAATGTTTGATACTAACATGTTTTGTATTTGTTATCTTATTTACTCTTAATACTTTGCTTGTTAAATGACTAATCTTAATTTATGTTATATAAAACTTGGTACAACAAATGGTTGACACTTTTATAGCTCATATTGTATGCTATAACCAACATCTAAGCTATGAAAGTAACTTGATTTGTTGCTAACATAAGTTATTATCATGAATGCTTGATGAGATTTACAAGTATTAGTATTAATCAAATAAGATGACTAATGTAATCATGTTAACAATCTATAATCTAATTGGAACATCTTTTGTGTGTGGTTTCCAATTAAATAATAAGAGTTTATACTATACTTGTTTGACATATCATTAGTGGAACCTCTATCCTTGATATTTGTTATTATCATTGTTTAAACCTTACCTTAATATTTCATCTCAAAGTTCTCTTCTTCTTCTTCTTCTTCTTCTCCACTCTTTCTTTATTACTATTACTACTACTACTACTACTAAAACTATTATTATTATTGTTGTTGTTGTTGTTGTTGTTGTTGTTGTTGTTGTTCTTATTTTTGTATTATTATCATTTGTAATTTATATAATTGACCTCTCCGTGGTTCGATCCTAGTCTTGCTGAGTTATTTATTACTTCGACACTTCTACACTTGAAAGAAGATATCAATCTTTTATTCGTGTCAGTTTCTCACTAGAGAATGGCTTGAACGGTGGTTAGCTTTTCTTCCTTTTCTTCGCTGTGTTTTTTCTTCTACTTTATTTCCCTCTGTTTCTTTCTTCTCTTTATATTTCTCACTATGCTATTGCTAATTGGGCGAATAGTGGCAGCTAGTGATGGTGATGATGATAGAGAGAGGGTGGCTTTTCCCTGCAGTGGTGGGCAATGTTTTGTTATTGTATTTCTTGTCTGTACTATGGTGTAGGTTCCTGCCTTTTCCTTTGATGGTGGTGGAATGACGGTTAATGTAATCATATTATTCGATAATTTCACCCATATTTACCTAATGTTTTGTCCATATTTTATATGTAAAATGCCTTGATATTCTTTATTTTATGTTTTGAAGGCACTTTTGGATGAAAAATACAAAAAGGAGTAAATTGGAGATAATTGGTAGATTTGACGTTTAGACGATGTTTTATGCAGAACGTGAGTTCTAGAGATCAAAAAGAAGTGATTCCACTAGCACTAAAAAGATAACATTCATACCTTTCTAGAAATATAATGCAAGAAAAATAAAAAGAGAAAGATCATGAAAATCACATCCTTCAAAGTCAAATCTCACATTCTACCACTGTTGACCTTTGTCTATTCAAAATTCAATATATGGAGCTGTAGAAGTCCAATTTATGCAAACATAATTTTTTTGGATTTCTGACTCAAAGGTCTCTAAAAGCTCTAAATTTCAGCTAAAAATGATGTCAGATGAGGGAGATATGATTTTTCAAAGATGATAAATGATGTCCAAATTATGTTTGGAAGCTTCTAAACCATCATCCAAGTTTTTATATTAGAAATTTAGCTCCTTTAAGTCAGATCTTGAAGATTTCATGCAAGACTATTTCTCTTTTTTAGGGAAAATAGTTATTGAAGTACTTAAATGTCAATTGTCAATTTAAGGGAGGACTACTTTGTAAATTAGGAATTAGGGTTTCTTAGCATATAAAAAGAAAGAGAGAGAGGAGAGAAGGGAGGCAGCCGCCAAAAGTTAAGAAACAAAATTCTCTCCTCTATAAACCCAAAAATCATGCTCTCTTCATTCTTTAAGAGTAGTTGTTTAATAGTTATGCAAGGCTAAGCTATTTTTTTAGTTGCAAGAATACAACAAACCTTCGGATTTTAAGAACCATGAGATTTATTCTTCCTTTTATTTTCATTTTATATTATGAATAAGTATGATTATTTTTCTATGTATATTTCTATGATTGTTGTTGATAATTGCTAGAGTGGAACTCAAAGTTATTATTGTGGAACTCAAAGTTATTAGAGTGGAACTTGTGAAGCAACTAAGCTTGATAATTGTGGCGAAACTACATTATTAAACTTAGGGAGAACACTCAAATATCTAGTTCTTAAGGCTGTCATTGAATTAAATCATTAATACAGACATTGTGATTGTTTGTTGGTTAGGGTTAGTTATACGGCAGATCTGTTAATTAACCAACATTAAGAAAAGATAAAAATTCAGAATATAAATTGTATTTTTATTTCAACGATAGGTTCTAATTTTTGTTGGTGAATATGTGCTTGCAACTAAGGTTTGTTTTCTTGATAAATTTTGATTTCAATTGATTTGGTTTACTAGTTTAATTTCTTTCATAGTTTTAGATCATTACAAATCAAAATCTCCCAATTGCATAACGTATAGCATAAAAATCTGACCTAAATCTTCTTTGTGGGATCGACCCTTTGCTTGCTTAATACTATCTTATGTGTTGTGTTTTAAGTTAGGGTAATTAATTTGTGCGGCCACGACATCGTAACAATAGTGGTTCCAATAAGAAGGTAAGCGATGGAGAGAGAGAGAGGTTACTATTCATCTCCTCTCTCATGTTCTCCTTTCTTTCCTTCCTCTTGTTTCTCATATTAGTTTCCTCTCTTTTCTATTCTCTCTGTGCTCCTCCTCTCATTCAAAACTTCCTTTCTCTTCCTTCCCCCCTCTTTTAGTTTTCAAAAGCCCTACTATTCTTTCGTTTCTTCCTCTTTTTCTATTCTAAAAAAAGAAAACTCCCCCCTCTTTTGTTCAAACTCGCCCCCGTGTTTACTGGTGTTAAAAGCAGTATTTAATGGGTCAATCCCTACTGTTATGCGTGGGAGCAAGGAAGTAACCTGTTGTTGCGCATGGGGAGCAAGGGACATCGAGTGAGTTCTCCAAACAAGGGTCATGGGGCTTTAGGTTTTGGGTTTTGGGACTATATATATATATTGTTTTATTTATTTTATTTGTAGGGATACCTAAAAATGGGTTATAACAAATGCCCCCTCTTTATAATTCTTACGGAGTAGGGGTTTTGCACAGTAAATTTTATAAAGATAAGCAAAACTGAACTTCCAAAACTAATATTGTCGAAGCTTGATCGATCTGAAACTTTGTCTTTACAGTAATTTCCCTTCCCCGAAACTACGATCAAAACTTAGTTATCTTGAGATCCCAATCTAGCAATACTCTGACTTTTAAATTTGATTAGATTAACTTGGAATTCCATTTGAGATGTCTTCTAGCAACCTTTTTTAATCAAAAAATCTATATTTATAGCTTAACCAACTTGAAATCCCATCTGGCAATTTTCTTTAGCCAAAGCTGAAATTTGTGTTGCGAGTGGGTTAACCTGAGATCCCTTCTGACAATCTCTATTAACCTAAAAACCAAAAAATCTATGTTTGTAACTCGGTCAGCCTAGAATTCCATCTAATGATTCCTTTTAACTAAAGCCACTTGAGATTCTATCTGGCGATCCCTTTTAACCAAAACCAAAGAACATGTGTAACTTGGTCAACTTGAAATCCTATCTAGCGATTCTCTTTAACCAAAGCCACCTGAGATCCCATCTGGTAGCTCCTCTAACTAGAATAGAAATAATATGTGCAACTCGGTCAACTTGAAATCCTATCTAGTGATTTCCTTTAACCAAAGCCACCTGAGATCCCATCTAGCAATCTCCTCTTACTAGAACCAAAATAATATGTGCAACTCAGTCAATTTGAAATCCCATTTAGTGATTTCCTTTAACCAAAACCACCTGAGATCCCATCTAACGATCTTCTCTCACTAAAACCAAAATAATATTTGTAACTCAGTCATCTTGAAATCCCATCTGGAGATTCCCTTTAACCAAAGCCACATGAGATCCCATTTGGCGATCCCTTTTAACCACTATCAAAAAATATATGTAACTTGGTAAACCTAAAACCCTATCTAGCGATCTCCTCTAACTAGTACCAAAATAATATGTGCAGCTCAGTTAACCTGAAATCCCATCTGGAGATTCCCTTTAACCAAAACCATTTGAGATCCCATTTAGTGACCTTATTTAATTGGAACTAAAAAATATATGTAGTGTAGTCTCATTGTAATGGGTGATCTACCTAAGTGGAAGAATGGCCTAATTATCATGGGTGATCTACCTGGATAAAAAACATGGTGAATTGGTCTTATTGTAATGGGTGACCTACCCAAGAAAATGTTGGTCTCATTGTTATGGGTGACTTACCCAACAAAAAAGAAAAGAATGGTCTCATTGTAATGGGTGACCTACCCAAGTGGAAGAATGGCCTCATTGTCATGGGTGACCTACTTGGATAAAAAAATATGGAGAATTGGTCTCATTGTAATGGATGACCTGCCCAAGAAAATGTTGGTCTTATTGTTATGAGTGACCTACCCAAGGAAAAAGGAAAGAATGGTCTCATTGTAATGGGTGACCTACCTAAGTGGAAGAATGGCCTCATTATCGTGGGTGACCTACTTGGATAAAAAAACATGGAGAATTCTTCTCATTATAATGGGTGACATACCCAAGAAAATGTTGGTCTCATTGTAATGGGTGACCTACCCAAATGGAAAAATGACCTTATTATAATGGGTAGCTTACTTAGATGGAAAATAATGTGAAGTGTGTCTCATTGTAATGGGTAACCTACCCAACTGGAAGATGATGTGAAGTGTGGTCTCATTGTAATGGATGACCTACCTAAGTGGAAGATGTGATGCGACAATTGTGAAAAATAGGACTTGCTTGGCAAAGTCCTGAAGGGATGACAAGAGAAAGGTTGGAAAACTTGGTGCTTCTTAATAATTCCCGATCTTAGGGTTTAAAAACTCAGGGCTTCCCGATGGCAAGGTTGATCTTTTCATTTCTTTGAGATTTTCCTGATTGTTAGGTTCATCTCATATTCCTTTTATTCTATAATCAAAACTGATTATTTGTTATCATCAACGCAATGTTTCTTTCCTTATCCACAATCCTAGTTTTGAAATATAAGTCCTATTACCTTTTCTTATTTCATGAAACTCTCTTTTGACATGAGCTTGCTTTTAAAGTCATGTGCTGGATTCATTTTTCATGCTGTCTCTTTTTACATATCATATCTTTGCGAGGAAGTCTTTGACATTTTCAAGTAGCTTTTTCCAAAATGTATGATTTGTCATTGCCTTCTTTTTCATGCTTTTGTCAAATGCTTTAACTTTTTTTTTCAAATCGATGGGCTTTTATCCCCTTTCAAACACATAAAACTTTTCATGAAATATTTATGTTTGCCCCTAGTGTGGGGATGTGATCCTAGTCCGGGTAAAGAAGAGATTCATTCCACCTATTTCTCCTTCAATTGAGCAACAATGAGCTGTAACCTTTCTATTGTCAATGTGTATAGGTTGTACCTTAGACTTGAGATTAATGGTAGTCATAGCCACTAGCATGGCCAAAGCATCCGCAAAATGGTTCCCTTCTCTTCCTAAATGAGTGATTTTAATCTCTTCAAATTCCTTTACTAGTGTAGATAGGTATTCCTAGTACGACCTTAACTTTTCTTTCTTGGTTTGTCATTCCCCTTTAACCTGACATATAATCAATGTTTGAATTCCCAAATACATCTATCCTTTTTTATTTTTTGCTTTAATACAGCTTCTAAACCAAGGATAATAGCTTCATACTCAGCTATATTATTGGTGCACTCAAAATGCAGTTTAACTGAAACCGGATATTGTTTATTATTAGGAGAAATTATTACTACACCAGCCCTATTACCATATACAATCACTACCCAATCAAAAAACATGGTCCAATGATCTATCTTCTCTTCTTCTTTCTCTATTGACAATATATCTTCATCGGGGAAATCAAAATCCAAAGGTTCATAATCTTCAACAACATTATCAGCCAGATGGTCCACAATTGCACTTCCTTTTACGGCTTTCTTATCATAAACATGATGTCATATTTTGTTAATAAAACCTGCCACTTTGTAATTCGACTTGAGAGAAAGGCCTTGTTACAAATATACCTTAAAAGATCCACTTTCAAATCAACCAAGTGGTATAGTATAACATATAATGTCATAATCTCTTTATCGCCCACACCAGCGCACAACAGAGCCTTTCTATCTTAGTGTATCTAGACTCACATTCGATGAGTTTTTTAGGTAATAAAGAGTTATTTCCATCCTTTTGGTTTCATCATGCCACCCAATACACATCCCATGGCTGCTTCAGTTACTGTTAGATATAATACCAAAGGTTTTCCTGACATCAGGGGAACCAATAAAGGTGGATTTTGTTAATGATGTTCGATTTTATTGAATGCCTTCTCACACTTCTTATTTTAGGTTCCAGGATTCTTTTTTCTTAATAATCAAAATATAGGTTCATATGTTATTGTTAACTGAGCTATAAACCAAGCAATATAGTTTAACCTTCTAAAAAACCCTCTTACTTCTTTCTCTGTCTTAGGGAGATAACATAGCTTGAATGACCCTTATTTTATTTGGATCCACCTCTATACCTCTATCACTTACCATAAATCCCAATAGCTTACCTAATTTAACATTGAATGAACATTTTGCAATATTGAGCCTTAATGTATACTTCCTCAACCTCTCAAATGACTTCCTCAAAACCTCAACATGATCTTTTCCCTTTTTAGACTTAGTAATCATATCATATATAGATACCTCAATTTCTTTATACATCATGTCATAGAACAGAGTTGTTATTACTCTTTGATAGGTTGCTCCTGCATTCTTCAAACCAAATGGCATAACCTTGTAGTATTATGTCCTCCAAGGTGTGATAAAAGTTGTTTTTGCCTTATCCTCTAGAGCTATTTTTATCTGGTTGTATCCTAAAAAACCATCCATAAAGGAATATATGGAACTTCGGGTAGCGTTGTCCACCAAAACATCTATGTGTGGTAAAGAAAAATCATTCTTAGGGCTAGCTTTATTCAAATTCTGGAAGTCCACCCAAACTCTAATCTTCCCCTCCTTCTTAGGTACCACAACAATGTTAGATACCTATTATGGATATCTAACTACTTCTAGAAAGCCAGCATCCCACTGCTTTCTCGAGTTCTGCCTTGACCTTGATCTAGATATTCAGGTGGGCCCTTCTTAGCTTTTGTTTGACTGGTTTACAGCCTTCTTCCAATGGTATCTTGTGTACTGTAATATTTGTATCCAAACTAGGCATCTGAATATTCTTGTAATAGGGTGATCATTTCCATCCTTTGTTCATAAGTAATTAAGGTACCTATTTTTAAAGTCTTTCTTAAGCTCATTACCGCCCACATTGATGGTTTCAAGCTCCTTTTTAGCGGGCTTCCAAGCCTATTCCTGTTTTGCCCCTAGCTTGGTGAATTCATTAATAGTGCTTTCATCTCACTCTTCTTCTTCCATAGCTATCTAATGTTAATTCAAGTTTGATCATTTATTCTTAATGCTAAATGTATGTGATGTTGTAGGAGATCTACTTTCAAAATTTATTTTGAAAACTACCGAAGCTTCTTGAGTCACCCAATTCTGAAACTTCTCACCCTGAGCCAACTTGCGCATAACAGTCTTAGCGGAGACTTCTTCTAGTGTGTGGATAGTTAGTTGTGGTAGCGCGTCATCTCCCTTTCACGTTACTGTTTCATGTCACCTCCATCCATACTATTTTCTCCCAAGATGTTTATGCTCATGTTTGATAGGCCTTGATCAAGACATTCTACTCCTTTATCAGGTTGTATTATATATGCTGCTTTTGGGAATTACATTGTAAAGGGAGGGATATATATATATATATATGTATATGTATATGTATATGTATATGTATGTATGTATATGTATATATATATATGTATGTATGTATGGTTTTTCTTCGTTAGGCTCTCTTCCTTCAATTCTAGCCATTCTTTTTTCCCTCCTTCGACCAACAACCCATCGATGATCCTCTTTATTAGGTTTATACCCCAAACCAAATCTTTGGTCAACACAATTCATCTTTATAGCTTAACTCATTCAGGTACCCCGGTGATAGGGTTGTACTAAAATGGGATCCTATATTCCAAGAAGCATTGAACTACCATCCTTGCTGCATATGAGATCCTTAGCCTTCTTAGTATTATGTTCTTAGGCACACGGTCAGTGTTCATAATCTCAAAAGCATGGATATTGTTATCATTGCCATCCTCCACCTTAATGAAAGGTACATGCATATTATTTAGCATGGATACTATCTCCTCGGCTTTGATAGTTACCAACATCCTGTTTATGATATACTTCAAACATTAGTGTAATGATAAAGTTACCACCCCTGTTATATCTATTCAAGGTCTTCCTAACAATATACTATAAAAAGGCATGATATCTATGACTTGAAGCATCACCAAGAACATTTATGGTTCCATATATAGCTTCACTTCTAAAGTCCTAATTATTGGCCTATGTGAGCCGTCATATACTCTGGCCATCATAGTACTTGACTTCATATGAGATTCATTGATCGATATTTCTTTTAGAATGTGTTTTGGCAACACGTTGTGAGCCGAGCCATTGTCGATGAGTACTTTTCCTATGAGGCAGTCTTTATACCTAACAGTAATGTATAAGGGCTTGTTGTATCCTGTACCATCAATGTCAAGCTCATCAACCGTGAAATAGAGGTAATTACTTGCATGGATCCTCCCCACCAAATGCTCTATGGTTTTATGTTTCATGTCTTAGATCCTCAATATGATGTCTCTCTTCTCTATGGAACTCATAATAATCACATCCCTCTAAATGGCATTTCATATTTATCTTTAGAAGTCCTGATTGTTTAGGCAATAGGTTTGAATTAACATTGGGTTTGTCTTCGAATGATACCTTTCCTATCTTAATAAGCTACAACAACTCCCTTTTAAAATCATAACAGGTTTCAATCTCATGCCCAAGATTGCTAGTATGGTACTCGTAAGTCAACTCGGGCTTGTACCAGATTGGGAATGGTGGTTGTAGTGGTAATGTGGGGATATGAGCTATTTGTCCAATGCTCAGCAGTTTAACATACATGTTTTTCAAAGGCATGGTGGCAGTTGTTCTAACATGTATCTTATAGTTGGTTTTTGATTATTATTTTGGTTGTTTGATTGGTTATTTGTTTGATTAATGGAAAAATATTTGCTAAAGTTCATGTGGGAACATCGAGAGGTAGGTATTTATAGGTTACGGGAATCCACTCTCTTGCCCTTATATCCACCTTCCAAATTGATAACAACACTTTCCTTCTTCATTCCAATAAAACCCTTCTTCTCCAATGACTCAACTATTCGCCCAGCTTTAATCCCTTACTTTATCCTTTCAGCTAGGTGTACCGCTTCGTAGAAATGCTGAGATGAGCTACCTATTAAATGCTCATAATAAAGTGTTTTAAAGGTATTGGCAAACCAGGTCACCATTTCTATTTCTATCAGAGGGGGTTGGACATGCATTGCCTCATCCCTCTACCTTTGTGCATAAGCCCTTACAGACTATTGGCTTTCTTTTCTCCATTAACATTGAACTTATTCAATTGAGAGCAACTTCTATGTTAAACTTATACTGCTTAAATAAAGCCTCAACCAAATCTCTCCAACTCTTAATCCTAACACTGTCTAACCTCATGTACAAACTCAAAGTGGATCCCGAGAGGCTATCTTAAAAGAAATAGATAAGCAATTTATCATCATAGATTACCTCTGCCATTTTATTGTAGTAAGATTGGAGGTGAGTGTTTGGTCATTCCAAACCAGTGTACTTAATAAAATTATCCTTTAGCACCCCAGTGTTTGGCACCAAACATACTTCAACTGCTCGCATAGGGTGAAACCAGTTATTACCCTCAACTGCTTTTAATCTTTCTTCCAAAGCAAATAGCTTATCTTTATCCATCAAACTAGAAGACCCATTGTCCAGGATTCCCTTTGCTATTAAGTCCATAGTGATTGGAGTATGAGTTGGCTGGATAGGGATGATAGGCACTAAATGTTGTTCATTGGCAGAGTTTACCCCCTGGTTTTGAGATGTTCGAGGGATGTAAGCTATTGGCACTCTTTCAGGCTGTTGTGCTGATCTTCCCTCCCCATTCTTAGCTCTTAGAAGTTGCTCGAGTAGGTCGGTCAGCCGAGAAACTTCATTTTTTACAGATTCCAACTCTGTCTGTTAACATGACTATAAGTAAGCGCTTTCTTCGTTCTCCATCCTTGATCTGGATTGGGTGTGATGGATTTTGGATGTAAGACTATGTTTCATGATTAAGGATGCATATGATAAATTAAAAAACAAATACATTATGAAAATGTAATGCTCATGCAATGTATATTTTAGAGTTGTTTCATAACTTTTATAATCCTTTAGGCAAGATTTCTGAGTCGATCTGATTACTATAAAGAAGGGTTTGCCATACTTATCATGGCATCTTACTAAAACACATTTATAAAGAAAGATGATTTCAACTCAATAACCTATATTGATGAGTTTAGCATTATTAATCTTGATAAAATGAAAGTAGGATACAAATCCTAAAGACAAGCTCTATTTATTAAGTGAGAATGGGTAGGTTTTCTATCTGGTTTTGAAAGGTCTTATATCTACCAAGTGATGTTCTTCGTAAAGACAGTATGGGGGCGTTGCAAGAAACAGTTAAGGCACGTATGTCCACCATTACCCAACAGGCACTCAGATATGAATTGAGTATTTCATGCATCTGAACCCTGACCAATAGTCATAGAGCGATTCGTTAATCTTCCACCTAACTTAAAGCTTGTGTGTGCTTCTCAAAATCAAAGCATGTGATGTATGAGATAGTTCTATACAATGCATGAACAATATGGAAGAAATTTAAAGCGGATAAGCAGATAACAAAAAGGAAAGACATATTAATAATAAACACACAAAAATTAGAACGAATCAGACAAAAACAAAGCTTAGTCCACAAAGTCCCCAGTGGAGTTGTCATTCTGTCGCATGTGTGCGGTGTCGCGGTGAGTTTTCCACTTTTATCTAAAAATGTAGAACTATCTAATGGCAAATATAGGGGTACAAGAAAATCTAGTTTTTTTATTGGTGGAAAATGGAATAGGAGTTGTTACCTAGTATTTTGGTCACTAGGAACTCTAATTGGTCTTAGAAATGGGGTATGGGGACTAATTGTGTAAAGGAAAGGTATTAGTATCCCAAATATATCCTACATAAGGTAAGCTACATTGTTTATTTGTCTGATAAAATTCAAGGTCTCATTGTGTTTCCCAATTGTTGGTATAGTTTAAGAAAAGTCCTCTTCGATAAGAAGATCTTTATCTTATTGGGTAATTTTGACGTTAACAAGAGAATTTCATATCCAAAATATGTCTTACGTGTAAGATCGTAAAACTAAATATTAAAACAAAATAAAATATTTTTTTTGAATTTTTGAAATATTAGCTTAGTTCTTATGGCTTGAATAAACAGGTTATTAAAACCAAAATACATGCTAATATATATTTTTTAAAAAACTTTTGTTGTATGAAAATATAATGTGATGATATATATATATATATATATAAAAGGAGAGTAGCGCATATGTATAAAAATAAAATATTTTTTTATGACTTCACGAAAACTGGGTATTTTAAGCCCCCCTGTTCTTTCGTTTCTTCCTCCTTTTCCCGTCTAAAAAAAGAAAACTCCCCCCTCTCTTTCGTTCAAACTCGCCCCCCTGTTTATTGGTGTTGAAAGCAGTATTTAATGGGTCCATCCCTGCTGTTATGCGTGAGGAGCAGAGGAGTGGCCTGTTGTTGTGCATGGGAGCAGGGGACGTCGGGTGAGTTTTCCAAACAAGGGTTGTGGGACTTTAGGTTTTGGGTTTTGGGACTATATATATATATATATATATATATATATTATTTTATTAATTTTATTTGTAGGGATACCCAAAAATGGGTTATAACAGTGACAACAAGGCTACCTTACATATTGCAGCAAATGCAGTCTTTGATAAACAAATAAGACATATTAAGATGGATTGTCATTATATTAGAAACAAGATTTAAGATGGTTTTATCACTACAAGGCATGTACATTTTAAACATCAATTGGGCGACATCTTGACCCAAGCTCCTGGGGAAAAAAAATGTTTCTTTCAATGATTCACAAGTTGGGAGTGCAAGATATTCACTCTCCAACTTGAGGGGAGTGTTAGTAATTCCACAACCTCTGTACATATTTACTTTTTTATTGTAAAGATAACTTACAATGTAGTAATCGATTCCAGATAGGAAGGAAAACCTGAAATCCTACCCGTGTAAGGAATCTTGCTTGCTTCTATAAGTAAGTATATGTAGAGATACAGAGATCAATATATAATATAGTTCCAGCAGATTAATTTTCTGTCTGTTGAGTTCTATATAGTGGAGAGGGAGAGAGAAGAATGACATATACATTAACAATGACTTTTCATGTGAATTGCTCTGTACAAAGTCGGCATTCTCCCTTCGAAAACATCGATCGTTTTAGGAGTAGGTTGTCTTGTTCTTACAAGGTACTTGATCCTCTAGTTTCTCTGTCACTTAAAGGCATCTACATCAGACGTTAATGTACTTAATCCTTCTTTAATTTCACCTGTTCTATGCTTGGTTAAGCAAGAATAGTGAAATATATATATGACCTTGCTCTTTCCTATGCACTATATATGCCATTCATGTTTTGCTTGTTAAAACTGTATTTAACCTAAATACAAATACTGTGGATGTTTTGAGCGAGCAGCCATTATTGAAACAGTTGCAGCAACTTCCCATGCAACTTGGTGTTTCGACAAGCATAAGAAATGCTTCCGTCAAACTCTTGGATGCATTTGTGGATTCATTATTTCAGTTTGCTGACCAGCCCATCCTCCCTTCTCAGTTAATTAACCCGCGAGACCCCTGACTACCTACTCACCTCTAAGTAGTATTAAGCATTGATGAATCATTTTCTAATCTGCTGTTTACGTGTTATTTTGCAGAGTAACTTGGCGCCAGTTGATGAACTGGACGAACCTCTTTCCATAACCAGCATTGAGGGCAAAGTCCCTTATGATTTTCCAGAAGGTTTCTACATAAGAAACGGTCTCTTCTTGAACTCAACAATTCAGTTTATGCTAGTTAGTGGATATTCAGAAATAGACTGTTCTTTTTCTTTGGATAATTTCAGAAATAGACTGTTCTTTTTAGTTATTATTTTAATGAATCCAACGTGAAGGCCGCTGACTTGTTCAAAAACTACAATTCCAGGACCAAATCCACTCTTTGGTGGTATAAAACCCACGAGTTCAGTATTTGGAAAGACCGTTCATACGTGGATCGAAGGAGAGGGAATGCTTCACGCTGTATGCTTTGACAAAGAAAGAGACGGTGAAACATGGACGGTTCTGTACAACAATAGACATGTCGAAACCGGAACATACAAGCTTGAAAAACAAAGAGCCAAGCCATCTTTTCTTCCAGCCATTGAAGGCAGCCCGCCCTTAATATGGTGGGCCCACGGCCTCAATCCTTTTATATATTTATTTTTAAGTGGGGTGAAAAAAAACTCATAAATCGATAAAATTAAAAAAATTAAATAAAAAATCAAATTAATTAATTAAAAAAAAAAACTAGTTAAGTTTGGTTTCAATTTCCAAAGTACAAAACCAATTGAAAGGAACTAAATCCAATCGGTTCAACTATTGAACCCTGCACTTAAAAAAAATATAAATTAAATATTTTTTTAACTTTAAATCTAAAATAACATTCAGTTGCCAACTCCTCTTTTCTTTGCCTCTCATCATTTTTTCACAATTTTTTTTTCTTTATCTCTCATCCCTCTCCGTAGCCCTCCTCCTTTTAATTTTCTCTATTTCTCATATCTTTAAATTTATTCTTATTTTCTCCATCATATTCTCTTCTTTTCATATTAATAAATTCATGAACTTTACCATTTACTGTTATCAAAATACATAACACATAACATGATAATTAAAAAAAAAATAACTTTTTGATGATTAAAATTTTAACTCTACTTCAAGTTCATTCCTATATTTTGCAAGTTTTTATTTTTTTTCAAATTATATTATACTTTATTTTTTATTTTTGGGTAATTTTTTTTTCCTGAAGAAGAGAAACCAAGATTTTCATAAACCAAGATTTTCTTATAGATTTGCTTGTAGCTCATGGGCATTGGGTAGATCTATTTTCTTGAACAACAAAAATTGAAATTTACTTGTAGTTTGTGGTCGATGGACATTGAGATTTGCTTTTTTATTTTTTCACTTTTTAAACAATAAAAAACAAACCAAAATAAATCAATTTGAACCGGTTTTAATTCTGTTTTGGTTTAAAATTTTCAAAATTAATAATTTTGGTTTGGTTAATTTTTTCATATAAAAACCAAACCAAATTGAAAATGATTATCCCTAATTTTTAATTAATAAATTAAAATCATTATATAAAAAAAATATTTTTTTGTAAGAATTTGATTTATTTTACTTTAAAATATTTTTTGTTTTTTCTTAATATTATTTTGATGTTATAATATAAAAATAAATTTTAAAAAATTAAAAAAATTATTATTTGAATATAAGTCTAAATAAAAATAATTATTAGAGGCGCTGATTTTTGTTTTTACAAGAAAACAAATTTAAAACTCTAACGGCAGAAGAAATATATGTAATAATCAATGGAGCTTCAGTTAATTGCATGAAAATCTTGTTCTTATGATAATATTTTATAGGGAAATTTAATAATTATTATAATAAGTAGCCAATTAATGGCTTGAATTTCTGTCAATTAAAATTGATATAGTTATTCATCATTAAAAAAAGTAATATAATTCTCAACTCTTTTCTTGTTTGAATTGCGAAGCATAAACGGAGTCCATGTTCCTGAAAAGGGTATATGTATAAAAGTGTTAGCTATTGACTAATTCATAAGATTAAATGGAAGTTCATGCGCATGGAATGACAAGTGCCGTACTCTTTAAATTTTTATATTATTTTTCCCCTTGTTAATTTCGTGATGAAAGCTAGCATGAATTTAAATTTTTAGTATTCTTTTTTATTTTTATATTCTTTTTCCCCTAGTTAATAATTAATACTATTATTTTTATTTTTTAATATTTTTATTTTTTAATATTTTTATATTCCTTTTCCCCTTGTTAATTTGGCTATTTAAGTTCATGCATGATAATAAATTCCAGCTGCGATTTGGAAAGTCAACAAACAAATATCTTAGCAACACCAATGTTTTCGAGCATTCAGGGAAGTTCTACTCAATTGCTGAAAATCACATTCATCAAGAGATTGACATCTTTTCCCTTCAGACTTTAGGCGATTGGGATATGAATGGAACTTGGCATCGACCTTCCAACAGCCACCCAATGGGTTTTTTTTTTTTAATAGCTGCAGAATGTGTTCAGCAAGGAAAACAATACACAACAAATTAGTATTTCTCTCTGTTAATTTCTTGTGTGTTTCAGAGAGCACCAGGTACTGGAGAGTTGGTTGTCTTTGGGGTGGATGGACGAAACCTTTCATGGAACTGGGAGTTGTTTCTGGTATATTTTCATTTTCCATCCAGTTAACGAATCAAAAAACAAGAAAGTGTTTACTAAAATCAAGAACCATTTTTACTTGCGTGTCAATTTACTTGCGAACCCTACTTTCAGCTAATGGAAAGAGACTCGTACATAAGGTTGATCTCAAGTTCAACAGATGCACCCTTAGTCATGACATGGGGGTAACAGAGAGGTTAGTGATCTTTGCCATCACTGGAAATTAACTTGGAAAAAAATATAAAACTATGACAACAAATTAAATCTAATCTTCGTTCTTTATTTATTTTGTAGGTATAATCTGATCATGGATTTTCCACTAACAGTAGACATACAGAGATTCAGCAAGGGAGGCCCGTGAGTGCCATTACACTAACCATAAGTCTCATGTGTCAATAATTTTGTTCTAATCAAAGTGTTATTACGGCAACGAGAAGTACTTTGGTTTCTGCCACTTAACAGGTTGATAAAGTTTGAAAAAAAAAAGAATATGCAAGAATCGGGATTATGCCCCGCTATGGCAATGCCGACTCGATCCGTTGGTTCGAGGGGGAACCAAATTGCACATTTCACATTCTTAATTGTTTCGAGGAAGGAGATGAGGTTAGTAATGAAAACATCACTTCTTTTTCCTTTTTTCAATTCGTTGCCTGCAATGTATCTAATCTACTTCTTCTTCTTGCTCTTGTGTTTTTTTTTGTTTTTTTTTGCTGGGGCAGGTTGTAGTGAGGGGATGCAGATCCCTTGAATCAATCATATCAGAATCTTGCGATATGGATTTGGACAAGTTTGAGTGGGTCTCCGGAAGACTTAGGAGCGAAGGACCTGTTGAGCAAGATGCTAAACATTTCAAAAACGATGAACTGTTGTTCTGCCGATCTTATGAATGGAGACTAAACGTGGAAACCGGAGAGGTTAAAGAGAGAAACCTAACTGGAACTCAATTATCTATCGAGTTTCCAACGATCAATCCGAATTTTAATGGTGTAAAGAATAAATTTGGCTACGCCCAAACTGTTCATGCCTTGGCAAGCGGTACTTCAGGTCAGTTCTACATTCCGAATTCATAGATCTCAGCATATAAGATTTAACTGTAACCTTGCTTACCATTTCATATTAAGCTTTCGATTTGTATGTTCTAGGCATGCCAAAATTTGGAGGTCTAGCCAAGTTGTACTTTGAAGAGACTGCCAGTAAGGTAATTAAACTGCTGAATAGTCAGATTATCGCATTATTAGTTCTTTATTCTCTGATCTAGGAATGGGAGGAATCTGAAGGGCATATAAAGGTGGAATACCATGAATTCGAGGGAAACACCTTCTGCACTGGAGCTGCCTTTGTCCCGAAAGAAGGTGGGCTTGAAGAAGATGATGGCTGGATCATCACTTTTGTTCATGATGAAGACACCAATACCTCCAAAGTAAGTTGATTTTATTGATGTAAAACAATCGCAATTCTAATCATTTGTTTCCCAATCATTAAATCCTGTTGTTATTTTTTTTTTTCAGGTTTATATAATTGACACAAAAAATTTCACAAGTGAGCCAGTTGCCAAAATTACATTGCCATGTCGAGTCCCGTATGGATTTTATGGAGCATTTTTTCCAATTCCATTGCACAAGTAAATGGACAGTATTTCATGGAAGCCCACAGTAATTTTGTGGAGAAATTAGCCCAATTGACCGGATCTTGGAAGCAATATATTAGATAAAAACAAAATTGTATAATTATTTTGAGCATAATCTTACAACATAACATGTATGTTATGATTCAACTTTGAAACCAGATAATGTGCGTGCTGTGTCTCTGCGAAAATGGGCTAGGTTAGATGAATTGTATTTATTATTATTATTATTATTACTATTAATATTATTATTAGTGATATTATTAATATTATTATATTGTTCAAATAACAAAAAAAAAGTATAAACTTGATCTGAATTTTACACAAGGCTATTATTATTTTCGACTTTTTACTCGGTCAATAATTTTATTAGTAAAAAAATAAATAATCAATAATTAAAAAAAATATTTTTTATTCCGTCGATAATTTTATTAAAAAACATATACCACAATCAAATCATCATTGTGTTGAAATTTTCATTTTATTTATGATTTTATTGATAAAAAAGTATTAATTATTAGTCATTAAGGAGTGAACAATTTCCAATATTCTATAAGTATATCTTTGTATAGTTAATATTATGAGCAATTTTAAAGATAAAGAAAACAATTCTTATAACCACTAGAACACACCAACAAACTAGAACATACCAACAAACACATTCTGCTAATATTTTTATCAATGTAAAATAATATTGAAAGCTAAATTGTATCATTAATCCTTATTTATTCATCTTGTAAATATTTAAATTCACATATAAACACACAACACAATAAGATCAATTCACATGACAATAATAAAATAAATTTTTTCTTATCATTCAATAATATATTAATATCATTGTCATTACATTGAAGTGAGTTTTATTCATAAATATTATATCATTTTATTCAATAATATATTTATACAAATTTGTGTTGTCCAAATTAATCAAAATTGTTTTTTTTTATCAATTGACTCATCTTCATCTTTATCATAATCTTTTATGTTTATTTTATTATTATCATCATCTTTATTAACTCGTGTATATTCACTGAAGCTCAAAACATTATAATTTTTTATGACATGTATAACCTATCTATTAAGTGATGGAGCTAGGATTTTTTAAATGATAGGGCAAATTACTAATAAATATTTGATATTATATGTTATACATGTGTATTATATGTAGAAATTAATTTGAAAGATATATACCAACTTAAGTTAAGAAAAATTAATTTAAGAATACTTTTAAAATAAAATAAAAACTTACATTATAATTGTTCTCTTCTAGATTTAATATTTTAAATCTGTTTCATAATGATTTTATTATTAATCTCATGAAAAATATATTTCTCAATATATAGAAAAAAATTTCATTTATTTATTTCTAAATTTTTCAAGGATTAGGAAAGTTTTTGGTATCAATTTTATGTTGACATATGGTACATAACATCTAAAATCATAGCTTTAACAGATTATCATAAATTAATGTTATTCTTGCTAGCTTGTTGTTTTGTACATGTTGCGATGTCGCGGTCGTACAAATTAATTATTCTAACTCAAAACACGACATACAAGATAATATAAAGCAAGCAAAGGGTCGATCCCACAAGGAAGTTTCAAGTCAAATTGTTATGTTGTATGTTATGTAATTGGAGGGATTTGGTTTGTGATTATCTAAACTATTGCAGCAATTAATCTAGCAAATAAAATCAATTAAAACTGAAATTTATAAAGAAAACAGACCTTAGTCGTAAGCACACATCCACCAATGAAAGTTAGAACTAATCTTTGAAACTAAAATTGTAGTTTATGTTTTGAAATTTTATCTTTTCTTAACGTTGATTAATTAACGGATTCGTCATATAATTAATCCTAACCAACAAGCAATCAAAGTGTCTTCACTAATAATTCAATTGAATGACAGTTTTAAGAATTAGATAATTTCATCAATATTAATATACAAGATGTTCGCAGCTTGTGTCACTTTGTTTAAATGTTCTCCCCAAGTTCAATAACATAATTCCGCCACAATTATCAAACTTAGTTGCTTCATAAGTTCATATATCACAACTTCAATTTTGATATTAAACTTAGCAATAGATTATTCACAATAATAACTTAGAGTTCGCTCTAGCAATTATGAACAACAATTATAGAAAATATGCATAGGAAAACAACCATACTCATTCATAACATAAACTAAAAATAAAATGAAGAATAAATCTCACGATTCTTGAAATCTGAAGGTTTGTTGTGTCCTTGCAACCAAGAAAAAAGTTTAGTCTTGTATAACTATTGAACAACTACTCCTAAAGAATGAATAATCCATAATTTTGAGTTTCTTAGAGGAGGGGGGTGTTTTTCTCCTCTTGGGTGGTTGCCCCCTTCTCTTTTCTCATTCTTTTTATGTCCTAGAAAACCCTAGTTTCTATTTTACAAAATAGTTCTTTTTAAATTAGTAGTTTACATTTAAGTACTTCAACAACTATTTTTTCTAAAATGAAGAAATAGTCTTGCATGAAATCTTCGAGCTCTGACTTAAAGGAGCTAAATTACTGATATAAAAACTTGGATGTTAGTTTAGAAATTTTAAAATGTAATTTAGACTCATTTTTTTACGAAACCTATTTGCTAGCAGAATTCAGTTGTCATATTTAAAAAATCATATCTCTCCATATGACATTATTTTTGGATGAAATTTCAAGAGTCTATAGAACTTTGAGTTAGGAATCCAACGAAATTGAGTTTGCATCAATTGGACTTCTGTAGCTTTAGATATTCAAGTTTGAATGGTTGAAGGTCAACATTGGCAGATTGTGAGATTTAAATTTGAAAGCTGCGATTTCCATGCTCTTTTTCATTTTATTTTCTTACCTTAGATGTATAGAATGGTATGGATGTTAGATTTTTAATGTCACTGGAATCACTTCATTTTGACCTCTAGAGCTCATGGTCTACACAAAACATTGACTGAAGATTAAATCTGTCAATTATCTTCAATTTACTCCCTTTTGCATCTTTCATCTAAAAATATCTTCAAAACATTAAATAAAGAATATCAAGACATTTTACATATAAAAAATAGACAAAATAGTAGGTAGATGTGGGTGAAACTATCAAATAATATGATTATATCAGTACAAGTGTATTAAATATAACTATTAAATATTTTTTTAATTTATTTATTATGTCCTTAATTTTTTTAGTTGACATATACTTTATTTTTAATTATTAGTAAATTTATTATCATTTTTTCATAGGAAATTCATAACAAAATACTTATCAATTCATCAAAACTCATTTCAATTTATATCTATTAATATATATATATATATAATATTATCTATACACATATTAATTCAACATACCTATAAATTATTATAAAACCTAACATTTTCAATAAAAAATTATAAAAAAATAAAACTAAAATTATATAATAAAACAGATAAAAAAGTAACATAGCTTTATATTAGTTTTGATTAACTTCTTTTTCATTATATTATGTTTGATGTAGTTGTTAAATCTCTATATTTTATTTAATTTAGATGTTGATTTATCTACTATTAATTTATCTAAATCATTTTAAAAAGTAACACAACTTTATATCATTAAATAATTAAAGTGGAATAGAGAGTAGCATTGAGGAATCAGATTATCAAAAAGAGGACCAAGAGCATTTGTCCTTGTGCTTTTACCTCATTATCAAATGCTTCTCTTATTGTGGAGGGTTGCTGATTGGAAAGGGAAAGGGGCAATTGCCCCCTTTTACCCCTGTATGGCTCTGTTACTGTGTCCATTTTAGATGTGAAAAATATATCTAAATTTTCTATATACAATAAGAGTTCTTCCCCTACTAGTTCTAGATTTATAATAAGAATACCGACATGTTCTGCACTTGGTCGAACTCTACACTTTCAAGGTAGTACAACATACAAAATTTAAAACACATGTCAATTTTTTAGTATCCCAGATCCAGAGGTTTTATCATAGACTTAGCAAAATAAAAGTTCTCTTTCAATATGTTCCCTTCATGTAAAATACTTATCACTTATTCGATAATTTTATCATAATCAACATGACTCAACTCATGATCTAACTTAATGGTAAACCCCTATGTAATAGTTGATAATTTACTATGATTTATGCAACCATCATATAATGGTTCATCAAAATCTTTCAAAATATTAAAAACTTTAGCCACATCTGCATTAAGTTCTTCTTTTACAATTGAACATTGACTAATAGGATTCTGATTCATTTTCATCACATCCAAAACCATATTTTTATAAAGATTAATATTGTCATCTACAATTCCATGCAAGTTGTTAGTATCAGAAGTGACCCAATCATCTTCTATACTATGATATCATAAGGAACATATGGTTTTTCATGTGTAAACCAACATAGGTATATGTCCATGAACTTTTTTTTTAAAAGATGTATCGTCACAATGTCTAAATTGATAAAATTTTTATTATTACACCTCTTATATGAATATCTAATACTACATCCACTAATTTTTCTCAGATTAGATTATGCGTAATTAATAAAACCTAAACTTCATTATAATAATTCATCATCCATAATCTTTGAGTGAATCTCGATACATCTATGAACAATCATTCATTACTTATATTAAATATATTTAAATAATAATGACAACATGTATTAATTAATCATGTTAACTAAATAAATTTACAAAAATATTGGTTTAGCTTAATCTTATTCAATTTATTTTAATAGTTATCTTAATTCATTATCAATCATATGTCTATATAAATTTAAATTTCTATACATTTACCAAAAACTATTATATAATGATAAAATTGACAAAATATAAAATGAACTCATTAAATAAGCCATTATTTATTTTATCACAAAACATCAAAGTTAAAAATTCAACATAAGTTTCATCAATTTATAAACAAATATAATTTTACAAAATTTAAAACAAACCATAACATGTATAAATCATAAATTCATATATCAAAATTGTATAACAAAAAAACTATAAAACAAGTAAACACTCACACAAAATACTATACTAAAAAATATACAAAAAAATTAACATTTAAAAATTATGTTCAAAAAAAAATTGATATATTTGCTTACTTAAGATAGAAAATTCTCAATAAAGTTTGAATCAAAATATAGATGCTAATAAATAAAGTATTATGGTGACCATATTTGTTATAGGAGATTCAATTGTGTTGAGATTGGGGGAAGATGGGTTGACGTTTGAATATTATTTATTAAAGAAGAAATAGAAACAGGGAAGGGGAGAGGAGGGTCACTCACCAGGTCATGAAATTAAATATTATTTATTAATTTACCTATGAAATTATTCCATCAAGTCATTCTATAGGTAAAAGTATTATGTCACCGTACGATTTTCTTTTTTGAATCTAATTATAATATTGTTTATAATTTTTCTGGTATATACCAAAGGATTATTCCATCGGGTCAATTTTATTTGTAAATCCATTGACAAAAGTTATTATGTCATATATAAACTTTCTTGTCAGGTCAATTTCATTGGCAAATTCATTGGTATAAATTATACGTCATTATACTTTTCTGACTTTTTTATTCCTTTTTTAACTGCAATTTGTCTCGGTGTATACTATCAAAATATAGCGATGGAAAAGTCTACTAGTAAAATTCATTGTAATCTATCGATCAAAAATTTCCATCTATATTTTTATTTGTGTTTGTCAAATTTTTCGTAATGATATTTGGTTAGTTAATACATATCGGATGTTATGTATTAAAAACTCTTTTTAAATCTTGATTATAAAAAGGCTATAATTTCTAGTTTTTTTAAAAAAAAATTACTTTAGAAAATTACAATAGCAAAAACTATTATAATACTAAATCAATATTAGATATTTTTTTTTCTTTTAAACTCTCCGAGTCTCCTACCCCATCTTTTTCAGATTCAATGAACGACACTGACCTTCGAAAAAAAATTTCAAGTTTTAATTGTTTATACATGAGGTAAGACATTTTATAGCATGCGAAGATAACTTGACCATATAAAGTAGTCTATTCTTGAAGCAACTACACGTGGATGTGTTGTTATTTTTTTGATAAGTTTTTGTGTTTTAAAACTAAATTCTTTTTAAGTTAAATTTTAATTACAATATTTATACTCAAATTCATCTGTTGATAATGCAGGCATAAATTTTTTGTTTTAAGCACTTAAACCGTTATGAATTAGCTGCCGCCCTTTCACATACTTGTAAAGTCCAATTATTGAGAGTTGTAATTTTATTAATCTCTAAAATACTAAAGTAGAAGTAAGCAAATGGGCAACACTAACTCAAAGTCTTGGAGGAATCCCATCTGCTCTTGTTTGGATGATGCCATTGATAAAAATCCAAAAAAGCATTATGCTAATCAATGCAAGTGGCATGATCCCATATGCTTTTAATTGGTTGTTGCCATTGATAAAGATCCAAAAAGCATTTGAACTAGCAAAATTTTCCCCTTTTCGCTAGCAAAATTTTCCCCATTATTCTTTCTTGGGACCCTTCAACCTTTGAACTGAACAATTTTAATTTTTTAGTCGTTGGAATATTAAAAATCATAATAGTTTGACCAAGTTGTCAATGAATACTAGCTCAAATTTCCGAAATTATTCTTTCGAAATGCGTTCTTAATCGGTGAGATGGTAAGATTTTATTAGAAATAAAAAACTGATTAACTATATCTAAAAGTATCCCTATTTTATTATAAAGTGAATTATTAAATTACCGTAAATTGCACTATTTGGCATTGTGATGTGAATTAATATAAACTATGAATTATTTTACTACAAATTACACTATCTAGTAAAGCTGGTAAGGCTAGATACACATTAGCGCCTGGTCAGCGGAGTCATCGTAGCACCTAATGCTGTCATTTTTTTTCTTCTTTTATTTTTTTCATACAATAAAAAGGAATTACTATTATTAAATTTAAAAAAATATATTATTATAAATAAAAAACAATAAATTTTATTTGAAGGAACAAAAAACTATAAAAAAACTTAGGCCATATAAATTTAATATTATTATTAATATTATACATATTATTAATTTCATTAATATTATTAAGTTTCAAATAAATTTGATTACAATAAAAAAAATATAAATTTAATTTAAAAGGTAAAATCAATTATTATTATTATTATTATTAAATTAAATCTAGCATCCTCTTTTAAATTCAGTAACACTTCACTTAAATTACCCAGGAGTGACAGAAGCACAGATCTAAATTCCTTGGATCTTACAACCTCACCTAACCCAAGATGCTAGAAATAGGTGTCTGAACCCTACAATGCCAGACCTAAAAACATCAAGTTTGGCTGGAACTCCGTGCTCCACAACCATGAATAATCTGACTGTAACACCACGCCCCAAGTTCTTGGATATATCTTTAAAGATCGATCCAATGTTTTAAGATTTTAAATTTTTTTTATTAAAATTTTTTTTTCTGCAAATTAGCACAGACGACCTAACTAGTATATGGACTAAGTTGCTAGTAAATATAAAGCTAGTGATGGAAGCTGGACAGCAACAAAAATACATCGAAACCGAAACATTCAAGATAGAAAAACGAAGAAACAAACCATCTTTTCTTGCTGCAGTGGAAGGCAGTTCCCAACCAATATTACCAGCATACTTGCTGAATTTGGTGGGCATATCTATCTAAATATTTTACTCAAAATATTTTAATTTGGTGCAAATTAAAATAAGACTAGAATGAATGCTTCGAGGCCTTGTTGTTATGACTTATTAGCTGATATCTTAGTTCTTTAACTCGGTATGCAGCTGCTATTTGGCGAAGTTAACGAGCACATTAGCAACACCAACGTTTTTTAACATTCTGGGATTGCTGAAAATCACAAGCCTCAGCAAATCAATAGTTTTTTTTTAAACCCAACCAGCAGCTAACCGGGTTAACTAATCCAACCTGCAATACCAATTCAGATATGGTATTATAACTATGACCATTATACCACCTTTCTTTTCATAAATCAGCCATTTTCTTCCATGTTGCAGAGAGCCCCAGATACAGGGGAGCTGGTTATAATCGGGGTGGATGCCACAAAACCTTTCTTCGAACTAGGAGTAGTTTCAGGTATGGTATGTGAATCATTTCAATTAGAACAGTACTGTAAATATATTTTGCACAATGAGATGTTTTATAAAGCATAACAACTTTCCTTGCCTTGTACTTCAAACTAGTTAACTTTTCAGCAGATGGAAAAAGATTAGTTCATAAAGTTGATCTCAAATTCAACAGGTGTTCCCTTTCTCATGAAATGGGAGTTACGCGGAGTTAAATCTATTCAATATTGGTCTAAAACACTACATGGGCATTATAATTCAAATTGAAAGCTACAATGATCAAGATGAATTGTGTTTCCGGGCACAATGTGGTGATGGATTTTCCACTCATTCTAGACATACACAGACTCCTTAAGGGTGGCCCGTGAGCACTCAAATATCTTGCTGTACTTTATGTGTATTGTACATGACTTGAACAATGAGCTGGTAATTATTTCTGTCATGGACCATGACGTGAACAAATGCAGGTTGATAAAATATACATGGCAGAATATGCAAGAATTGAAATCATGCCTCGCTACAGCAACGCAGACTCAATCAAGTGGTTTCAGGTGGAATTAAATTGTGCATTTCACCTTCTTAATTGTTTTGAGGAAGGCACTGATGAGGTAAACTCATAGATTTCTTACATAAGAGGAAAGATTCCTGACAGGAACTGAATTCTCTACGGATTTTCCAATGATCCAATGAGAATTTACTGGTGTTAAAAAATAAATATGGCTATACCCAAGCTACTGATTCAAATTCTAGCAGCTCTGACTCCAGTGATTATAACTAAAACTCTTCTTTCTATAGAAGTTTACTATAACCCTGATCATTAATTTACTTAACATTTCAGGTATGCCTAAATATGGAGATCTAGCAAAACTGTATTTTGAAGAGCCAGAAACAAATAAAATCAATTCGGTAGTTAATTAAGCTGTGTTATTAACCTTCTTTTCTAACACATCTAAATTTATGCTGACACTGTTTTGGTTCTGTGAATCAGCAAGGTGGCCAATCTGAAAAGCTGATAAAGGTGGAATACCATAAATCCGAACAGAATACTTTCTGCTCAGAAGATGCTTTAGTTCCCAAACAAGGCAGTCATGAAGAAGATGATGGATGGATAATCACTTTTGTCCACAATGAAGATACAAGCATGTCTAAAGGTCAATTTTGCACTTTGGTACATAATAAGTATACAACTCTCATATCTAAAGTATTTGTCTACGTTCATAGGCTTATATAAGTGACACCAAAAAGTTTACCAGTGAGCCAGTTGCCAAAATCACGTTGCCATGCTAAGTCCCACATGGATTTCATGGAGCTTTCATGCCAATCCTGTTGCAAAGTTTGACAGCACCAAATGTTTACATCACCACTTTCTGTTTAGCAGTCTCTTGGGTTATAAATTGTAACTCAAGAACAGAAAGAAGAAATCAAATTTTCTTAAACGTTGGATCAAAAATAATTTTATTTATACTTCAAATAATAACACTCGAAAAAAAAAGTAACAAAGAAAACTAGAAAGGCATTCTATTTTTTTTAATTTCGAGTCTTACCTTCATTATACTTTTATCTATTTGAAATTGAGTCCTTCTATCAAGTTTATATTGATTTTAACAAAATCCTCCTTTTCTCTAATTTCCTTTTTCCTTCTCGTTTCTCCTCGACCACCACACAACCCAACCTAACAATAAGTCGATTAAGCAATCAAGTGAAAAAGAGGCACAAGGATTGGATTCAAATCCTTTATTAATTGTCGTCACCACCACATAAGCCTCTAGATGATGATCGATTTATATTCACATCACTAACCTTAGAACCCTAACAGCTAAAACTACTCTAACATGAACAAAAAGACTCAAACCCTTAAAAATGAAGAAAAATTGAAGCTAAAAAACCCTAGATTAGCCACTAAACAAAATCACAAGATTAGCCACCGCCACTACTTCAAAAACATAATTTTCATGGAAAACAACTTAATTCCCAAAAAAAGAATCAAAATCACCATAATTAAAGAACCCTAGGATTCAAGAATTGAAATCACACAAAATCATATCCAAGACACTTTCAAAAAAAAAATAATAAAGAGAGAAATAGAGACAGAATTACCTCAGCTGCAAGATATTCAAGAACAGCAGCGAGGTGGACAGGAGCGCCGGGACCAACACGCTCAACATACTTGCCTGCCTTCAAGAACCTAGTAATGCGACCCACCGTAAACTGCAAACTAACGACATAGGGGCAGAAGAGAGAAGGGAGGGACAGCGGAGGAAGGATAAAATAAAAGAAAGGAGAAAAAAATAAAATAAAAGAGAAACAGGGGATTTTTAAAAAATACTCATAGTCTTAAAGAGAATTAACTAAAAATTTTTTTAGTAATCTTTTTTTTTTCTTTTTAAATTTTTTAAATAATTAACTAAAATTATTTTTAAAAGATTATCAAAATAATTCATAGTCTTCAAGAGAATTAAAATTTTTTGTGATAATATTAAAAATTATTTTATAAATAATTATTCATTAACTTAATATGCAGAAATTTTAAATGATATGCTCATTAATAATTAATAAAAATAGAATATCTATTTTTTATTATAAATTATTATATATTTTATTAAACCTAATTTCATTAAATTTATTTATATAGGTGTATAAAAATGAAAAATTCATAATTTATTTTATCTTTTTTTATTGAAACATCCTTTTATAATCTAATAATGTTTTTTATTTAAATTACTTTTAAAAAAAGATATTTTTTATTAAAAAGACATGAATAAAATAATATTTTTCCTATTCAATTTGAAATATTTATATTTTTTAAATTGTTTTAATAAAATATACTTCCAATAAAAAAACATGTTATCATAAAAAAAAAGTTATTAAGAATTTATGGTTCTAACTAAATTTTTTTTTAAGATTTTAATAAAAAAAATTTATGAATATATATTTTAATTCTTTTTATAATTAAATAAAAACTGATTTTGAAAAACTATTCCCGACAGCACAGTCTTTTTCCTTAAATTTGGAGGCTCGAAGTGACATAATGCGGATTTATCGTTTTGCGGGGGAGGTTAAGCGCTAATGAATGCCAAGAATATTCCATCTTATTGGTCAACTTGTTATTACTCTAATTATTTATGCTTATTGGAAGTTTTAGTGATTATAAATCACAGCTTTATCCGTACAGAAATGACTTCATATTTTCATGAGTGAAATGATTTAGTATTTAGTAGAATTTTGGACGCATTTGTGGATGCCAGGGGCGGTTTCTTATCAGCCTTAAAGGTTCTTCGAAATATATTTTATTTGAAAATTTATTAAAATAATATATTTTTTAAAGTTTAAAAATAAGAAAAAATTTAAAAATAAAGTATATTTTTATTAAATTTTTTTCTAAACTCTTTTAACTATTTTTTTTATGTGTTTAATAATATTGAATTACAATATTTTTATAAACATTAAAACCCAGATAATTAACAAATCAAGTTTAACATATAAAAATTTTAATCTAAACTAGAATTATATTTTGCTAATTGAACTAACGGATTGATTTATTTAATTTAACTAATGTACTGATTCCTTTGTTCTTTAAAAAAATCAAAAATCAAATTTAATTTTTAACACTCTCTTTTAAACTTGATTTCTTCATAACTCCTAACATATCTTTTATTTTGATAAAAATATAATATTTGAGTAGTTTTATAAACATATTTACAACTTGATTATGTGTTTTCGTATACTTGACTTCAACTTCTTTATTTATAATGCAATCTCTCGTGTAATTAAATTTGATGTTAATATACTTTATTTTTATTGTGAAAAACTAGATTTTTAACTAAGACAATAATTAATAAGTTATTCATGTAAATCTTTATAGGCTTTCTTGTGGCATTTGCAATTCTTTTAATATTCTTTGTAACAATATGGAATAACAAACACGTGATGTAATAATGACTATATATTCAACTTAACTTGTTGACAAAGTGACCATGATTGCTTTTTTGAACTCCATGTGAATATTGTATCTCCCATGTAAAAAACAAAAAACTCTTAGTGTTTTTTCTGTCATCCATATCTCAAGTCTAATCATTAACATTATAACTCACAAGTTCAAAACCATTAGAATAACTATGGAATAAGCCAAAATCAACAATTCCTTTGATATACCAAAGAATTATCTTCAATGTTCTAAACTATGTCATAGTTGATGTTTTCATAAATCTACTTACAAGTCCTCCTCCAAAAATAATATCAAACGAATGCATGTTAAATATCTCAAGCTCTTAATTAAGTTCTTAAAAGTTTTAGAGTTTATCTTTTCTTCTTTATTATTATTTTGACATCTTTACTCCATACTTAACTAAAATAATTACTCATGCACAATCCTTCATCTTGAACTTCTTGAGAACCTTTTTTGAAAACTTCTATTTATTCATAAAAATTCTATTTTCTCCTTGTTTGATCTAAATTCCTAGATAGAGGAATATGAGACCAATATTTGTTATCTCAAACTCCTTTATCATTGCTTGCTTGGAGTCTTCAAACATCATTGGATTATTTCCTTTAAACATTAAGCCAAATACATACAAACATACAATAAGAGTATTACCATTCTTTTATCTTTACATAGATAACATATTCATGAGGGTATTTAATAAATTCATTCTTTAAAAAATAGTCATCAATGCAACTATAATAAGCTCATGGGGCTTGCTTCAATTCATATAAAGCTTTGTTCAACTTTAATATTTTTTTTCATGTTCTTTTGCTTCATATCCTATTAGTTATTTAATGTATACCTCTTCTTAAAAAAAAAAACTATTAAAAAAAGACTAATTTGACATTCATTTAATAGATTCTTCATCATAGTTAATCATATGCTTTTGACAATATCCTTTTTCCAATAACCTTACCTTACATCTTTCTACTTCTCTTTTAGCAATCTTTTTTTATTTGTAGATTCACTTGACACCTATTGGCTTCTTTTTTCTTGGTCTAGGAACTAATTTTCATATGTCATTCTTCTCAAATGATGCAATCTCCTCATCCGTAGCCATTCTTTAATTTGAATTCTTTATTGCTTCTTCAAACACTATAGGATCATATATAGCAAGATGGTAATATAGTGTTACATCTTTACAAATAGAATTCGTTACCTCATGTAAGTCATCAAGGCTCTTCATCTTTTTTAATAGAATTAGTGAAGTACCACTACTTAAGCTTTCCCTAGAAGAAGAAAATAAATGTGAAGATGACACCATTGGTGATTATAAAGGTGATGATATTCATAGCACTCATTCTCTTTATCAAGAGTAGATAAAAAATTATATTTCTCACCATCATCTCCCTTCTAATCTAATGCTTCTTTTTTTATTAAACTTAACATCTTTGTTAATCACTATTTTTTCTTTATTGGTGTTGTAGAGCTTATATCATTTGGACTTTTAGTCGTAGCCTATATAGATTTTTTTTTGCTATTATCATCTAGTTTGATCATTGATCATCTAAATACACATATTCATTGCTTCTAAAAACTTTAAAGTGAAAAATGCTAGGCTTTCTTCCACTCTATAATTCTTGTGGAGTCATGTCATTCAATCCTTTAGTAGGACACCTATTTGACAAGTGGTTAACACAATTCATAGCTTTGGCCTAAAACTCTTTAGAAATCTTCTTATTTTTAAGTATATTTCTTGCCATATTAAAGATGCTTCTATTCATTCTATCTACTATACCATTTTATTTTGAGAATTGAAGCATCATTAGAAGTCTTTTTATACCATGATCTTCACAAAAATTATTAAAATCATTAAAACAAAATTCACCCCTTATCAATCCTATGTAATTTTATAATAAACAATTTCTTTTTCAATTAATGCCTTAAACTTCTTAAACATCTAATCATATTAGACTTTTTTTTAAAAAAAGTATACCCAAGATTTTTACCAAGCAAACATGGTTTGATAGGAACACAAACATTACCATCTACTTTTTATTAAGGTTGACTTGCTTTTGATGTGAACTCATTTGAAAAGCTCTTGCAAAATTACTTTTTCATTAAATATCCTTCACATAACTAATTTGGAAGTATAATAAATGGACCCTTCAACATCTTTCTTTTTTAATCACCTTCAAGCTATCAAAATTTACATGCCTAGATCTCATATGTTAAAGCAAAGTCTCATATTTCACACATGCATTTAGGTATTTAAACATACTAGTCTTTATGTTTAGCAAAAACATTTTATTTTTTGTCGTGACTACCTTTGCAATCATTGCTCATTTAATGTCAAGTAATGTCAAAATACAATCTTTCATATTAATCTTATATCCCTTCTCCAACAATTATTCTAAACTTAATATATTAATCTTATATCCCTTCTCCAACAATTATTCTAAACTTAATATGTTGTTTTTCATTGTTAGTATATGTAATAGACATCTCTAATAAATTGATGACTTTTATATTTCAATTTAATCAAAATTATAGCTTTTCCTTTAATAACAACCTTTGAATAATCCGTAAATATGACATGACCTCTAATTGCTTCATCAAGCTTCATAAACTTATCTCCACACATGTAGTTGTTCTCACCATCAATTGCTACCTATTGAAGAATGTCTCTATGCATTAGAAGGAGTTGTTGACCTTAAGAACTTGTAATTAAACTGAGAACTAACAAATTATAGAGGTTCCACATAGGGGCTCTAAGATGTCCAATAAATATATATGCAACAAAAGAAAAAAATAAGAAGAGAAAGGAAAAGGAATTCAGTGAAATGAACGAGAGAAATTAGAAATTATATTAATGTTTTGTTTGTTTCAAGGAAAACAAATTCATGGAATTCATTTTCCTTTCTTATGTTTGTAACAATATGAAAAAGTAAATGGAAACTTAATTCCCGTCAATATAAAAAAGCTGTTTTATTAAAGGAAAGTGTTTTCCTTTTAATAAAGAAAGGAAAAGACTTTTTTTTTTAATTACACCTATTTTCACAAATCACGGTCTCTCTCTCTTTCTTCAAAAATGATTGGAAGCAAGAAAAATTGCAAAAGCATTTCTTTGGACAATTGAAGCATTTCACTTGAACAATTGATTTCAGGTATTTTTTTTCCTCTATTATTTCCTTTATGTTTTTATCTTCTTCATAGATTTGTAAAAAATATGGCATAAATCCATTTCCCTATTCTTGATAAATCTACTACCTATCACATATTTTCTATAACACAACTAAAATTCATCAAGCAAGCCATAAAAATCATAATTTTTCTATGACAATTTTCTTTTTCATCACTCACATTCAACCATTTTATTCTACCCAAATAAACCAAATCAAGTGCACAAAGAGAGGCACCTGAAAATCCCCAAACTGTGTTAATCAATCTTCCCCAGCAAAAAGCAGCCCCTCCTGATTACCCCATCCCCGAATCTAGCCACCAAATCTCGAGTGAAAGTGTTGAAAATCAACCCTTGCTCTTTTTTTTTGTTATAATAATAGTAGTTAGGGGAGAGAGGGAGGAGAACCAAGAAAGAGGAGCCCTGTTGCCCTTGGAATCTTTGATCTTTATCTTGATTCTTTGTCTTGATATTTGCTTCTTTGTGCACAAATAGCGAGAGAAATAGAAAGGGAACATAAGGAAACCAAAAGGTAACAAGGGCATAAGAGAAATCGAGAGGGGAATCTACCAAGAGGTAGAGGGAACAAGGGGAATTGATTGAGAGGGAGAGGGAATGGGGAACAGGGAATAGGGGAATGGAAAAGGGGAATCGACCAAGAGGGAGAGGGAATTGGGAACAGGGAATAGGGGAATGGAAAAAGGGAATCAACCGAGAGGGAGAGGGAACAAGGAATAAGGAATAGGGGAATGAGAGAGGGGAATTGACGGAGAGGGAGAGGGAACAGGGAACAAGGAAATAAGAGAGGGGAATTGATTGAAAGGTAAGGGGAATAGAAGAGGGGAATGGAATTATAAGTTTAATTTTGTACTTATTAAGTCAGGGGGAGGAAGCATTGAAGGATTATAGGTCTTTTTATGGCTGATTGCTAGACTTTGTAGATTGAGCCGTTGAAGGTAGCCATTGAATTTAGTCTCATGAGCACTTGTAAAACATAGGGCAAGAGTTAATGAGCTTAAATGGTTTTTTTTTTTTTGTTACTTGGTGACTCGTGAACCTTTATATACTTAAATACCTTTATGGGTGAGTTAATAAGCTTAAAGCTTATTGTTTCTTTTTTATTACTTGGTGATTTATATATCTCTATATTCATATAAATCACATAAATCTGCTTGTTTTTATGTAATCATGTGAAATGACTACCCGAATTACATATGATCATATCATCATTGTGAATAATTATACAATTACTGTGTGAAGTAGGATGTTTAAATACATGTCATATTTATAAGGGGAATTATAACAGAACAATAAACATAAATATATGTTTTAGTTTACTTTGATTAATATATGATTAGTGTTTGATTATATGTGTTACATATGGATAAATTTGTGGGACTATACTGTTAATTATAAGGATTTCATTACGCAATATTTATTGCTTGTTATGAACTTATAAATTGTATACTTTTTAAAATGGTTTTATCATCGAGAAATTGAATTTTATGGTCTTAAATAATATATTTTAATACCTTATATGTTTACGGAATCAGATATCATTGCCATAACTATTATAATTGTTATCTTCTTTCAACATAGTTTATTGTATTGATTGTGGAAGTATTTTATATGTTTTTTTCTAATACTTATTTCCCTAAATTTTTAGATTTTGTTATCAGAAAATTTTACTTTCATGTTATGGATAGTAAGATAATTAATACAGCATGTATAAGAGCAACTATAACTATCATAGCTACAGGGGTAGCTATTATTGAAGAAGAAAGAAACATAATTTATATACCAAGAGAACCGCGTATAAATGCAATTGCTCAATGAGAATTCTCTATTAACAGCATTTTGAATTAAGATGATAGACATTGCATTGAACAAATTCATATGAAACATATTGTCTTATATAGATTGTGTGATATTCTCACAAGTAGTGACCTATTACGATCAACTCAAAATGTGTCTATTAGAAAGCAAGTAATTGTGATCTTACAAATTGTAGGCCCAAACCAAAGATTTCATGTTATTAGTGGTAATATATAGGTCTATTAAAACTATCTATCATTACTTTAGAATTATTTTAAAAGTAATTCTTAAGTTATACAAACACTTTATTAAAGATCCAGAGGATATAGTTGCAGCAGAGATAATGAATAATCAAAGATTCTATCCTTATTTTAAAGTATGAAAACAATACCAATATTTTTATACATTAATTAATTACATCTAAAAGAAAAGGTTATAAATTATTTTTTCATGTTTATATAGAATTGTGTAGGAGCAATTGATGACACTCAAGTTCCTGCAAATGTTTCTATTGAGATTCAAGGAAAGTTTTAAGGTCAAAAGGAAAGAACAACACAAAATGTTTTTGAAGCTATAACTTTTGATTTAAAGTTTATATATGTTTTAGCTAGCTGAGAAGGAAGTGCCCATGATTCATGGGTTTTAGGTGATGCATTATCAAGATCTAATGGTCTAAAAATTCCAGAAGGTATATAATAAAGCATGTATTATATGCAATAAATATATAAAATGTCTTATTACATAAAGATAGTAATAGGTTTTTTTTTTAAATTTGTAGGGAAATATTATCTCGGTGACACTGGTTATAGTATTCAAAAAGGAATCATTTCTCCTTTTCATAGAGTTCAATATCAATTGAATGAGTTTACAGAACGTTCACCAGAAAATAAAAAGAATCTATTTAATCTTTGACACTCTTTATTGAGAATCGTTATTGAGCAATGGTTTGGTATTTGGAAGAGTCGTTTTAGATCAATTTATGAAAAATCTTTTTGGTCTTATGAAACACAAGTAAATGTTGTGCTTGTATGTTGTATTATTCATAATCACATAATGGGAGTTGATCTTTATGAATTTTTTATGAAAGAAATATGTTCAGAAAGTGAACCAATTAGACGAACAATTAACTTAAGTCAATGGGAGGAAAGGGAAGAAAATAGGGAGTGGATAACAAAAAGAGAAATGATTGCATCAACCATATGGAATGATTATAACACTCAAAGAAACTAATAATTAAGTGTTGATTATATATGTTTGTTTTTATTATGTGTTGCTTGAGTTTGTATTATTTTTGTTATGTATTTGGAGTAGATGTTGATTTTATTATAAGTTCTTATGTATTTTATGTATTTTCTTGTACATATTAATTGTAGTTTTTATATGAAATTTATTAAATCTAAATATTATATATTTTATTTTATATAAATTTGTAATTTTTTTGTAGAAATGAGTTCCATACAAAATAAAAAATGCAAAGACAAGCACTTCACATGGTTTAAGCTTACGTCTCACATATTACTTGAGATATTAGCTAAGGAGGCACTTAAAGGAAGCAAATCTTCTTCCACCTTTAAAGTAGAATCTTTTATTAAGGTGGCTATAAAAATCAATCAAAAGTTCAACGTGTAATGCGAGCCTAAGATTATGAAAAAAGAATGAGGAATAATAACCAAACTTAAAAATAAAAGTGGTTTTGGTTGGGATGATTGTTTGAAAATGATTATAATTTTAAAAGATGTATATGATGAAAAAGTAAAGGTATGATAAATATTATACTCTTTGTAATTTTTATATTTATTTTTGTTTTGAAAATGTTATACAATGATCTAAAAAATTACATATTCTAAACTTTTATGGACAGACACATCCTAATCATGACAAGTATCTCAATAAAAAACTTGATACGTATAAGGTAATGATAATTATTGTTAGGAAAGATGTGGCAATTAAAAATTATGCCAAGTCATATGCTAATGTCAACTTGGAAGAGAACACTAATGAGCAATCAATTTCAATTGAAAATAAAAGGGAATATAAAGAAACTTATAAGGGAAAAGAAACATCTTTCTCTAGTACATAAAAAAAGACAACATGGGAAGAGATGGGAAGAGGAATCACATGTATGAAGATGATGGTGTTAAAAAGTTATCTACAAAGATTGAAGATGTAACACTTACAATTCAAAGGCTCAGCAAAAATCAACTTGATGTTAATGCGCTGTATACAGAAGTGATAAAAATTGAAGGTTTTGATGAGATCACTCTTGGGAATGCATTTGATCGCTTGGTCCAAAATAAAATGTTGGCAAAAGCATTTATGGTAAAAAATGCTCATTTGAGGAAAATTTAGGTTCAGAATTTTATGAACCAATGCTTCTACAAACCTACTTGCTAAGATGATTTGACTATAAAAAAAATGTGTTTGTTATTTGACAAGTATGTTTGCTTATTTAATTCGGTCTAATAAGTTTATGTTTGTTAATTTGAATTAATATGTATGCATATGACATCAAAACTTAATATTTATGCATGACTATGTTTTGTGTTAGATATTTATAGTTATTTCTTAATGCTTATTTGATATATATTAAAGGGATAATTGCCTATACTTGTAAAAAAAAAATTTCTTTATCCAAAAAAACCCATCAAAATATTTTTATATTTATTTATCTTTTAAAAAAATCTTCATACCAAAAAAAACCCAAATATCTAACTCTTACTATAAACTAATTTGGCTTTCTTCATATGAAAAAAAAAACATATTTTAAGCTTTTAAAATTGAAAAAAAATAATTAATTGGTTTTATTTATGAAAAATTTTATAAGGTTATATCTCTATAATATTATATGACATATATAGTTATATTTTATAAAATTAACATATTAAATATTTATATTTAATATTTTTCATATATTAGATAAATTCAAAAAAATTAATTCATTAATAAATTATTTTTCATTTTATTTTCCATAACATAACCAAATACTAGAAAGTATTTTCCAATTTATTTTTTATTACATTACCAAATATCGAAAAATACTTTCTTAAAATTCACTTTTCTAGAATTTACTTTCTCCAAAATTCACTTTAAAAAAAAACTAATTTCCTACAAACAAACGAAGCTTAGATGAACAAGAGTGGTTTTAGTCTCTTAATCTCCCATCGACCCTTCTATTGTTCTACTATGTAAAAGTAAGGTCCAATTCAAACTCAAGATATTGAAGTGAAAAGTTTAGACTGATCATGTCAAATAATTAAACCTAAGCTTTGATACCACTTATTGAAAAAAGGATGAGTGTGGTATAAGATCAAAAATAGTAATGCAAAGTCAAAAACTTAAGAAGAAGAAGAGGATTGAGAAAAACGAATACTTTTATTAAGTGTTTCTCTATAATCCTTCTTAGTTATTCTTTTTTTTTTGTGCTATTTAATAATGTTAAATTACAAGTCTTTTTATAGACATTAAGTCCTAGAAAATCAAGGAATTAAACTAATACTAGGAGATCCTAATCTTAATAGAAATTTTATTTTGCCAACTGAACTAGTCAATCATTTCTCAACTAGCTGACCAATTTATTAAATCCAACTAGTGGACTGGTTCCTTTATTATTAAAAAAAGTTAGAAATCAAGTTTAATTTTAACAATATCAACACTATATTTATATTTTATAGTAGCTAGTGGCTACAACCTAACTTAAAAATGAATTGCTTAAAGAGATTTCTCTTATTTTTCTAAAGCTAGTTACCAGAATTTGCTATTGAGTGGCTAATTAATTAATGCAAGTCCAAATACTCTCTTTAAGGATTAAAATCAACTATTTCAATTTCTAGAAGAACTAGTAATGTATGAAAAAAGAGAGAAGGAATTTTTCATTCACTGCACTTTTAAAAAAACCTAATAGAGATTGGATCATATATTATAATAATAGATATGTTAAGGCAGAAGTTGTTAGGGTTTGAATGAACTTAGGTTTGATTTAAAGTGTTTCACTTAAGTTGAAACTTTAAGGTATATCTATTTGTTGCCTTGTTAAAAATCTACCATGTAATTATTTGTTACTTGTTAAAAAAAATGATAGTGATATCAAATAAGTTTATTAAAAATAAAGAAGTTGTTAAACACTTTATCTAGTTTATTTTTATGTTCATTAAATGTGTCTATATATTTATCAAGTTTTGTATCCTCTACAATTCATTGCTTTTGCTTCTGTTAGTATTGAGAAATAAAAGGCAGTTCATATAAATTACTTACAAGTCAAGCCCATTTTATGTGTATTTATCTATATACGGTGAAGTACCATTTTGGGTAGTTTTTGTGTGTATTACTTTTGTAAAATGTGATAGATAAAATAAGTTATTTATAAGCAAGAATTAGTGCCTTAGACTTTCAGAACTTGAGATATAGGTTGATTACTGAACAATATCTGAGCTACAGAACATATTCTGACTTTTTTATTATTGCTAGCATTTGAATTTGAAAATGACACTTTTAAATCTTGCACTCTCATAAAAGTTTTAGGCGTATCTCTTAGCATTCCATACATATAAACTAGATCTAAATCTATATTTTACAGCTTTAGTTATGATCCAATAACCGAATGATATTCTAGTTTAAACTGAACTAGTATCTCTTTTCTAAGTTTAGCCCTTTCTTTGCTTTTTTAATTTTAGTAGTTACATTCGTCAATAAATCCTTTTATTTATGTGATAAACTTGCATTTAAGATGAATATTTACCTTAAATTAAAGGTATCTTATATTATTAAAGATGCTATTATAAAACATGTTATAGTTAAGGAGTTATTCATACTTCAAATGCAAAATGATGATATAAAATTTTCATAAAAATACACTTTTAAGTATTAATTATATCCATTCTTTAATAACAATTTATATAAACCATTAATTAGAAATCTCCTAAAACTCTTTTAAGGAGAGATATTAAGTTTTATTTACTTTCATTTAAATTTGAAGTTAACACGATGTTATGTTTAAATATGTGTAGGTGTTTTAAGGATCAACATAAAAAAACTTCTGTAAAGAAAGTGGTTGAATACTGTTGCTATCTAATTTTTGATCTATATTTTTTATAAATTTTCAGAAAAAATAAAAAATAAGCAAAAAAAAATAAAAAACCTAAAAAAATATATTTCGATATATTTGCATTGTTTTTAGCATTTTCAACGTTGTCTTAAAAGAATATAAATTTTTCAAAGATATTTTGAACACGTTCAACTTTTAATGTGTTAATTTTACAATCACTGATTTTTTTTTTGAGTTGACATTGATAATACTTACTTTTAAAAATACAAAAAAAAAATCAAAATTAACAAAAAAAAAAGAAGGAAAAGATGAGGGACCATTGTGATTTGGCCAAGCCACACTTCTCCTGTAAATGCCACGTTATAGTGAAAAACAAAGGGAGAGGGGAGGACACTGGGGAGGAAAATTTACAAGCATAGTGGGGAGTAAAATTTGAGAGGAAAAGGGGCAGCCATAAAAAAGAAACCCTAAACTTAAATTATCTTAAATTATTTTTCCAGCGCCACCCCTCTTTTTTTAAAAAAATGAAGGCCCCTCTCCCTTTTGAGACCAAAAAAACCAGACTCCCCTTAGAGGACACCTTCTTCCCTTGACCATTTGATCTTTCTTGCAGCCGCCCAAAAGAAAAAAACAGAAGCTTTCATCTTTTCTCAAAGCAGCCACTGATCTTGCTTAAACACAGCCGGCCTCTTTTTGGCAAGAGGAGAGAACCCCACAAAACACAGGCCCTTCTCCTCCAAAAAGCAAGTCGGTTGTGCCCCTCCACTGGCCAATGATCTCCTTTGCGGCCAGGACACCATTGCCGCCCACTGACTCAGGCGACAACAGTGCCACCGTCAGCTCCAGCATCACTGAGGTCACCGCCAGCAATCCAAGCCTAGCAAAATTCACCACAGACCCAGTCTTCACCGTCAGCCACATCCGTGCCTTCTCCAGCAACAGTCCCTGTACGACGACGCTCACGAAAGCCAACAGCTACTCACCTTCCTCCAACTGAACTGGATGACTGGACAACCACTCACATCTCCACCGTAACTATTCCCCGCACCCAAGAAAAACTTCCTTCTCCTCCACACCGGAGCCTTCAAGCACTGGTAAATCCGTCCACCGCCACATTTACAGTCACCGCCAAATCTACAACCTTTAGATCTGCCATTTAAAGCAAAGGAGAAGACATAAGCTAAAGAATGATCAGCATTGAAATAGATCTAAAAGGACTAAAGCAGATCTAAAATAGAAAACAAATCGATTGTTTGTGTTGTTATGGGCTTTTGCAGGTGATGGTGCTCTCATTGATGTAATCATATTATTTGATAGTTTCACGTACATTTATCTAATATTTTATCTATATTTTATATATTAAATGTCTTGATATTTTTTGTTTTATGTTTTAAAGGCACTTTTGAATGAAAGATACAAAAATAAGTAAATTGAAGATAATTGATAAATTTAACGTTTAGTCAATGTTTTATGTAAAACGTGAGTTTTAGAGTTCAAAATGAAATGATTCTAGTGGCAATAAAAAGCTAATATCTATACCTTTCCGAAAATGTAATGCAAGAAAAATAAAAAGAGAAAGATCATGGAAATCACACCCTTTAAATTCATATCTTGCATTCTAGCATTGTTGACTTTTGTCCATTCAAAATTTAATTTCTGGAGTTATAGAAGTCCAATTGATGCAAACTTAATTTTTTTGGATTCGTGACTCAAATTTATGTAAACACTCCAATGTTTATCCATAAAAGATATCATATGAATGGAATATGATTTTTCAAAGATGACAACTTTATTCTGCCAACAAACAATTTTTGTGAAGAAATGAGTCCAAATTATGTTTCAAAGCTTCTAAACCATCATCCAAGTTTTTATATCAGCAATTTAGCTCCTATAAGTTAGAGCTTGAAGATTTCATGCAAGACTATTTCTCCTTTTTAGGAAAAATAGTTATTGAAGTACTTAAAAGTAAACTATCAACTTAAAGGAGGACTACTTTGTAAAATAGAAACTAGGGTTTCATAGCATAAAAAAAGAAAGAAAGAGAGGAGAGAAAGGGGGTAGCTGCTACAAGAGTAGAAAGAAAAAAACTCTCTTCTCTACAAACTAGAAACAATGCTTTCTTCTATTTTTAAGAGCAGTTATTCAATAGTTATATAAGGCTAAACTCTTTTCTTGGTTGCAAGGACACAACAAACCTTTGGATTTCATTGTGCAATTTATTCTTTTTTTTTTAGTTTATGTTATAAATGAGTATGATTGTTTTTCTATACATATTTCCTATGATTGTTGTTGATGATTGCTAGAGCTGACTCTAATTTATTATTGTGAATAATCTATTGCTAAGTTTAATATCAAAACTGAAGTTGCGATATATGAACTTGTGAAGCAACTAAACTTGATAATTATGGTGGAACTACATTATTGAACTTAGAGAGAACATTTTAACAAAGTAACACAAGCTGTGGATAGCTTGTGTGTTAATAATCTTGATGAAATTATCTAGTTCTTAAAGCTGCCATTAAATTGAATTATTAGTGTGGATATTTTGATTGTTTGTTGGTTAGGATTAGTTATACGGCGGATCCGTTAATCAATTAACGTTAAGAAAAGATAAAATTTCAGAACATAAACTACAATTTTAGTTTCAAGGATCGGTTCTAACTTTCCTTGGTGGATGTGTGCTTGCGACCAAGGTTTGTTTTCTTAATACATTTTGGTTTTAATTGATTTTATTTACTAGTTTAATTGCTGCAATAATTTAGATAATCACAAACCAAATCCCTCTAATTACATAACATACAACATAATAATCTGACTTGAAACTTCCTCGTGGGATCGACCACTTGCTTGCTCTATACTATCTTGTGTGTTTTAAGATAGGGTAATTAATTTATGTGACCGTGACATCGCAACAAATTTTGGCATCATTACTAGGGAAGTAATTTTAGTTGATTCTTGTGCTTATACTGTTATTTTTAGTTGTTGTGATTTTTTATTTATATTTCTGAAAAAAGAAAAAGAAATAAAATTTTTGCTTATGGTGGTATTGTTCATTTGCGGTAGCGGTACTGTTCAAAATAGAATTGTTTATGGAATTAGGTTTCGGCTTTTCTTTTCCTGAAGTAAAATGACGTTCTGAACAAGACTAGTAATACACTAATAACCCCACCCTGTTAAGGCCAAATTCCACTGTTTTCTAAGGTTTTTAGGTAGTTTTAGTTTTCTACCATAGGATTTTCATACAATTTGCATTGTTTTCAATATTTTATGTGGTTAGTTTCTTATGAGTTTTCTTAATGATTTATGCCATTAACATGTTCTAGTAATCAAAGTCAAGTGCAATTAGATCTTAAAATACACAAAACTTTACACTAGTTATGAAAGGAAGCTACCTCAACACCATGGCTATTGTACGACAACAAACACTCAAGGAACTTGTTGTTCCTAACATGGAAAATCAGCCACTATGTGCATAAACATTGACAATAATATAAACTTTGAGCTCAAATCTGGTTTTATACATTTCCTACCAATATTTAATGGTCTCGTAGGAAAAGATCCTCATACTTTTCTCAAGGAGTTCCATATGGTTTGTGTTGGCATGAAACCGAACGGAGTTGATAAAGATCAGGCTAAGTTGAAAGCTTTCCCTTTCTCTTTAAAAGGGGCAGCAAAGGTATGGTTTTTCTCTATACTCTTAGGTTCTATTGGAACTTGGAATGCCATGAAGAAGATTTTCCTTGAAAAGTATTTTCTAGCATCTCAAGTTGTCAACATAAGAAAAAAAATGTGGGATTTAACAATCTTATGGAGAGACACTTTATGAATATTGGGAAGATTTAAGCAACCATGTATTCAATGCCCCATCATCAAATACTTGATCAGCTGCTCATTCAATATTTTTATGAAGGATTAATTCCTACTAATTGTAATATCATTGATGTTGTAAGTGGAGATGCATTGGTGGATAAGACACTTGAGACTACACGCCAATTCATCTGAAACATGGCAGCCAACTTAAAATAGTTTAGCACTCATGAAGACTTTTCTAAAAGTGAATAAATGAAGTAAGTATTTCTAACCTTGAAAATAAAGTTAATGATCTTACTTCTCTTGTGCGTTCTTTGGCTTGTGAAAATATGCAGCAGGTGAAAGCTTGTAGCTTATGCTCTTTACAAGGACATGCTTTTGATATGTGCCCAACAATGCAAGAAGATTACATTGAACAAGCTCATGTAATTGATGGAGCATTTAATGAACAACCTCAGCGTAAATATGATCCTTTTTCCAACACGTACAATCCTGGATAGAGAGATCATCCTAACTTACACTATGGCAACCCATACCAATAAAATAATCAAGGCTGACAGTTCCATCCTCATGGATTTCAGCCCCAACAGAATTATCAATCAAGACAAACCCCTCTATTCATAAACTCCAATGTTATGGGGTCGTCATCCAATGATGATCTTCGTGAGATGATGAAAACTTTGACTTCTAATACTGTTACCTTACAACAAAATATCATATCTTTTTAACAAGAAACAAGGTCAAGTATTCACAACTTGGAAAAGCAAATGAGATAAGTAGCTTCAAGCGTGGGGAAATTGGAAGCACAAATGAATGGAAAATTATTCTCCCAAGCATTGAATCTAATAAAGAATGTTAGTATGATCATGCTATGAAGTGGGAAAAAACTTGAAGAGAAAAGGTCGAAACAAATTAAGAAGGAGGAAGAAGAAGAGATAGAAGCTGAATTGAGTACAAAAAAGGAACATCCTCCTCCTCCGCAAACTAAAACATCAACCAACACTCTAAAGGTAACTCCTCACTCAATGAATTCTAGTTTTAAAACAATTTCATCCTTTCCCACGAGTTCTTCTAGGTAAAAGAAAGAGGACAAAGAAAATTTTTTTTTAGAGGTTTTCAAGAAAGTAGAACTCAACATTCCTTTGCTTGATGCTATTAAACAAATTCCTAAGTATACCAAATTCTTGAAGGAGTTGTGTACTACTAAGAGAGCTTTCAAACTGAAAGGTCATGAAATGGTAAGTATGAGTGAAGTTGTATCTGTTGTTGTTCAAAAGAATATGCCTTTGAAGCAAAGACCCAGGTGCGTTTACTATCCCATGTGTTGTTGGTAATGCTAGTTTCAAAAGGGCCTTGTGCAATTTAGGTGCATCCATTAGTGTTATGCCTAAATATGTTTATGATTCTCTTAGTCTTGAACCTTTAAATAAAATAAGCATTGTAATACAACTTGTGGATCATAGTTTTGTTTACCCACTTAGTGTAATAGAGGATGTTTTAGTCAAGATTGATAGTTTGGTCATTCCATGTGACTTTTATATTCTTGATATGGAATATGATTCTTATAATCCATCAAACAACATTCCTATATTGTTTGGGAGACCATTCTTAAAAATTGCCAATACAAAGATTGATTGTGGTAAGGATACTTTGTCTATAGAAGTAGGAGATGAAAATATTGAATTTAATTTTCATGATGTAATGACATATCCTGATAGCAATGTTTATTCTATCATATGTTATGACCAAGTTGATAAGTGTATACAACAAGTTTGTGATTTTGATAGCAAGAATGGATTAAGCATAGTTTTGAGCTATGCATATGATTTTATGAAGATAAAAGAGATGGAAAGTCATATATTTGTTCCTTGAAATGTGCATAACTCAAAAGCTTTGTAAATTGTCTTCCATAATACACGAGTCATTTACCCCATCATGAATAGTGAATGGGTGCCGCCTATCTTTTTGGTGTCCAAAAAGATTGGAATTATATTGAGAGAAATACAAAATGATCCTTATGAGAATGTAAAGATTCACAAATGTCAATAGGCATCATTTGAAAAGTTGAAACTTTCATTCATGTTTGAAACTTTTTCTTGAAAAGTTGTGCTCTTATTAGATTGGACCCTTTGTTTTTTCTAATGTTTTTTTTATGGTGTAGTTGAAATTACAAGTTTAGAAACCAACAAAGTACTCAATGCCAATAGGCATCATTTGAAACCTTTTTATAAGGGTTGGATGACAGAACTCACCACTTCTATAGAATTAGCTGAACCAATATATGAAGAATGAGTATGCCATATGTCAAGCCAATGACATAAAACAAAAGCGCTTACTAGGAGGCAACCCAGCACCAAAAGAAAAAAAAATCAAATTTGCTTTGTTTTCCTTATCTTTTATCTTTTCATGTTTTAATTTATTTTCTATCATTCTCTTATGTTTTTTTTCTTTTATTTTAACATTGAAGACAATGTTGTATTTCAAGTGTGGAGGTATTAGGAGAATTTTGGTTTTCTTATTTTAGTTTTCTTTGTTCTTTAAAAATAATTATGTTTAATCTTTTTTACTCCAATTGGTTTTTGAGAATATAAGTATTATGTATGATAATTAATTGAGATAGATGAAGATATAAATCAAAAGAAGAAGTATGCATGTAAATTTTAAGGTTTAAATAGTTTAAGGATTGATTTTGAGAATATGCCATGTTGACTTTATAGTGTTATACCAATATAAGTTTTTGAGCCATTAATATTGTATTCTTTGAGTGTACATTCTTTTAATGATATGTATCTCTAGAACATGCTTCATATCTTATTGAGATTATATTTCATTACAAATATATATCAAGATGATAAAGGCATTATAAATTTTAATCACTTGAACCAAAGAGCCAGCCTAAAGCATATTATTCGTAGTGAGCCCCTTTCGAGCTTATTTATCTTTTCTTTGCTTTATCCATGTATAAGCCTTAACTTTATATATGTTTTCCTTCTCCCCTAGCCAAGGATTAGTAAAGCATATACTTTGTGATATTTCATGGAATTATGGTTGGAAATTATGTGAAAAGAAAGAAAAAGTGATACTTGATGAAAAGATGGGCAAAATTACAAAAAAAAAGCAAAAGAAAAAAAGAAAAAAGAAGAAATATTCCTTTATGTTCTTAATATTTTATGTTGAAAGAGCTTGAAATCAAAAGGAGTTAAGCATTGGTGATTCAAGATGAAAATTTTATGAGCTTTGATGAAATATCTTGTTTAAAGTATTATTTTTAAGAATGCTTTACTTTCTTTGATTTGAACCTTTTCTTTTACTGTCTTTTACCTCGCCTTAACCTTAGCCCCATTAAAATTGAAAAATAAGACCTTTTGATTCATGCATTGTTTGTAATATGTTAGAAATAAAGATGAGATTGAAAAGCAAGTTTATGGTAAACATACTCTTTAATTGAATTTGAGAGATTTAAACATATAAATCCTAAACACATGAGTGTTGGAGTGTATATCAATGAGAGGAGCTATCACTTTAGCATGACATAGATTTCATTTAAATCCTGACGATTGATTGAGTTTTGAAGTTTGCATGTAAACAACTTCATGAAATTTTTTTTATCCTTTTTTTTTATATTGTTATTTATAATGCTTGTACTCTTGGACATTGATATGAGATTAAGAGATTGATTATAGTTATTTTCAACATAATTTTATTTATCCTTTCTCAAGGACGAGTAAGAGCTAAGTGTGGAGGTATTTGATGTAACCATATTATTCAATAGTTTCACCCATATTTACCTAATTTTTTGCCCATGTTTTATATGTAAAATACCTTGATATTCTTTGTTTTATATTTTAAAGGCACTTTTGGATGAAAAATGCAAAAAGGAGTAAATTGGAGGTAATTGACAGATTTGACATTCAGTTGATGTTTTGTGCAGAGCCTGAGTTCTAGAGTTCAAAATGAAGTGATTCTAGTGGCACTAAAAAGCTAACATCCATACCTTTCTAGAAATGCATTGAAAGAAAAATAAAAAGAAAACGATCATGGAAATCACATCCTTTAAAGTCAAATCTCGCATTCTACTACTATTGACCTTTATCTATTCAAAATTTAATATCTGGAGCTATAGAAGTCCAATTGATACAAACTCAATTTTTTTGGATTCCCGACTCAAATTTATATAAATGCTTCAACTTTTAGCCAAAAATTATGTCAAATGAGGGAGACAGGATTTTTCAAAGATGACAACTGAATTCTGCAACAAATACGTTTCGTGAAGAAATGACTCCAAATTATGTTCCAAAGCTTCTAAACCATCATCCAAGTTTTTATATAAGCAATTTAGCTCCTCTAAGTCAGAGCTTGAAGATTTCATGCAAAACTATTTTTTCTTTTTAAGGAAAATAGTTATTAAAGTACTTAAATGTAAACTGTCAACTTAAGGGAGGACTATTTTGTAAAATATAAACTAGGGTTTCTTAGCATAAAAAAAGAAAGAGAGAGGGGAGAAAAAAAACGGTAGCAACTAGAAATGAAGAAAAAAAAAACTCTCCTCTTTATAAATTATAAACAATGCTTTCTTCTATCTTTAAGAGTAGTTAAAGCTAAGCTCTTTTCTTGATTGCAAGGATACAACAAACCTTTGGATTTCAAGAATTGTGAGATTTATTCTTTTTTTTTTTATTTTTAGTTTATGTTATAAATGAGTATGATTGTTTTCTTATGCATATTTTCTATGATTGTTGTTGATGATTGCTAGAGAGAACTCTAAGTTATTATTGTGAACAATCTATTGCTAAGTTTAATATTAAAACCGGAGTTGTAATATATGAACTTGTGAAGCAACTAAGCTTGATAATTGTGGCAAAACTATATTATTGAACTTAGGAAGAACATTTGAAGAAAGTAACAAAAGTTGCAGACAACTTGTATGTTAATCTTGATGAAATTATCTAGTTCTTAAAGCTGCCATTAAATTGAATCATTAGTGCAGACACTTTGATTGTTTGTTAGTTAGGATTAGTTATACGGCGGATCCGTTGATTAATCAACCTTAAAAAAGATAAAATTTCAGAATATAAACTATAATTTTAGTTTCAAGGATTGGTTCTAACTTTCGTTAGTAAATGTGTGCTTGCAACCAAGGTTTGTTTTCTTGATGCATTTCGGTTTTAATTGATTATGTTTGGTAGTTTAATTGCTGCAATAGTTTAGATAATCACAAACCAAATCCCCCTAATTACATAACATACAACATAATAATCTGACTTGAAACTTTCTCGTGGGATCGACCCCTTCCTTGCTCTATACTATCTTGTGTGTTTTAAGTTAGGGTAATTAATTTGTGCAATCGCGACATCGCAACACTCACTCCGGCTTAGGAAGAAAGGGAAGAAAGAGACGATCCAGATCCATCGGTTTGTTGGTCTCGCTGGCAAGGATGCATGGATCCACGCGCCGCCAGTGGCGGTGGTGCATGAGTTCCACGGGCCGCCACTGTTCCAGCAATTCCAGAAATTCGTTGGACACTGTTTCAAATTATTTTAGTTTATTTTGTAATTTTTGAGTTGTTTAATGTAATATTTTTTTATTTTTAAGTTTTTTTTTATAATTTGTACTTTGTAAATGTGGATGGAAAAGAAAAGAAAAGAAAGAAAAAAACAAAAAATATATAGTAAAAGTAAGTGTGTTTGGATTTTAATTTATTAATTTATGAATGTATTTTATGATAAAAATCAGAAAGATCAAGGAATTGATTTGTTCACGGATAAAGAATTATGAACTTATATGTAAGTCGTATTTCTAATATTTGATGAAAGAACAAAATTTTTAAAACTTCTTTAACACATCAAAGTCACGAAACAGCTTACCTCATGTAGGGTGTGTTAGGGTGTTAATCCCTTCCCTAACTATAACTAATCCCTTATGAATTTTTAATGAGATTAGTACACTCAAGTTTCTTAGTAGCCTTCCATTAAATACTAGGTGGCGACTTCCAAAAACTAATCAAGGAAACAAAATGAAAAATCATTAAATCGCCGCTCCAGGGGACGTGCAACAAATACCATAAAGTGTGAACTTGTCTTGTGAATGTGATTAATTGCAATAAAGGTGTTTTTATAAGTTTTATGAATTTGCATCTATACATTTATATATTTTTAAATTTGTTAATAGTGTAATTGATATTAATATATCTTTAAAAGTATTCATAAATTATATATTTGTATTTATATGATTATTATAAAGTGTGATCATGATATCATTCGATAGGTATGTATTTGATATGTGCACAATGGACATATAAATGTTATATCTGATGTGTGCACATATGGCATGTAAATGATGTATTTAAATTGTATTTATTGTATAAAAAAAATCATCTTAATAAAATAAATCGTGTAAATGTTTTAATTAAATAGAATATGATATAGTAATTACTAAAACTTGTAATATGTCTCATTGTAGATCTAAAATCGTACTCGTTGGTGATTTGTCTGCTTATTGGTGCATGGGATCACAGTTCGATACCCTACTGTTTTTAGATCATAGGTTTGAAAACCTTCAAGAATTAACGCATAGAGCAACTAGTCATTAACTAGTATTTTGTAGAGTATGGTTAAATTCATTGCACTATAATAATTTAGTCTTTTGTCTTATTTAAAATAAAATAAAACATCGAAAAGATCGCACATATTCGTCCGCGAAGGAACTACCGTCAGTCTTATCTCACCAACTAATACACCATATTTTGCTGAAAGACACATCTGTGTAATAGTTTTTCTCCTTCAAGCAGAATATTCCAAGCCCTACTTTCTTTTAAAGTACGTTTGTCTGATACCCATGATGGCATTATCTAAAGTGATCTATTGGACTTTTCTCCTCCTGTAAGCAGGCTTATTTTTACAACCTTCCAAGTAGATTCAGTCCTATTGCTTGTTATGTCTTAGTTAGGGAGCATTAATTAGGCAACTTCCTCTGAGAAGATCATGACGTCGCTATAATCAATAATGAATATTTCCAGAAAAAATAGTAATCAATAATGAAAAGGCAGGAATGCTGCTATTTGAAACGTTTATGAAGCCATGGCTAATAAATAGGGCAGGAGGTAGTTTCCTCTATACAAAGCTAATACAAGGACAATTGGCGTCGGCATACGAAAGTAATTAGATGGCAGCATTCTTTTGTGTTTCTTTGCAAGTAAATGGATCGGTTCTTAAGCCTTTTGCCTCTGAGAGCTTTGACCGACTCAAAACCTCACTATCCTCAAAGTATAAGGTATGACAATCGACCTTGAACTCTGAAATGTTAAGGGATCTTGTAAATGAAGTCTGATGGATCGATTCAGTATGTCACCAGCGTTTCTTCAACGAGCTGCATCAACTGCAAATGAAGATTGACGTTTCCCAAAGCATGAAAAACACTTCCAGGAAAATGTTGGATGCATTTGTCGATTCTGCATTCCAATTCGTTGATCAACCATTGCTCCCTTCTCAGGTATTATTAGTCCATTATCCAATGAGAATACATAATTTTTAATGAACTTGATCAATATTTATGCTCAAATGAATGTTTATGCAAACTCTGATAGTCTTTGAATTCGCCTCCTGGGGTAATTGTTGCTTCAGCAACAAGCTAAAATTAAGTATACTATGAGGTAAGTTCAGTACATGACACTCAAGATGAGTTCATGGATTGTACACAATTAAGAACCAATAATCTCTCTCTTAAAAAGAAAATTAACGTTGATCATATATATTACAGAGCAACTTGGCACCTGTTGAAGAAATTGTAGAAGCTGTTAAAGTTAATGCAATCGAAGGAGACATTCCAGTAGATTTCCCAGAGGGTGTGTACATAAGAAATGGTAAGTATCATATTGTATGTAACCATTAATATGAATCTATATATGGCATATGGCATGTGATGGATTATAATATTCCTCAAACTTGAAACTTGTTGTTGGAAGAAAATCAGTGCAGCAGCTTATTATGGATAGTAATACTAAATTGCAAAGCTAAAAACAAGAAGAAATTTAAGAGAATTGCACGTTTTATTAAATGTTTCTCTTCTATTCACATTTTTTTTTAATTTTCTATGCTTGCACAAGTTCATTTATAAATCTAAAGTTCTAGACAAATAAAAAAAATATAATTTGATAGGAAAAAGTAATTTTGTCTACATAATCTTTTGACAGTTTTCAATTGGCAAACTAATTTCTTTGTATTTTAAAAAATAAAAAATTTAATTAATTTTCAATACTCCTGTTATAGCTTTCTATTTCCAAACTCGCCTTGTACCTCTCCACTTTTTATTTGGCATTCTTATTTTCTTTGTAGATCCATTTGATATCTATTGACTTTTATTTTTTATTTAGAATTCAATTTTCATATATCATTCTTCTTAGTTGATGCAATCTCTTCATCTATAACAATTCTCTATTTTTTATCCTTAATTTATTGCTTCATCAAGTGCTACATGTTTACATGTGGCAAGATGATAACATAATGTTAGATCATTATCAATTAAATCAATTAGATTAGTTATTTCATATAAGTAATCAAGGCTCTTCATCTTTCTTTATGGATTTGGTCGGTTGACACTACATGAACATTCACTATAAGAAGATAATAAGATGAATTTGAGTTCATTAGTAATTATAGAGGTATAACTAGTTCTTAATAATCTTAATATTTTTTTTATCAAGAATTAATAGATAGTCATACTTCTCACCACCATCTATCTCCTACTCTTATTCTCCTTTTTCAACAAACTCAACATCCCTAGAAATTATCATCTTTTCTTTATTGGGGTTGTAAAGATTGTATTATATGGACTTTCAATCATAGCTTATAAAGATTAGCTTTCTGCTATTGACATTTGGTTTAGTCCTCACTAGATAATCTATGTGCACATATTTAATGCTTTTAAACACCTTTAATTGAGTAACACTTGATGTTTTTCCATTCCATTCCTCTTATGGTATCATACCATCGAAGCAATTCATAAGACACTTCTTTGACAAGCAAATACCATAATACAAAACTTCACCCCAAAATTCTTTTGGCATCTTTTTTATTTTAAGCATATCTTTTGCCATATTAAGGATGCATCTATTCTTTCTCTTTACCATGCCATTTTGTTATGGGGATCTAAGCACTGTTAGGAGTCCTTTTATACCTTAATCTTCATAAAATCATTAAATTTATTTAAAATAATTAAATATGTTAGACTTTTCTTTTAAAAGTATACATATATTTTTCTACTGTAACCATTAATGAAGAGTAAAAAATATACTTTTTTACCAATTAAGCATGGTTGAGTAGGACCACATATGTCTTTGTGAATCTCTTATAAAGGTTAACTTGCTCTAGATGTAGACTCTTTTGGAAAACTCATGCGAAATTATTTGCCTATTAAACATCTTTTACACAATTGATATGGATGTTTGGTGTGTGATATACCCTACAACATCTTCTTTTGCACCATCATCTTCAAGCTATCGAAGTTTATTTGTCCAAGTCTTATACAACAAAGCCAAGTCTCATCTTTCACAAATGTTTTTAGACATTTAGGCATATTTGTCTTTGTGTTTAGCAAAAACTTGTTCTTTATCATTACCTTTTCAATTATATTTTACAATTATCAAGTAATTTCAAAGTATGATCTTTCATCTTAATTACATAACCTTTCTCCAATAATTGTCCTAGGTTTAATTATTGTATTTTTTTTTTACAGTTTGGATATAATAAACATCACCAAAAAATTAATGACTAACATATTTTATTTGGATTAGAATTGTACCTTTCTTTATGATGAAAACCTTTAAATGATCTGCAAATGTGACATTACCTTTAATTAATTCATCAAGATTCATGAATTTGGCCTTATCTTCACACATGTGATTGCTAGCTCCATTGTTAAGATACCACATGTTTTCTTTGGTTTTTATTTGTTCATTATGGACTAATAATAGGGTTGCTTCTTACTCCTCTTCTACTACTAAATTGGCATAATGACCTATTTTCTTAACAATCATAACACTTAATTTTTGAACCTAGGTCTTGGATAACTATTGTTCAAGGGTTCAATCAACCAATTAGTTTCATCTAGTTGCTAGTCGACTAGTTGATCTATTAAGGGTACCTTAACTTTCTCTTTCAAATTTCTCTTTTTATTTTTTTTCTCTGCCTTATCCATGACCTCTATATCTTTTTTGAAGTCATCTTAATTCTCTTTTATAGAGAATTTTGAGAAGAGTGTTTATGCACTAATATCTTCTTAAATTTCATTCACTTCTTCTCTATGGATATGTAGTTTTCCTATAAGATCTTGAATTGTCAAAAATCCATATTTTATGATACCTTTATCGCAACACAATATAATAGAATTTCTTCTGTAACGAGCGTATGATCTTTTCTACCATACTTGTTTCTTTCATTTCCATCCCATATCTTTTTATCTTATTGTATATGGATAATACTCTAGTAAAGTAATCTAAAATACTCTCTAATTGAAATATATATAACTTTTCAAAGTCACCTCATAACTTTAACAAACATATTTTTTTTTATATAAATATTATTAGCTCATTGGTTTGATTATTGTAAAAATTCTAATTGTTGCTTGGTTGTGGTTGTATTAGCCATTATCTTAAAAGTGGTATCATCTAGATAGTGGTGGATGATTGTAAGTGTTTATTGATAATTTCTTTATGCTTTTTGCACAACCTTCCTTTGGATTGAAGTTAATGTCACTCCTTCCACAAGCTCACAAATCTTCAAAACCTAGCAAAGCTTTCATATGGATATACTAAATTTCATAGCTATTATTTGTTAAATGAGGACATTGAAGTGATATGTTTTTGATTAGCTATGTCAAACTTTTATAGTTATTATTTGTTAAACGAGGACATTGAAGTGATAAGTTTTAACTAGCCATGTCAAACTTTTATAGTTATTATCAAACAATTAGAACAAGCTTTGATATCACTTGTTGAAAGAAAATTAGTGTAGTAGCTTATTATGGATAATAATGTTAAATTACAAAGCTAAAATACAAGAAGAAATTTGAGAGCAAGATATGTTTTATTAAGTATTTTTCTCTTTTACACAACTTTTATAGGCCTACAATCCTAGAAAAATAAGGAATTAAACTAGAAACAAATCTTAGATGATTAAGAAAATTAATTTTGCCGACTTAACTAGTTGATTGGTTCTTAATCGATGGTTTGGTTCTTTTGTTTTTCATAAAAATCAGAAATTTAATTTATTTTCAACACTGATCACTCAACAACAAATGGCATGTGATGGTTTCTCTCTTTATGGAAAGCAGGTTCAAATCCTCTATTTGGTGGTCTAAAATCAACAGTATCAAGTTTTGGAAAAACAAACCAAATTTGGGTAGAAGGAGAAGGGATGCTTCATGCACTTTATTTCAGAAAGAATGCTAGTGGGAATTGGATTGTTTCTTACAAAAATAAATTTGTTGAGTCTGAATCCTTCAAGATAGAGAAAAAAAGGAACATGCCAATTTTCCTACCAAACTTGGAAGGAGATTCTTTAGCTATTTTAGTATCAAACCTTATCAATATGGTATATTTGACATACATATCTTCAATTGGGGAATTAATGATTTTGTTTTTATATAAATTTAGTTTTGTTTTCTACTTAGATGGATCTAATCCTTATATATAATGCCTTTTTAGTTAAGACTTGGCACAATTGCTAAACATTATCAAAATGTCAACATTTTCTATCATTCTGGGAAGCTTTATGCAACTGGTGACAATTACCTACCTCAAGAGGTTGACATATCCACCTTAAAAAGTCTTGATTATTGGGATGTTAATGGAGCATGGGATCGACCGTTCACTAGCCATCCAAAGGTTCTTTCAATTTACCTCTATTATTGCTAGAAAATCAATATTAAACAATGTCTATTTAGTGTCTACCTTTTATATTGTATATGATTTAGAATTTATTTGCATTACAGAAAGCACCTGGCTCAGGGGAATTGGTTATGTTAGGTTTTGATGGGATGAAACCTTATTGTGTAGTTGGAGTTATATCTGGTACGCATGGTTTTATATTTTTCATGATGTTCTCTATTATTTCAAATTTGAACCAAAATAGTTTATTCATAAACTATAATTGATAAATGTACCTTTTTTAAATTGCATATTTTAGCTGATGGAGAGAAGTTATTGCATAAAGTTGATCTCAAGTTCAATAGAAGTGTCCTTAACCACGACATAGGGGTTACACAAAAGTAAGTTCAATATATCATGTTTTTTTTGCTTGTCTAAAGGCCAATTTTCTCTTATATGGATCCAAATTAGAACAAAAACAATATTAAGATCACTTTTTATAGTTTTATAAAATCCTTTTATATTGACTTTGAAGATAATTTAATGTTATAAAGATAACCCAAGAATCTCAAAATAAAAGTACAAAATATATAAATAACAAGCATAATTAGTCACATACAAAACAATGTTGAAAATAAAACATAAAAGTATTTGGATGAATCTCCCAATCTTTATTGATTAATTTATCAACATACACTTTTATTATTGACATACTTATTTCAACACACATAAACATGCTAAAATTCTAAATGTATTAACCCTTATTTATTGATAAGGAGATTGCACTTCTAACTATCTAATTAAAAAAGGATTCTAATAAACTAGTATAGTACAATTTTGTTTTTATCATAAATTTTTACATTAGCTATGATTTTATCTAACATTCTCTCATTTAAATTGATATTCTTAAAGACTTAGTTTAACAATGAATGATTCTTCTTTAACCTTATCTTAAACTTCCATTTTTCACCAATAGTTTTTAGTCCTTTTATAAACTTCATTAATTCTCAAGTATTGCTTTTTCTAATGACATCAATTTCATCATCTAAAGCCTTTTTTCACTTTATTTCATTAATAATATCTTTGAAAATCATAAGATCATAATATGAAAAAAGAGTAAAATAAGGAAGTGGATCATTAGATTGTTTGATTCTAATTACCTCATAAATAACATTTATCCATGTATGCTCTTTTCTAATATGTTGTGATTGCCAGTCAATATTTGTTGATATTTCAAGTGTGCTTTGATCATCCACTAGTTAGGGTGCATTTTTTATAGGCTTCTTTTTTGCTCATGATTAAAGATTAAGCAAAATATTACATTTTTGAAGGAAGAAAAGCAGTAACTATTTTAAGTTTTGGGAAGGTATAATCCATCACTAACTTAATAGGTGATGTCAATAAGGTATACATCTAGCTTGTTTTACATGTTTGATGATACTTTTGAACTTTCTTTAGTGTTATGATGTTATGTAGTTTTTGTTTTTATTAATACAAAAAAATATTGTTTTTATTGTTTAAATCTTGCTTTGAGTTGTTTGTTAATGTTCTTGAATATTTAGGTGATGTTTATTAGATAAGTTTTGATGAAATTAAGTGGTTTTAAAATGTGTCAAATGTGGTAGTAAGGTTTATGGTGTTTTTTTGTGTTTGCTGATGCGTCCTTCATTTCTAAGTTTTGTTTGGGACCTAATTAAAGGTTCAGATAATCAATTTAAATTCAAATTGCATAAATATATAGGTTGTTTGGCTTTGGTAATTTTGAAGTTTTAAACCTATTGTATAATTTTGATGTTATTTGTTAGTTTTTCTTTTATTCAAATATATTTATATATGGTAATGTGACTTGTTAGAAAGATAAAAGCATATTAGAGAAGTAAAAAATACTAGTTTTGAAGGCTTGATAGTATGCTAGGTTTCTGAGTTATTTTTAAGTTAGTAGACAATATTTTTTATTTTATTGGCAAGAGTATTGCCTTAACTTCCTCTATGATTTGAACTAGTTCCGGTTTATTTCTTCATATCTTTACCTTCACATGATATCATTAAATAATGATTTAGGGTTTTAGTTTTAAATTGAAATCTATTTTAATTAAATCATGATTATTGATTGATAATTGTTGATGTTTAATACTTAATTATTATTTAGTAATTGCTTTCCATCTTTTTTGTGCATTTCATGAAATATGGTCTATATTAGAATTCCTGCTGCTGGAATTTGTGAATCTAAGACTAACCTAAAATTTAATACGGTCAATCCGAAACAAATATATTAGAACCGTTTCATTATGGTTCATTGTTTTTTGTGTATCAGCTACAACGTGATCATTGATCATCCTCTGATAGTTGACATAACAAGAGTGATCAAGGGTGGACAGTAAGTAAAGATTGCTCGATTGGATTTCTTTAAAGCAATGCCAATTACACAATCACTTGCTTATAGAAAGAGTTATCCATGTTCACATGCAGATTGATGAAGTATGAGGAGAGAGCGACAGCCAGGATTGGAGTGATGCCTCGTTACGGGAGTGCAGAGTCAGTCAAGTGGTTTGAAGTAGAACCAAACTGCACATTTCATATTGTCAATTGTTTTGAGGACAGTAATGAGGTGAGAAAATTAAGTAATTGGTAACAAGTATAACAAAGAAAGAATCTTGCCTTCAGTTTTTGAAAATTAAGTAATTGGTAACAAGTATAACAAAGAAAGAATCTTGCCTTCAATTTTTGAAGTCCTGTTAATGTTGATCAGCAGAAAGCTCTTACACTCTCTAGTTTTTGGTTGATATTAATTGGTTTAGTTACTTCTGATTGTTAATAAATTTATTGCTGAATGTTCATTCCTGAATTAAATCTTTCACCGATCATGGTCAGGTTGTTGTGCGGGGATGTAAGGCTGTTACAGCCATCATACCGGGTCCAGATTGGGGTCAGGACAAGTTTGAGTGGTTCTCGAAAGGATTTAAGTCAGATGATGCTGATGGTTTAACAGAAAGTGGATATCTCTTGCACCGCGTACATGAATGGAGACTAAACGTGGTAACTGGGGAGGTTAAGGAGAAATATCTAACAGGTGCTGACTGCTCCATGGATTTTCCTTTCATCAATGAAGATGTCACTGGTTTAAAACACAAGTATGGGTACACACAAGTAATCGATTCCTTGGCAAGCTCTATTTCTGGTAACAAAAAATCCATCCTCGATGCTTACATTCCTTTTACATTTTACAAAATTGAGATTGACTTTTTTCCATGCGTCAGGAATCTGTAAATATGGATCCGTAGCCAAATTACACTTTAATGAAGAAATGTCAGCCTACTCGAAGGTAAATTCATTTATGCATATCCCTTTTGTTTCCATCACTCTATGCTATTCAATTTGGATTTCCAAGCATGGAAATGGATACAGGGCTGCTGCTTGAATTTACATGCAGGAGGGAAGCAATGAACAACCGGTAAAGGCAGAGTATCATAAGTTTCCAGAGAACACATTCTGCACAGGAAGCACCTTTGTGCCTAAACAGGGAGGCGTTGAAGAAGATGACGGTTTGATTATTACTTTTGTACACAATGAAGAACGTAACGTGTCTCAAGTAAGTCGATGACTTTTCTCCAACACCAGTGGTTTAAGTTGGGTTTACATTTCTTGACACAAGTTCTCAAGTTCTCTTTAATGCCTTTTTTACCTTGTAGGTTTATATAATAGATGCAAAGAAGTTTGAAAGTGATCCAATTGCCATATTAACTCTGCCCCAGAGAGTGCCTTATGGTCATCATGGAGTCTTTGTTTCCATGCCAAATCAAGCTTAGCATGCCTTCTTTTTTGTACCGAATATGACTTTGGTCTTTGCATGTAAAATGATCTCTAGATTTCTTTTTTCTTTCCCATCATCTTTTCTATTTGTTTTTGGGTTGAAAAGGTTGCACAAAGTGAGTTTTACGTGTAACTTCCAAGTTTAATCGTTTGATGATGTGTTTCAGTTTCAAGAAATTGGAGAGCACTACAGTTCAGAACACTATTTGCTTCGTTTTCTTTCATTGTTGTTAACTATCAGAATGTATAATATACGAGGGAAAACAAAGAATAATCATATAAAAATATGTGTGCCGAAAAGACTAAAAATCAATCTTATGGGTATACTGTTGGTCAAATGCATGAATTGATATAATTATTGCTACCTCTAAGGTCTAATCTATAGCTAGGCAAAAAAAGGAAGAAAATGACGCACCAATTCTGCTCAGTTGAACTTCTAGCAATGGAGTGAATGCGAGAGCCTGATCAGCTGAAGTTCCAAATAAAATTAAACAGAAGAGATTGGATAAATGAGATTCTAATTTAAAATTTTTTGTTTATCATCTTCTTCCCTTTCTGCCTGGTTTGAGGGACTCCGCCATCTATTTTGAGGAAGAATATGTCAAAAGACGCTGAATAGATATTACCTGCAGAAAATAGTAGTGGCAGCAGTACTGCAAGACATCAAACTGACATCAGCAGCATAGGGGTTTTGTACCATGCTACATGAACCATACGTTATATTGCATCAAGGCTTCAAGGAAAGAATCCTAAAAATTACACATGCTATAGCCTCAAGAAAACATGAAACTGCATGGTTATAAACCAATGGAAGCAGAAGTGATACACGATACCAAAACGCCAAGTAGAGCCTCAAAGGCACCTCCCATCAAACATTTGAGAGTGGAAAAAAATGCTGAAAGGCACGTTCGTCATAATGCGCCAAGACGTACAGCCAAATAAACTACACAGCCAACCTCAGACAGGCCAGGGAACGCGCACAGATTTAGCTGCAAAAGCACAGAAAAACGATATGAGAATTCCCGAGATCATATAGATCGTAATAGCTTAAATTTATTTAAATGCATTACAGAGAAGTTATGTGCATGTCTATTACTATGAAATAAACGAAAATAAATAAATGGCATCAAATTGTTGTTGTTGATGATGCCATGAATACAGGACCCTCCAATGAGAAAATAATATACAAGAAAACTTATAAAAAATGTGAGAAAAATTGCAGAGAGAGGGGAGCAAGAGCAAAACGCAATGCGGGCAAACAAGTTATTCTTGAATTGTTGAATCTAAATGCCTTGAATGTTTTACTTGGTGATCATAAATATTTATAGACATTAATCATATCAGTTTACGTAGTAAAGCATGGAAAATGGCGTTGCATATGCCTCGTGATATGTGGATTTGCAGGTGTCTCATGGTATGCGGAGTTGAAGGTGCCTTGTGGTGATTAAAGAAATGATGGATTGCGACCTCAAAGTGAAAAAAACAAAAAAAAATTGAGTTTTTTGTATCTACGTTCCTATATATAAATTTAAAAATATTCATATATTAAATATTTAAATAATTTGAAAAAGCTTAATGATTTGTAATAAATTAATGGTCGGTCAGCAAGGTCCATCTAGTGATTTCTTATTATTCATTATTGTTACGCTCTTAATTTGCTAACTAACCCTTGATTTTAATGTATAAAAGACTCCACTAGCACGATTTATATATTGTTAATTTATTTTGTAAGACAATTTATTTGGTTGTATAGATCCTACATGAACATATATATATATATATATAGGAATTTTATGGAAGATTTTTTTTTTAATAACTCTACATTTGTATGCATCGTTAATATTGAGACTTGATGGAAGTTAGTTATTGAATTACTTGGAAAATCGTGAATAAACATTGTCAATTCAATACAAGTTCTTTAAAAATACCGAATGGTTCAATCATTTTAACAAAAAATAACAAAAATCATTTCTGAAATAAAACTAGACCAAATTGGCATAGCAAAAAAAAAAATCATTTTAATCATAGATTTTGTTGTTTCCGCGAGTTTTACATTTTTAATATATCTTCCAAGTTAACTTATTCACGAATATAAATCCTATATCAATATAAAAAGTCACCAAATAATAGATGAAATATATGGCATAATATTGTTACATAATTAGTGATGGATATTAATTACGAGCAAACTTCTGTCATTTTTATTTATTTATTTCCTTAGCCTTCCTCCCAGTTTGGACATAAAACATGCGTATTAAAGAAGAAAGTTAATGATTTATTTTCCCTCATTTCCTTTCTATTCCTAATTTCAGCATCCAAATAAAGAAAAACGACTTAATTTCCTTCCCATTACTTTTCTTTCCTTTACTTTCCCTCAATATATACACACTGTTACTTTTTATGGCGTGTAAATTATAATTGGATATGATATATAGTCCTGGAAAAAAAATATTAACAAAACGTAAACCTCAAATTGTTGCTCGATCATTTTGGCTCTTCAAGGCGAGAAACAAATGTGTGTAGGCATAATTTTTAGCACCTAAAATTAAATAAATATATATGTACAAAATATTTAATTTATTAAGATATATAACAGTATATAATCTCTATTTAGGATATTTTTATATAAAAAAATCTTCTTATTCTTCTTGATATATAGTGACTTTATTTATTTATAAAATCCAATCAATATTAATTTGTGTTTTGTAAAAACACGAATTTAAATATAGATTGCAAAGCAAGATTTAGTGATTTAATGTTTTAAAAAATATTTTTAATTTATCTATAAAGTTTTATTAAATAACTTTTATAAAGCATTTAAGCTCAATCCAATAAAACTTGATAGCTGAATTTTGGCTTTCCTTGTTACTGCTATCCAATTTATTCATCAATTTTATTATCTCATGCATCTTTTTTCTAGAGTGAAGTTGAAAGCTTGTTAATAAGTTTTATCAAATTAGCCACTTGATCCAAAAATATAGTCCCGATCATCATCACTAACTTGATGCCAAAATCTAAAACCTTATGGTGATTGACATGTAGAAATCTCAACAGGTGAATTGCCAATGCAGGGTCCATAACTGTCAAAGAAATAGTCCGCGCGCTCCACTTGATTGTTTTGGTGGAGTTACTTGTAGTTTTGGCCTTGAAGCAATGAGATCCCGTGCCCCATTTGCATTCAACAAAAACTCGAGAATAGGCTTAGTTTGTGCATACTACTCGGCAATAGATTTTGATTTTGATGGTAGGGTTGAAGAATATTTAACTGTATATCGACAACTTAAATCAGAAGCTATAAACCCCAGTTAAAAAAATGAATGATTAATTGAATTAATTTTTATGAAAAATTTGAAATAAATATGTACCAAGGATGAGAAAATAGTTGCAATAAGTTATAATGAAAAGAACATTTAAGAAAGAATTGTATTTTGTTAACCAATTTAAGCTATAAACCTCAATTTAAGCACCTGTTAAAAATCAAAAACATTATTGAGAAACGATAATAAGTCTGTAAAGCAAATAAATAATAAAAATATAGAATAAATATATTTGAGATAAGAAAATAGTATCGAGATTTGAGTAAATAATTGATATCATTTATGTAAGAATGAAATAAGAAAATTTGAATTTTTGATGAAAAATCACAAACTAGCTATTGTTACGCTATAGCACACAACTTTCGATTTGGCTATTAGATTAAGATGAAATTTTATATGGAGTCTTCTCAAATATATATTTTTTAAAATTTAGGTTAAAGTTTCAAAAAAATTTGAGTTTGGTAAGAATTTTTCAAGTTAAGTACAGTAAACAAATAATAAAATAGCACAAATAAGTGTCTATAAATTTTTTCAAGGACCAAATTAAAAATTGGTCCAAGACAGCCCTTCTTATAAGCTACTAGGAATAAAAAGAAGACAAAGAAGAGTTTGTAGATTGCCAAGAGAATAAAATAGAGAAAATAGGGAAAATTACTTGAAAAATCACAAATAAAAAAAAAAGTGTAAGAGGAAGAGTTTTGAGTAATTAAAGAGACGGTTTGAGGTGTTAGGGATTCCACAAGAAGTTTAAGAGTTATAGTGTACTTTTAGAGAATGAAAATTGAGCTTAGAGGGAAATACGAAGGAGAACAGATTCAATTTATTTTGACTTTTGATTCTTCATTCTTTAAGGCTAAGAAATTTCTCTATGATGATTCATTATGTAGCTTTTTATGTTTGTTTTTGAATTGAGTAGAATTAGTATTATGTAAAGATGGGTTTTTGATATTGTGGTGATTTGAATATATAGATTTATATTGATTATGTTTTTGTTGATGGGATAAATATTTGGGCTACTCATTAATTAAGTTAATTAGTAAAAAATAAACTTCATTCCTCTTAGTAATGAGAATTTCAGATAAGGGCGGGATTTTTGGGGTAATCGAGTTGTTGAATTAATGACAAGCAAATTATTTAGCTATGCTAATTGATTAATTGTTTATTGAAAAATATATAATTATTAATTGAATAAGAAAAAAGAGTGAATGAATAAATTCCATGAGTGGAATATGGATTGTGTTTTGGATTGTGCAAGGAAAAGAATGAAATTGAGCTAAATAAAACTAAGAATTTTATTTGTTGATATAATATAGGAATGTAAGGTCATGTAAATTGATTATTAAAGAACATGAAACTATGTTAGGAATAAGGAATGAATAAATTGATCAATGGATATCTTTTTATTTGATAGGCATGTTTAAAAAAATTAAATAAACTAATTTTGACGGGTGTTAAAAACAATTTTTGATGGAAAAGTATCAAAAATTGTACTATGTCATGACTTTTAAGTAAATCATTAGATAAAGAGGTATTGTGATTGTTAAATAATGAATTCAACCTAAAAATTTGAGTTGTTGGGTGAAGTTATAAGATATGATTTATATTATTCTCTAAGACATCCTAGTGAAAGTCTTTTGAACTTGAAACTAGCATAGACTCATACTACTTTGTATTTAATTTTTTTATTAAATAAATAAGAATGATAAGATTCGAACTCGTGACCATTTAATTATGAAGAATCTGACACCATATCAAAGAAACAATTGAATGTAAGAACATAACCTATTAGGTGAGATCATAAGATATGATTTATATTGCTTTTCTAACAAAGATCTTGAGATTTGTTTAAGGATATGAGAGCTTGAAGGCTCTAGATAGCAGCAAAGTGTTATTAATCGAGTACCACTAGCAGGTAGGTGTGCAATACCTTGAATCTTTATAGAAAGATATTAATTAAAAGCATGTGTAATGAACTAATACCCAGTAATTAAATGAATAAACTAATGCACAATGAGTGCTTGATAATTGGGCTAATGGGTTAGCACCCCTAATGGGAGAGAGCCGGAGTGAAATGAATAGGAATGAAATTAATAGGATGAAAATGCATGTGTGAAATATTAATGATTTATCATAAAATATATAGAAAAATATTTTTATATGGGTGTAGTGAAATGATGCATTGCATTTCTTGATGACTATATTGGTAGAATATCAATTTTATTTTTAGAATCCTCACTATAATGGAGTAATTCTTGCTTGACTATTTAGACATTTTTTGTATCTTTATATTGATTAATTTCTATTATGGCTTGAATGAATTATGTAAATGATGTAGAATGAATCCTTTTGGTTATAAAACAAAATTATTATATGTAATTAATTTGAATGCCATATTTAAAAAACATTTATGCTAAATTAAGTAATTATGTTCTGTAATACTTGTTCATATGATTAGCAATGTTAGAAAAAAATTACCCTTAACTTTCATATTTAACAAAGCAATTGCCAGATAAAATAATAAGGATGTTACAAAAGCTTTGTTGCTTTTGGAAACAACAATGGTGATTATGTTCTTTTTAGTTATCATTGAGAGCTTCTTGAAAATTCTTTCTTAGAGAGAAGAGAGAGAGATATCTCTAGTGGAGTTACTAAAAATTATAGACATGATTTTTAACATCTAAAATTAGAAAAGCACATGTGCATAAATATATGATTTATTATGATATCTAACTGGATGCAATCTCTATTTAGAATATTTAAACAAAATAATATATAATCTTTTGATTCTTTTCTTGAATGTGGTATATGATGACTTTATTTATTTTTAAAATTAAGTCAATATTTGTGTTTTGCAAGAACACAAATTTTTATGTATATTGCAAAAATAGATTTAATGATTTGATTCTTTAAAGAGTACTTCTTTATTTATCTTTAGTGTTGTTAAAAAACTCTGATGTGGTGTTTAAACTTTATTCAATAGAGTTTCGTTCTTTATAAACTTCAAATATATATAAAAAAGGCTTAAGAGTTTCTTAAAGAGTTTCATTACTTGAAAAGCTTTTGAAAAAGCTTTCTTAGAGAGTTGTTTTGACAAAAGTTTTGTATCTTCCAGAATTCTCTTTTCTCTATTTTTTTTTTGGTTTAAGGTGAGGCTCTTTATTTGTAGAAGTTTATAAAGGCTTTCTTATCATTTTTTAATGTCACTAACACTATTTTATTGGTTGATTTTTATTTATAAGATCTTATATTTATAATAAAATATCATAAATATCTCATCTTGAATTTTAATCTTTGATTGACCAATAAATATACAAAAGCTTATTTATTTTATTTTTTATGTAAAAATAAAATAAAAATTACATATAGTGAAATTTTATTTGTAGAGAACTTTTGTTTCAACAATGTGAATATCAAAATCATTCATCAAGGACCCGTTTCATCACTACTAGGAAACTAGAGAAAACTAAGGAAATTCTCGATGTACCTTTTCTGTTAGTAATAATTCCCGACAGATATAATTCCATCTTAAAATCTATTAGCATATATCGATGGAAATAGTTTGCCGGTATATACTAACCATTTCACTGACAGGGTATACAGTTTGTCTAAAAATATGCAACGACATGGTGACGTCAGACGATTTTATTGATAGAATGACCGAGGGATTCAAACTGAGATAGTCGTATAGTGACATGGAACTTTCACCAACAAAATTACCAATGGAATCACTGACGAAAGTAATTCATCTATGATTCCATAAAAGAAAAAAACCATTCTATACCTACCCATTTACCGACGCTCTTTTCCTCTGTTTTTCCTTCTTCTTCTTTCTCATCCCACCTCTCCTCTTCCAAACTGCAACCAACCAACTATCCCAACTCTCCACTATTCTCAACATGAGCACTCAAGTTTGTTCTATCATGTACATGGTCACAATATCCATTTCTTGTAGATTTTATCATTTTTTTTAAGTAAATATATCCTTTTTAGTTTTAATATTTAATGGTGAATTTTATTGTTTTAGTGTATGTATTTTGTTAACGTTTGTACTTGTTTAATTGTTATTTGTCAAAGAAACTTGTAGTATGAATGTATAATTTTATAGTTGTTATAGTTTGTTTAGATTTTGTCAAATTATATTTGTTTGTAAATTATTGAAATTTTCTTTGAATTACACCGAATTAAATGTGTTGTGATGAAATAAATAATTAATAGCTTGTTTAATGAGTCTTGTTTAGTTGTTATGAATTCTATTTTGAAGTTGTGATTTATGAAAATTTATATATGTATAAATTTGTATATATGAACATTGATAGTTGACAATTGATAATGAATATTTAATATAAGTGTTGTTTTAGTTTGTTGGATAATGTCGGGGAAAACCAATATTTTTATTATATTTTATAAAGGTTCAATAGAAGTCATAGATGATCATTCATGGATGTATCAGGACTCACTCCAAGAATTGCAAAGGATGGATTATTGTAACGGTGTCTAGGGTTTTATTAATTTTATTGATGGTGGTATTAGGTATCCATTCAGGAAGTGTAAAAAATTAAAGTTTCTGCATCGAAATGTTATAACGATGCATCTTCTAACCAAAGAGTTCATGGAGGATTACTTGTGTTGGTATGCTTATGAAGAACTATTTGTTCCTGATAAGAGCATGGAAGAACAAGTGGTTAGGTCAACGTTTAATGCTAGCAACATGCATGAAGTTGGAAATAAGAACAGTAATCCTTACAAGAATATGGCTATGGATGCAATGAGAATGAGTGAAGGTAATGTTAGGGAATGTCCAATCGTAGAAGAAGAACATAATGCAAATGCAACAAGGTTTTTTTATCTGTTAAGAGATTTTGATAAACCATTATAGGATGGTTGTACAAACCACAATAAATTATCAGTTGTAGTATAAGTGTTCACCATCAAGTCAGATCACGAGTTGAGTGAGGCCGGTGATGAGAAGATTATTGAATGGGTAAGAAGCATTTTACTTGAAAGGAACAGGCTGAAAGTGATGGTTCATCCTTCTGACAATGAAGCCTAGAAACACTTTAACAGTTGTATCCTCACTTTTCAGATGAATCAAGGAACGTGCGTCTTGGGTTGTGTACTAACAGATTCAACCCATTTGGGTTATCTGTTGCTCCTTGTTCTTGTTGGCCAGTCACACTGACAATTTATAACTTGCCACCGAGGATGTGTATGAGGTCAGAGTTCATGTTTTTATCTATGGTCATACTAGGTCCGAGCAGTTCGGGGTGGAATATAGATGTTTGTCTTCATTTGTTGATTGATGAGTTGACGTAGTTGTGCCACTCTCACCAACATAAAATAACCCGTCGATATTTCACAGAGAGTTACAAAAAAATTATGAGATTGTGCCATAATCACTAACTGGTACAATGATGGCTTTATCGATGTACAATATCGACAACATCATTAATGGATTTACACACATCCCGAAGCGCACGCATGTCAAACACGTGTCCGTCTGCACAAATAACAATGGATTTTCTAACAGATCAAAAAGTCTGGCAGGATTTTTAAATTTTTTTTGTGCGCATTTCAATTAATTTCTAACGGTATTACTGATGGAATTTAATGCCACCAACAACAATTAATGTCTGTCTATAATACCATCAGAAAAAATGTGAAATAAAACCCCCCCTCCCCCCATTTGGTTCATTTTTTTTCTCTGGTTCTGTCTCTCTTCTTCTCCATTTCTCTTCTCCTCTCAGTTTCTATTTGGCTTTTAAAAGGGATTTTATTGTTTTGGTGGTAGTTTTAAAAGGTATGTATTCTTTTTTCTTTATTTTTGTATTTTTTTATTTTAATTATGATTATTGTTTTTGGTTTTTTTTGTGTATTATTTGTAGATAAAATATTAAATTCAACACACTATTAAGGTAAGCATTTCTTATTCCCAAATTTATTTTGAATTGATATAGTGTTTTTTAGTTTTATGTATTGTTTGTTTTGTATTTATGTTGTTTTTTATAGTTTTTTTTATGGTTTTTTCATTTTATTTTATGATATTATTATTTGTATTGCTATAATTGTTATTTTTGAATTTATGTTAAAAATGTTAATTTATATATATAGAATTACATTTAATTAGTTTATCTTAATTTAGGATATTATTGTTTGTATTATTAGAATTGTTATTGTTGAATTTATGTTAAAAATGTTAATTTATATATATAGAATTACATTTAATTAGTTTATCTTAATTTAGGATATTATTGTTTGTATTGCAATAATTGTTATTGTTGAATTTATATTTTAAATGTTAATTGAAATATAGAATTAAATTTAATTAGTTTCTCTTAATTTTAGGATATTATTGTTTACATGTCATTGTTATTATTTGTTATTACATCTTTATATTTATGTGTACACATTAATTTCTATTTTGAGGTCCATTAGGGTTGATCATGTTAGGAATGATATTGATTTAGTTACCTTTTGCTTTTGACCATGTAATTATTATAAATTAAGAGTCTTGTCTTCTAAAACTTGAAATGTAATATTAATCCATAAATTTGAATATATGACTTTAATCTAATGTTTATAACTCTAGGTACCAATTTAACAATGAATGTTCATAGTTGAAATTGATTCTTTTACTTGAATCTCATTATATGATGTTATTGAATAAAATGTTGTGTTGATGATGATGAGTTAGGTTGCGATCTAGGATAACTGGATCGGGATGTGAAATAAAATTGGAAGTGTAATATGATTTTGTCGATAACTTGAGACCTCCCAGTATAGGGGAGACTCTATTGATTTTTTTTAAATAATCAAAGTTAATTATGTAATTATTCATATAAATTTGTGTAGATACTTAGAATGAAATCTACAGCACATCGTCAGAAGACGGTTGTAGATAGTTCTTCTACCAGCGAGGAGTACATATCCTTAGGTGCTGATCACAATAAGGAATCTAAGCCAACTTGTGATGCTGCCTCTTCTAGCCCAGTTTCATAGTGTAGAAGCAGTGTGCCTTCACAGTGGGGTCAATTCACTCGCAAGTATCAAGCATAATGGAAGGATGACCTCTCAATATAAGTTTGTTTAGGTTTTAGTTATATATATATATATATATATATACACTTATAACATAATTTATGAATAACTAATTAATATTACTACTTTTATTTAATTTCAAGTACACAAACATTGAGGCTGCAAGGACTATAACATTGACATTTAAATCATCAATGGAGATTCCATTGTTTCAATGGAGTTAGGTTTCTAGACATCTTGAGTGAAAACCTAATATTGATTCATGGTTTAAGAGATTTCAGGTCAGTGTTAATTTTTAATTTTCAATTTATTTTTAATAAATGATTTTTATAATTTTATATTTTGTACTATTTTTATTTTATATGAATTATTTATATACACAGAATAAATTTGAGTAGGATAGGGCGAACAACAATATTGTGAGGAGGGTATGGAGACTCACGCGGCAACTAGGTAACTTTGAAAATAATATTTATTTTTGTTTTATAATTTTATATTTTAAATTATAATTTGTTATTATGGAAGTTGGTTGCATGATTTTTGGTATGACACCCAATAAAATCAAAAAGACATGCGAGAGATAATTGTCTTGAAGGATGAAATGAGGTGGCGGTTTGGCAAGAATTCAAACCGCCATTCATCTCAGGGGAAATATGGATGGCATATATTGAGCATGTGACCTCAGAGTGGTTCTCATGGTGCTCACAGTCCAGCACCGACAACCAAAACTGGTAAATTCATGGTTTGGTGACCACGCACAACAGCGAATCCGTCCTATTCAATGCATATGCAAAATGGATGGTAAGATTAATTTTAATAAAATAAATCATTAATTAATTTGTCATTCCCTATAATATATTTAACTTTCAACCTATTTTTTCCTTACAAGTTGCGTCTCTTGGACGTGAGCCGAGTCCAATGGAGTTGTTTGTAAAGATACATGTGCAGAGTCAAGACTGTCAAAAGGGAATGCAACAGTTTGTGGACAACCGTGCTGAAAACTTCTTGGTATGTTCGTTCATTCATTTTATTTTGTAAGTTATTATTTTCTTGAACTACATCTTGAATTGCATTTGATGATTTTTTTACCAATGAAATTTTAAGGAGAGATATGAGGACCATCCTTCGACCTATCCATATTTCGATCCAAATTTATGGATGGAGGTGGGATTGTCTACTGGACCCGATAAAAATCAAGTCAACAAGCTCTCCAACATTACAGCTTAAAATTTACGTTCAACTTATAATGTCTCAACTGTTGGAAGCTCTCTATCAATATCAAACACTCAATTTGAGGAGGAGTTTATTGCCTTGAAACAACAATATCAACAACTCTTGATGAATTATGATGAGCTTCGACAAATAGTCATGGAGATGAGATCGAAGATGGGTAACGATACTTGTGCAGCTTCTTTTTGGCCATCTGGTCCCGAGAACAATCAACCTCCTCCTCCTTCTCCAGCTCCGTCATTATTCTAGTTTAATTTTTTTTTAAATACATTAAATTTTTAATGAATATTATTTAACATTATTTTTATATTTTTAATGTTTAATCTAATTTTATTTGTCTATTAAGGTTTTTTACTATTAATAAATTATTATTTTTATATATTTTAAATACATACCAACAGAAACATAGATGGATATTATCTGTCGGTATTTCACCGAGAGAGTTGCCAAAAAATTTCCAACCATGCTATAATTACCGTTGAAATTACAGACGGATTTATTTTGTCGGCAATGTTCCCGCATAAAACTTTTTTTGGGCGCACACATATCCGTCTGTAAGACAGTCGATGGGTGTTTTTTTTTATTTGGGATAGAATTAGCAATGGATATGGGAGTTACCAATGACTATTATACCGACAGACGTGTTCTGTCGGTGAGGCCATCGGTAATTATTTCACCGATAGAGTTCCTTCTTATCATTGACGGAATTAGTACGTCGGTAAAACAATTTAATAGTGTAGTGCATATTCGAAATAATTAATCTCTCTTACAAAGTTTAGTTTCAATTGTCATCAGACGGGGACTTAAATGGGAAGCAAAAGGAAAAAGTATTGTTATTCAATTTCGGCCTGCAAAGCTTGTCAATAGCTACGTGAAGGCATGGAAATATGGTTTGTTCTTCCCAACCTCTCCCGGCGTATTGACAAATTTTGTTTCCGCTTCACTAGCGTTCAAGTTGCCTTAAACAATGATTGTTTTCTTAATATTAAAGCCCATAAACTGAGTTTTGTAATGCGACCATAAGAGAAGTTCGAGTCATGAGGTCCATATGCAGGCCGCCTTACCCTTATAGGACAAGGAACCAATTCTAAATTTCATTTTGCCTTGAGTCACGACATTTTTGACATAAACTATAGAAACTAGTCAATCAAATACGCACTCGAAGACAGCCTTAATCGACAAACCATAATTAGACATCAGAAGAACAAAATCCATCATGATAAAATAGGAAAAAAAAGGTATCTTATGCTTTTGGAGTTTAATAGATTCTTTCGCAACAAAACGTTTTCCTTGCAGAATGCCATTATAGAAGCATAGGAATTACTTAAAGAAACTGTGACAACATACAGTATGGCTATCTCTATGAATCAATTACATCTCATCATAATTCTTAGCTTGTTCTTCCATGTCAAAGCCCAAATCACTTCTGATTCGGATACAGGTATCCTCAAACCTCTCCATCCAAGCCTTGCAGTAGTCCTCGGGATCATCTCGATCATGCTGTCGATAACGTTTCTTATACTTGCCTACGCAAAATACTGCAGGATAAACCAAAATAATTTCTTAGGCAGTAATCCCGGCCATCACCAAAATGTTCATGGACTTATTCGATCACGGTCTAAATTTTCAGGGATCGATGAAGAAATGATTAACTCCCTGCCTTTTTTCAGGTTTTCTTCACTCAAAGGCTCAAAAGAAGGCCTGGAATGTGCAGTTTGCATATCAAAATTTGAGGATTCCGAGGTCCTCAGACTGTTGCCTAAGTGCATGCATGCATTTCACAAGAATTGCATCGACCAATGGCTAACAAGTCACTCTAGCTGTCCTCTTTGCAGATACAAGTTAGATCCGATGGATCTCAAGACCTTCTCTTGCTCAAAAAGTTGGAGATACTTGCGAAATCCTTCAGATCTAACAGAGGATCCTAATCTTGAGACCTTTGTTGAAAGAGAGCAAGATCATCAAGGTTCATTATGGTTTAACCCTAGAAGCAGCATCCAAATTAGCAAAAACAAAGACAGAAAGGAAGAGTTGCTGATTATAGCAGGTAGAAATGCTGACGATAACAGGAAACTCTTGCATAAATTCAAGCACAAGATCATTATTTCGGATGTTCTTATCAAGAATCGATGGAGCGATGTTAATTCTTCAGATTTTGTCCTTGAACACTGAGATGCTTAGAGTCATGTCAAGCAACAGATTTTCTTCTTTGAAATCAAGTAGTGCAAGATTCCACAATGGCTTGTTCAGGAATGAAAATTTTGAAAATATCAAGGAGGATATAGAAAGGAAGAGATTGTTCGAATCCAAGTTTACTACAGTCGACAGAAGTAATTCTGTTTCAAGTTCAAGCTTAAATTCATCAAAAATGATTAATCCTGCATCGAAGAGATCAATATCTGAGATCACGATTTTTTCAAGGTTCAGACAGCTAAGTGTGAGGAACAAAACAAGAGAATCTACATCCCCTGGGAATGGTGCAACAGATGAGAGAATCAGAAAGCTTTGGCTGCCAATAGCACGGCGAACAATACAATGGTTTGCCGGTCAAGAAAGAAACATACAACAATTAGAGTATCAAAGACAATAATCAAATGTGTGATCTTCATAGTTGCAGAATCTTTACAAGTTTAATTTGTAGATTTTCACATGTTAGTGGCTTTCAAATTACAAGATAACATGAGATTTGGTAGTGATACTGTTACATAGTTGTTGTTGCCACTGGTGTTCCTTAAGATAGGCTAAAAAGTGTCTAACTTATTATTCTATATATACAACCACAGGAAATTCTAAATAGGAAATAGTTGGTTTACATCAATCCCGATTCTCACAAGAAAACTAAATAAGGAAAACCCGCCCCCGCCACTTCCCCTCTGGCAGGTTTGACTAGCAACAACCAGGGAGAATATTAGCCAGTTGTTTTGTAGCCTCCACATACAAAAACTCAATTGTTTTCTCTTCAAACTTCCCATATATGAAATCGCAATCAAGCTCTACATTTTTATTATGGTATTGTTGTATCGGATTCTCCATAATTTTGATAGTTTTCTGGTTATCACAATATAATTTCATAGCTCCTTTAAGAAAAACATAGCTCTCCTATAAGCCCTTTTAACGGTAATAGTTCTTGAGTACTTTTAATCATTTCTCTGTATTCAGCTTCTAATAAAACAAACTTTTGTTTTTTACTTTTCCAACTAACTAGATTATCTTCGGGAAAAGTGATGTACCCGGTAGTTGAACATTGTCCATCTCCATTTGCACCCCAATCTCAACCACAATATCGAGTAATGGTTTTTTGGTTGTGCTTAGGAAACATAAAACCTTTTCCAAGTCTCAACTTCAAATATCGCAAAATTCCTCGATCTCAATCACAATATCTAGTAATGGTTTTATGATTATGCTTAGAAAATATAAGACTTTTCGACTTTCAACTTCAAATATCACAAAATTTTAAACAATAATGTTCATATTAACTTCATTTTGATAATTAAGAATAATTACAAGAATTAAACTATTCTCTACTCAATCTTTATATATATATATATAATGGTGAAGATTAAAACACAAAAATATAACTATAATATTTTTTATATAATTACATTTTATAATACCAATTATACACAAAGTTACTTACAATATTAAAAACATAAAAAATATTTTTTTAACTTGTGATGAGTAAATCAGTAGAACCATTAGTCTTTGATATCTTTTCTTGTTAGCAGAAACTTGATCAAGAAGTTTCTTAAAGCTATAATTTTACTTTATAGTTGTATTAATAGGTTGGCATTCAAGTATATCTATCTCCTTTAATAAATTCAAAATATACTTTTATTGTGACAAGAATATTCCTTGCACGAATATAATAACTTTAGTATCCAAGAAAAACTTTAAATCTCCAAGGTTTTTCATATCAAATTTAGATGCTAAGTGCGTCTTCAATTTTAACATCTCATCAATATCATTACTTTCAATTTTAACATCTCATCAATATCATTACTGATAACAACTGTGACATATACATCAATTATAAGTGCACTTATTATACCACTATATCTCTTCAAAATGAGCATATGATATGTGTTGCTTTGATTATAACCATATTTTTGTATAGATAGCCAAAATGATCTAATTCATGATCTTGATGATTATTTTAAACCATACAATGTCTTTTTTTTTTTAACTTGAACACGAAGTTTGTATTACCTGAAGCATTGTGTAATAGACTCGACTATACAACTTGATCAATATTAAAAGATCCCAACAAATTCTTTTAGTTTGAGGGTAAATTTTTTTAATTTACCAAAAAATTTAGCAGAGTTTCATTTGTATCTGGGACATCCCATGTTATCGACCACTATCAATTTATTCAATCAACGATCATCACAAAGTCTTATAAATCTGGACCTTATATTAATCATCATAATTCAACACCTCACATAATCCATGCAACACACACACACACGAGTAAGTTCAATATCAATATAGACCATATATTATATCATAAAATTTAAAAGAAAAAGGAATACTAACATGCAAAGAAAGTATTACAACATAATAAGTGTTTTTAAACATTTCAAAATGGTTAATTATAAGATAACTAAAATATCACATGATAAGCTGAACTTTTATAAATATATCAAGGTCTACACAAAGACATACTACATAAATGTGTTAATTCCCTTTTGCTTAAATTAGATATTTACATAAGCTTGACAAAGTAGAGTCCTAAACTAATAATTTCCTATTTGAAGGATTTGTTACATAAATAAACATACCATTATGTTAATAATATATATATATATACGCTCATGTAATGTATATGAATGAAGTATTAATTTTCTATCAAATCCATAAAAATTCTAACAGGTAACTTATATTTTGCTTTTAAATCTTTTAAACTCAATTAACACTCATTTGTATATTCTTAATTTGAATACTTTTATTTACTTGCATGAATTGGGTGACTTTGCAAAGTCAATTTTATCTATTTACCGACAATCATATCACGGATGCCATTAGTTGAAGCTAATCTTGTAATCTATTTTCCAACAATTCTATTATGGATGACATTAGCCGAAGCTAATCTTATAATCCATTTCCCAGTATACCTAGCATAAATGTCATTAGCCAAAGCTATTCTTATAAATACGCAAGACTTTATTTACATTGAACCTGATATATATTGTATTTGCATTCACTAAAAGACTTTTAAATTGTATAAGTGCAAATAAAAGCAAAAAATCAAGCACCTGCTCTACCTATCTCATAACCTCCCTTAATAGAAAATCCAATCCTCGTTGCTTCTTCTGAATCATAAGGAATTTTTTTGTTATGATTTCTTTAAGCCAATATTATAAAGAATCCATATTCATTTATTACTTATATGTTATTTTCTATGCATGTTCATTTTTTTATAATAACAAACATACATATATCAAATATATTTTCAAAGTTAGTATTTCAATGTGAAAGGGTTCGTGTGAATCAATTCTTTTATGTTCTTATATATAATATTCACATGAAAATATACTTTTATTGTTCAATGGTTGTTGTCCAAGCATTGTTGTTTGAATTGTACCTATCCAACAATTGTTGTCCAATCATTGGTGTCTAAATATTGAACTATTGATGTTCAATCGTTGTTATCTAAACACTCATCATATTTTTAACTATGTCTACAGTTCTAGAACTCCATTTTAAGTGAGATTGATCTCGTTGGAAAGTTAAAACACGAGGCTACAAGTTCTTTAAAGGAAAGAGAACCCAAATATGCCTTCAAGATAGTCAAAAGTTTTCATCAACTCATCAGTCATACTGCCCTGCATGATCAATCACGGCTCCGTCTTGGTTGATATCCAAATTGAGCAAGATCACTTTTCTTGGTTAGCTAATATCTAAATCTACAATTTCTACAAAGAAATCTTATCCTAATTCCCTCATCCTCCTACCTAAAATATCACTGAAAGTTAGGAGACTAGTTTGTCCAAATTTGTCTGCCCCTCCCCTTTACACAATACTTTCATAAACTACATACCACACATATGAATTAACTTAATTTTAATAATAAGTACTTTTTCTCTAATTCATGTCTAAAAACCCTAACCTATGATTTATTATCAACGCATCAATTCATTATCCAATTTGAAATGAATTTTTTTAAGATCATGTTTAGAACACCTTATCCGGTATGAATTAAGAGTTTGATCTTCAACCATTTAAAGATTTTCAACTCTCTCCTTTCTTTTCTTCCTATTTAATTTCTTATTAATCCCTTGCTCACAAGTATTTTCATTTATAAAACCTTAATCTTGGATGAGTTCTTGAAATTTTAGTATTTCTCTTTTGATTTTTTAAGAATTGGTATAAAACTCTCTATTTTCTCTCCTTATGGTTCCTATAGATTTTTGGTAAGGAGAGAGTATTCATACTCTATAATTTTTCTCTTCAATTATATCCAACCCTAAACATTACCAGGCTTATTATAATGTCTCGAATTATTTTGTTTATAAATTATATTCAAAATTTTCTAAATTCCTATCTATTATTTAACCATACGAATGAATTTCTTCACTTTCATTTCTTATGCAATTAGTTTTCAATTTAAGCAATCTATATTATATGTGTGTGTGTGTGTTTTTCTAGGGTTTACATATTGTACCCAAGTGCCATTTCCATACAGATTTTTTAAGATAAATCTCCATGCAAAAAAAGCTTTTTTTTGCATCATCATGTTGTAATGGCCAATAAAAATTTGCAGTAATACATAATAAAACTCAAACAATATTTAACTTTATAACACATTTAAAAGTCTCTTGATAATCAATATAATAAGTTTATTTATAGTCATAAGCAATTAACATTGCTTTATATTGATTAATGGTGTCATTTAGTTTCTTTCCTTCTAGCAAGGTCACAATGTTGATGAATTTTGTAAGTGCATGAATCGTTACAAGTAATAAAATGATAAGTTGAGTATTCTCCTATAAGGATTTATAAAAAATACTAATAACTACTAAAATCTTTTAAATTTTGATCTATTTAAGGAATCAAGTGAAATAAAAATTAATGATTAAAAGTAAACAACCAACTAATTAAGTAGCATTGAACTCAATTCGAATAGATTCTAGGATTTCTAACTTACTGTAACTAATTCTAGAATTTTTTCAATTGAATCAATTATTCTTAGTGTTAATATTCAGGTTTTTCTAATTTAAACACTAATTTTGCTCGAACCTCAATGAAATATTTTGACAAGTAAACTTCATATACTCTATGAAATTTCTAAACTTGTCAAAATTTATAAACTACCTTAAAACCTTTAAAGATTACAATAGTTCTAAAAATATCTTTATCCTATAAATTCCTTAAGGTATTTCAAACAATGGCTAAAATAATTATCACTTCTCAATGTCAAATTAAATCTCAAATCATATAAATGTTGGTCAAATGTACACAAGCATTAATCATAGAATGAAACATTCAACAACTAGTTTATTAATTCAACAAAAGAAATTATTCACATATTTATAATTAGATTTCATAAAAAATCTCAGAATGAGAGTCGACTAAGTAGACAAATTAAAGGGAAAAAACATTATACAATGAATATCACTCAAGAGTAGGGGTTAACAGTAGAGCTATTAAATATCTTCTAATTTTTTTTTTATTTTTTCTCCTTTGTTTTGCTCTGTTCTCTTCTATTGTTAATACCGCCTCTTCTCTCTCTTTTTTGTATATTTAGGGTCCTACTCTTTGGTTGTCACTCCTCTTAAAGAAATGTCTCTATATTTTGGTCCTTTTTCTTAATGAGAATGGAAAGAATTTTAGTTTCTCTCTTTGCCTTGGATTCTTTCTTATCCAGATATTGTAGGCCAGATTTGGGTGGAAAACATGCATATTAAGATTTCTTTATTTTTAGAGAATTTGTAGGAATTCAAATTTCTTTCCAACAAAGCTAATCTTGTAATTTTTAAAGCTCTAACACTTGAGATATAGGCCATAACCCGAGATAGTGCCTAGATTAGAGGAAGTTCAGGTCTAAATCAAACTCTATCTTTCTACTTGCTTTTTGGACTTCAAATTAGCAAAACTAAGTATTATGCTCTCAAATGATTTCTTTGAGTTTGCTAGTGAATATCTCTCTTATGGTTTTCCTTGATTACTATTATGAGATAATTAATACATATTAGTATCCTTAGAAATAATAATTTGCAAATTATCTTTTATTAAATTGTTAGTATTATCCTTATAGTTAATACATATCTTAGGAACTTTAGTTGAGAAAGAATTATTAGTGGGTACTATAAATGTAAAGGATTTTTTTTAGACTTTAAGGTATCATTGAATTAGTAGCATCATGATTTATTGTTAAAGCATTAGTTAATGATTCTAAACTAATTAACATTATATTATGAAGTACAATCCTTCAATTTTACTCTTTAACATGTATCTTTTTCTAAAAAAGAGAAGTGGATATTGGAGAAGAAAAGGACATTTCTATTTTAAAGAAGGTAACATTTATAGTTCTATAGAATTGTTAAGTATAATGATGATAACACATATAACCTTTTTTACATGGAAAATACCTAATAAACACACACTTCACAACATTTGAAGGTTTATACATTCATGTTTATAAGATGATCAAATACAACACATTTAAAAATTTTTAGAGTTAATGCTAAGTTGGAAGAGATATTAACACAAGTAGAAAGTGTTACCAGATGAGTTTGAAGTAGAGAACACTATTAGGTACATAATTGATAAGATAAAAGGTATGCAAAATTGTGTCTTCTTAAGAAATATGTTGTATATGAGCACTAGTTAGACAAATGCATGTAATCTTAAATATATATATATATA
>SRLM01001618.1:0-102710 GCA_015708895.1 Populus ilicifolia | reverse complement strand
TATATATACTTCTCCTCTCAAACTCTCGATGTTTAACTCATGATGTGGCAGCTATAAACATTGAAAGTTTGTTAACTAAACAACAAAAGCAAGAGATGGAATGCACTTCGGTAAAGAAGTCTGCAATCTATAAGAAAAAAGAAACAAAAGGCAAACTAATGTTGTCATGCTTGAGATGATGACGAATAAGATGACAATCGATTTTAATGTGCTTCGTTGGCTTATAAAGAACCGAATTATGATCAATAGGAGTTGGATGAGAAAAGGAAACTCTCATATTAGTAAGTAACCAACTCAACCAATAGATTGGTTTTGTTTTTCCAAAAAATAAGAGAATTAACTGAAAAGATATAGAACTTGGGATCACAACCATGATCAGTATTAAAGAATTCACACAACTCTAAAAAGGAGGTGGATGAAAGTAAAAGATTCTAAAAAATTATACCTCGAAGATATTGTAAAATACAAAAAACAGTTGCATAATGAACAGTAGTAGGAGAAGCAACAAACTAACTAACAACATATGCAATATCAGGACGAGTAATAGTGAGATATACAAAGCTTCCAACAATAATATGATATAAAATAAAATCTACCAGAGGTAAACCATCAGAAGAAGAGTACCTTGTGTTAACCTAAATATGAGTATCTACAATCTTATCATCAGTAAATCTAGCTCGCTAAAAAATATCTATAACGTGTTTTGATCAAGAAAGAAGGTAACCTCTAGATGATTATGCTACCTCAATACCTAAGAAATATCAAAGATAACTCAAATCCTTCATTTTAAATCATTTAACTCTGTTTTTAAAACTAAATACAATTAATGTCAACATCAATAATAATTATATCATCAATATATAAAAATAGAATGATACAGCCTACATTAGTGCACTTAATAAAAAGAGCAGAATCATGACTACTAGAAATAAAGTCAAGAGACGAGACCACAATAGAAAATTTCTCAAACCAAACATGGGTTGCTTGTTTAAGAACATATAATGCTTTCTTAAGCTTATAAACATATTCAAAGCCATGTGAAATACTAAGAGGGGGTGCCATATAAACTTCTTCTTAAAAATCTCTATTCAAGAAGGTATTTTTAACATCAAGTTGAGAAATATATCATTGAAGAATAGAAGCTAAAAAAATAAAAGTATGACTAGTAGTTATTTTTGCAATAGGGACAAATATCTCTTCATAGTCCATACCATATTGTTGAAAGTATCCTTTTGCAACCAACCTATCTTTATACCACTTAATAGACCCATTAGAATTAGTCTTCATCTTATACACCTAATGACAACTAATAACACTCTTACTAGGAGGTAGAGGAATCAGATCTCAAGTATTTATCTTATGCAAAGCAGAAAGTTCCTCATCCATAAGTTGTTGCTAAAGCGGATTAATAATTGTCTTTTTATAGGAAGAAGACTAAAAAAGATAATGAATATAAGCTAAAAAGGAATACATGATGAAGAATAATAAGAATAAATAAATCTGGTAATTTTATGGATTTACGAATGCAGATGGACTGACATAGAGGTGGATTCACAATCTCAGATGAAGCTTGAGGGGCTATAGATGAGAATGGAGTTTCAGGTGTGCAAGAGAATAAAGTATTAACACTGTAGAGTTATTAGTACAAATTAGTCGAACATGGGGAGAAGTATTATTATCAGAATCATAAAAAAAAAGGGTTTATATGAGTAAGATCAGGTTTAGTAAGGTTATAAGTAGTAGATGGAATAAAAAAATATATATGCTCAAAAAAGATAACATGAAGAGACACATAAAGTTGTTGAATTATTGGAATAACAATACCTCTTTTTACCTTTATTATGACCTAGAAAGACACAAATAGCAAATCTAGAGGATAGTTTACCATGTTCTACATGAGGATGAAGAACAAAACAATTACAATTGAAAACTCTAAATGATGAATAATCAGGGACATATCATATAACTTTTCAAAAGAAGATAGACTTGAACTATGAGAAGATGAAATTATATTAATTAAACTTACTGCAATAAGAACAGCTTCTCTCTAAAACTCACTAGGAACAAAAACAAACGATAAGAGAGAACAAATAGTTTCAATATTGTGCCCATGTTTTCATTCAGCAACACCATTTTGCTTAAGAGAATATGTACATAAAGTTTGGTAGTTGGTTCTATTTAAGGCACGCAATTGATAAAATTTATTTGAAGTGTATTTTCTACCCAAATCACACTTAAAACATTTGATCACAGCAAAATGTTGGATAATAGCTCAAAATGCTGAATTTAGAACGATATTTCATTAAATAAACCTAACAATAACGAGTATGATCATCAATAAAAGAAATATAATATTGATACCTTTCTTATTTGGTAAGAAGAGAAAGTCTCTATATGATTAGTACTTAAAAGTGTATTTTTATCAAAATTATATATTATCATTTTGCATTTGAAGTTTCAATAACTCTTTAACTAAAGCATATTTTATAATAACATATTTAATAATATAAGATACCATTAATTTATGGTAAATATTCATTTTAAATACAGGCCTATCATATAAATAAAAGGATTAACTGATAAGTTTGAGAACTGAAATTGAAAGGACAAAGAGATGGCTAAGCTTAGAAAAGAGATGCTGGTGCAGTTCAAACCAGAACACTGTTAACTAATTGGGTCATATTTGGAGCTATAGATCTCAAATTTAGGTCTAATTTATATGGATGGAAAGGTAAGATATAAGCCTACAACTTTCATGGAGCTCAAGATTTAAAAAGACTAATTTCAAGTCCAAATTAGAGAAATAACAAAGAAGTTTGAATCTATTATGTAGCCCGAATACTGTTCAATATTTGGCCCATATCTGGAGTACTAGAAGTCTAAATAACCTTAATTTTTCTTTCTAGAAAGCTAAGATAATTTTCTAGAACTTTCATGTTTTCACGTGGTTTTAATTCTGACATTATTAATGATATTTTAGGTAGACAAGAGAAGATAAGGACCAAGTTAAAAGTTGATCACTCATTCATTAATTAGTCATCAAATCAATAATTTCCAATCTTGGCCTATAAAACGAGGCATTTGCCATGCATTTCGGCATCTTGGTTTTCATATCAAGATCATGCTCTTACTTTCTCTCTTTGTATTTTTGTAATGCTTTAAGTTTTGCTTTCATTAATATCTTGTTTATACATTTCAATTCATTTCATTTACTTAGTTAACTTTTATCATATTTATGTTCTTATGTTGTTTATTTATATTTCTTTCTTTCATTATGTTTACCTAAGTTTATTATGTCAAGGTGAAAAGGTTATACTAATAGTGTAAGAATAAGTATAGTGTAAACTTAACATGGACTTTAATGTTTGATACTAACATATTTTATATGTGGTATCTTGTTCACTTATAATACTTTCCTTGTTAAATGGTTAATCTAAATTTATATTGTATAACACTTGATACAACAAATACTTGGCAGTTTCATAGTTCATACTGTATGGTATAATCGACATCTGAGCTATGAAAGGAACTTGATTTGTTGTTAATATAAGTTATAATCATGAATATCTGATAACATTTATAAGTATAAGCATTATTCAAATAAGATAACTAATGTAATCATGTTAATAATTTATAATCTAATTGAAACCTCTTTTTGTGTGTGGTTTCTAATTGAATAATAAGAGTTTATACTATACTTACTACCATTATTGAATCCTATAACCTTGAAATTTGTTATTATCATTGTTTAATCTTTACGTTAATTTTTCATCTCAAAGTTCTCATCAATTTCTTTATTATTATTATTATTATTATTATTATTATTATTATTATTATTATTACTACTACTACTACTATTACTGTTATTATTATTATTCTAACTTTTATTATTATTATTACTGTTATTGTATTATTGTTATCTATAATTTATACAATTAACCTCTTTGTGATTTGACCTTAGTCTTGCCGAATTACTTATTACTTAGACACTACTGCACTTGGGTGAAGATATCAATCTTTTGGTCGTGTTACTATACATTGAAATGAATCAAGTCAAATGGTGAAGAAGAAACAAAAATACATTGATTAAAAGGTAAAGCAAAATTTTTCACAATTTTACAGCCACTACAATCAGAATTGTCATAAGTTTTCAAATTTTCTAAAGCTCCTGTAGATGCCAAAAATCTGAAATGAGAAGATGAAACATGTCATAAACGAGAATGCTATAAATAAAAACTAGAAGATGAAGGACTTAAACAAAAAGAACACAAATTAATAGTAGTAGTAACAGCAACGGGAACTAGCACTTTTAGCTCATCCAAAATGTTCATTCTCCCTACGGGCTATCCCAATCAGCTTTTAAGACTGTAGATCTTGTACACAATAAAAAGAAGAGCAAAATATGACTAAATAATTAGCAGAAGCACATATTTGACCAATAGAAGCAAGATTCAATTTGAGGTTCAAACTAAGATGAATATTAGGAAGAGACAAGTGAGGTATGACAATAGAACCAACATCTGTTAAGGGTATAGGAGTGTCATCAGTAGTTATGATAAGAATAAAGAGGTAAAAGATGAAAAATCTGGAGACATATGATGTGAAGCACTATAATCCCAAACTTATTCAGAATGTGACATACTTGAGAAACTATAAGGCAACTAACCTATGAAAGAAGAAGTGGACTTTGCTTGTTGATGCAAAGAGAGAAACTTTTGAAATTCCTCAGCCAAAGTACTAGGATCAATAATAAAGCCTAAAAAAGCTATTGTTGTGGTATTGTGGTGTGATGGTTTATAACCCTAAGGTGTTATATAAGTATTAGATAGTGAGTGGCTGCTAGGCTTCCAAGCTTGATTCTGCTATCTTAACTTAGGATACTGAACCTTCTAATGACCTTTCTACTTACAAAAACTTCACTCGTTGAAGCCAACCCTGTGTAAGGCTTATAATGATGATTAGAGAATTGCTTAGAGGTTATTGATAGTACAGAAGGATTCAAAGTAGAAAGAATACCTTTTTCAAAATACGATTGAAGACATTTTTTCAGCAAATAACTCATTAACAAACAAGTCAATAGAAGATAGTGGAGAGCAATGCAGTATTGAACCTCTAAGTCCTTTAAAATCACTATAAAGTGTTGTTAAAAATTGTACCAATTGTTGTTGCTCTCTATGTTTAATATAAGCATCACATTCTTTTAATTCTACCGATTTTGTAAGAGTCAACTAATCCCAAAGATCTGTCATAGCAAAATAGAACTCCTAAATACTTATATTCTTCTAGTGAAGAACTCGTATGTCATTTTCTAACTGATATTATTTTGTAAAATTTAATTATGTGAATAATCATTGTAGATGATCTCAAACTTCTTTTATTATCTCATACTTTGCCAATCGTATACCTATAAAATACTCAATAAAGTTGTTGATCCAAATAATAATTTTTACATTATTTGATTCTCATGTATCTATTAATGTGATATCTCCTTATTCAGTATTTTTAGGTACCATATAAATTCCACTTACATATCCTCATATCTTCTTACCTTTAAAAAAAATTCTCATTACATAGCTCTAATATAAATAGTTTTTTTCCATCCAACCTCACACTCATAAACTGAAGAGAATCTCTTTTTTAGTAGTCATAATCAACAATGGCAGAGAACCAGAATGCAAAAACAGTAGAAAATAATATATTAAATTGAAAAAATTGAATAGAAATTATAGAAACTAAACAAATATCTTCTTGAAATTATATAATAACTCCAAAAAACAAAATAAATTTGTAGAAACTCAACGCGAATACCAAATTATAGAAGTTAAAAGGAAGATGAAATACCAAAATAATTGCAGAGATTAACGAAATACCAAATTTTGCATAAACAGAAGATTTAATATCACTCCATAAAAAAATATTTGAAAACTATCTTATTTTAAACCTCACTCAGGATATGTGAAAACTGTATTCATGATTAAGTCTCATTCAATAAAATTAGCTATAATAACATCTTAAAAATATTCATTAGAGAGAGACATCATAACGAAACATAGAAGGAACACAATCCGAATAACAAGGAAGGAAATAAATGATTAATGTAATCTAAAGAAGCATGACCAAACCGATGATACCACATCCAATTCTAATGCTTCTTGGCATAGAGTGAACCTTGACTAGTCAAGACACTTATAAAGCATACATCATCCATATAATTAAGTCCCCCTTTCTTCCTACCTTGCCCAATAATGTACTTAATGATAAAATCCTGATATGACAAAAATGAGCATACATTAATAATAAATAATTTATTATTCGGCTATTTAAGATATGTACAAGATATTGTGAGAGAGTGAGGCAACAAGGAATGAATGTTTCAAAGATAAGAAGGAATTAACATGACTGTTCCTGCTTTCATCACAAGGGAGGACACGCCATTAGCATTAGATAGATATGAATGATGTGGTGTATTTATAGTCTGCAAGAGTGACTGATCAATATGATCAATAGCACCAGAATAATAATTATTAATCCAGGATCTTTGATAAAATCAATATTAACAAGAGTTTTTTAATATTACTTTGGGACAGCAATAGCAGCTAATAAAAACAGCTGCAATTAAAACAGAAAAACAAAAGTAGCAATCTGGACAAAACTCAGCAATAGTCCAGGAAAGAAACAAATGAGGGGTGTAGCAACAGACGGTAGAACAGCAACGTCAAATCTCGGTAGAACAAACTACGATACCAGCTTGAATAAACAATCCAGGGAGGGAAACGGCAGAACCAAGGAAGCTCTGATACCACCTTAAATTATGGTAAAAAGTGCCCAACTTATTGAAATGATTGAGTCATGAATAGAATGCAGCATTGAAACCTCTAAAAAGAAAAAGAAAAAGATATCCCATGTCCAGTTAACATCCATATAAATGTTTCCAAACTCTAAAGGCTTATATAGGAGAAACAGACGTAATGCTTGGAAATTGGAGCGTGGCTTTCAAAATGGTTTGCTTTTATTGTAAGAACAATTGAAATTTAGAGAATGTTGTATCGAGTGAACCACCTATATTACACATATTTTCTTAAAGGTGAGAAGAACCCTGTCGTCTTTAATGAGAACTAGCTAATAGTAAATGGATAGTTAAATAAAACATCAGCACTAAAGAACGTGCTATATTTACCCAGCTAATTATTGCTATCTGACTACAGCGAAAGAGGCTAACTGAACAATGAGATATGGTCTGCACTTGTTGGAGTAGTCCTGGACTTCATCTATGAGTTTGAGATATAAAGTCTGCCTAAACCTTGCTGCATGCATCTAGTACAAGTGGTAACCCCCTTTATCTGAGCTATCGACATCTGAATTACTAGAGTCATGGCTGCCTTTTCTTATCATACCTAGTTCTTCAACGCGACTAACGCTGCTACATGGGCTTTCGTTCTTTCTTTTCTCCTTGCTTCGCCTCCATTCCCATTTCCTAAGCCAATGCTTTGCCAGTAAAACCCCCAAACCCACAAAAATTGCCATTGTGCACCCTCCCCCTATAGCCACTATGGCTACAAATACCCAATGCGTACCCCGTCCTCGCCCGTGTGGCAAAATAGTCCACATGGCAGCAATGTAACCGGCCGCCATGAATGATATGGATAGCCACATAACCTTATGTGTCACCGCCAACAATATCATCATTGATTTTCGCTGAAAAGGGACAATGCTAACAAGGAAAACAACAGTGCCAAGGGACAAAAATAATGCCACAATGTTGCACACCACAAAGATCTTGAAAGAAGAATGCCTGCCCGTGGTGCTTTCCCCTGTGTCTTGTCTAAAACCCCCAGGAGGGTTTATTCCAGCAGCAAATGTAACAGTTGCTATTAGAACTGCTACAACAATAATCGTGTTACGAGCATTTCGTAGTCCCTCCGTTTGAAGCTCTAGCTGCTTCTGTCGGCGGCGATGCTGAGAATGACGGTGATGTTTAGTATTAGATTCGGTCATTCGCTTTGTTGATGAAGATAGCAAGCTCTTTTCCTGATGTATTTGTTGAATTTCAATTGAACTTGGAGGCAATTGATCACTTCTCTTGCCTCCAGCATCTTGTAATGCAGGTAAAATCAAAAGAACACCAGAATTGCTCACATCAGACTCAACTACATCAAGGGCAGTCTGTCCCTTTTGGTTTATAGCATTGACATCAACACCAAGCTTCAGTAAATAGATGACCATCTAATATTAAGTTCAACACAACACAAGATGTAATGGAAATTAGATTGAGCCCCTCGATTAGAATTAAATATCACACGCTAAAAATTTAACTTTCCACTTTTTAGCTCAAATGCCTTTGAGTTAGATTTTGAAATTTTACAAATGTTCAGATTATGTATTGAAGTCATCTAATGTTCAGGATTAATATTTTTTTATACAGTAAGCTTTTTTAATTAATTTGTCATTTTCTTAATGATACTTGTTAATTCTTAATAATTTCTCCACCATGAAAAAAAAAAAAAAAGAGCGGGGGCTAAGAATTTGACTTTAAAAAAATGAAATTTACTCTTCTCTAATTAAATTTAGAGTTATGAATTATAAAGAAACAACTTAAACAAGTTAAAAAGCAAAAGGTCTTACAGTACTAAGTTTCCCAGCAGTAGCTAGATGCAGAGCTGTATTCCCATCATTATCTGGCTTGTCAACAAGCTTTGTGATGTTGAGCATCTCTGCAAGGTACTTAACAGCTTCATACTGATTGTTTTTCACCCCCAGATGGAGAACTGTCTCTCCATGTTTAGTAATCACTTCAGCAGATTCAAGGCTTGTTGAGAGTATCTCGTCAATGACGTTCACTCTGCCTTTGATTGCTGCCCAATGAAGCGGGGTTCGGCCATCATTGTCTTGCAAGGAAGAGAGCTCGGCGTCGAACCTTAGTAGCTCCCTGGTTACTTCCAGGTGGCCTTTCTTGCAGCATAGGTGTAAGGGTGAGCATCCTTGAAGATCCTTTTTCCATGCGAAGTCCGGGCGTGCCTTCAGGATTTCCTTTACAATATCTGTATACAGGAGAATTCAGAATCTTACTCGAAAACTAATTCTAATTCTACTTATGAATTAATTTATTATTCATTAAAAAAAAGGATAAATCAATTGCTAAAAACTTTTTAGCCGTCAGTACAGTGTATCTCATAGCTGTGATATGTTCACTGGTTGACGAATAGGTCTTAGAACTTCAGAAAGTAACATGCAATTCCACTAAGAAGTTGACCCATGATTAAGAGAGGTACACTGCTATCCTTGCTCAGTGTTGGCTAGTGATGGACATTGTGTTTTTAAAAATTATAAAAAATATTATTTAAAATTAATTTTTTATATTTAAAATTATTTAATATAATAATATTAAAATAATTTATAAAAATAAAAAATATTATTTTAATATATTTTTAAATAAAAAACACTTTAAAATATTCCAACATCTTCTATGACAATGGAATTAGAGTGTGAAATAAAGCTGTCATGCTGGCTTGTTTGGTCAACCAAAAATGTTTATTAATGACCCATTAGTTGTATGTGCATGGATGATCCAAAGATAAACCCTTGCCGGGGGGACCAAAACCATTTTAGAATTGTCAAAAAGCATTATCCCCGTCTTTTCGTGGCCACTGAAAAGGAATTTGCTACCTTTTTTTCAAGGCATTGCCTCAATAAAGCGCACATATAATGGTACAGTAGCTTGTTTCTTGGATTTAAGTTACAAATTAATAATGCTTGAAGTGTATAGTACTTACCTGTATGGCCGCCTGAAGCTGCAGCATGAAGAGAAGTGGTAAAACCATCAAGTTCCAACATTAGCAGCCCTGGGAAACTCAAGAGATAGTCGACCACATCAAGCCTCCCTCTTTCACATGCCACAGTTAGAGCACTCCCATTGTCTTGATTCACCTTGTAAACCAGCCAAGGATCAGTCTCCACCAATAACCTCACCATTTCCATCTTCCCTTCCCTGGATGCTTCATGCAATGGGGTCTCCATCTTCTCATTCTCCTCGAACATCAATTCCGGCCTCAGCCTCACAATCTCCTTAGCCAGTTCTACATGTCCAAAACGTGATACTATGTGTAAAATGTTGCTTGACGACCCTGGAATTGTTTGATCAATAATATGCTCATCTTCTTGAATCAGATTAAGGAAGGCAGGGACCTCTCCCTTCAGGATGGCCTCCCGGAGCCGTCTGTCCATGGGTGGAGATTGGGGCATGAGAAAGATGAAATTAATCTAATGAAGGGAATTGGAGTTGTAGAAGGGTTGGGGAAGAAGGAATTAATAATGATAGTGGAGGCATTGTTTTTCCACAGGATGGAGCCACCATGAAGTTTCTCTACACTTGCACGGACATTTACCGGCTTGACAGGTTTTAATCCAACTTTATAATATATATATATATATATATATACACACACATGTCTCAGTTCTCCACGGAATTAGGCGAATCTTTTTTAGAACTATTTTGTTTAATAAAAAGTGGTTCCTGTTTAAAAAAATTAAAATTTTTATTTATCTATTAATCATTAAAAAAAACTGGATAACACAATATATTTTTAATAAAAAAAATAGTTTGGTTTCTAGAAAGTATTCTTTTTTTATTTTGTATGAAATATATTTTTTAAAAGTTATAAAAATATATATAAAAATATTATGTTAGTATTTAATTATATCTAATTTAGTTATTAATATTTTCATTAATATATATTTTGCATTGATTTTTTTATTTTTAATTTCATCAATTATAATTTAATATAATTTGATTTTTATATAAATTTTAATTGTTGTTCTTTTTTTTTCTCCTATATTTTTCTTAATTAATTTTTTTTATCAGTCATATTAATTTTCATGTTCTTGTAATTATTATTTATTTCATTAAAAATAATTTATAAAATTATTTTTTTAATTTTATTATTTTTTAATTTTTTATCTATCAGATAATTTGATCTTTTTCCTAATTATTATTATTTATATTTATTTAAAATAAAAAAAATAAATTTCATTATTTTTTAACTTTTTCATATGTTAGATTTAGCTTTTATTTTTTTATAAATTTAAAGATAATTAAGATAGTAATAGGTTATTTTTTAATTTATTTTTTAATATTATCAAATAATAAAAAATATTTTTTATAATACTGTCATACATCAAAAATTAATTTACTTTTAAAAAATATATTTTTTATAAAAGTTATTTAATATTTCTCAGCAACAAAAACTTAATTTTTAGATTGTCAACCTATAAAAGAGTCGCTATGGAGAGAGTTCATTGTATATTATATCTAATTTTAAAAAAATTAATTAATTAATTAAATTGAAGAAATGTGTTTAGACTATGGAAGGATTTCCTTTTCTAGATATGGGAGTGCTAAAGACGCGAAGTGGTCTTCGATCAAGCTGATCCTTTACTTCATTATCAGTCGGAAAGTCCCGAGAAATACAGGATATGGGAAAAAAAAAAAAACAAAAATTTATAAATATAGGACATGAAAAATGAAAAAGAAAACATTCATTAAGTGACGACGTAACGGCTGACGTCATGATAAACTGTTTTTTATTTATTTTCTCTTCCATATTTTAATTTAGATGCTTTATTCTTATACATATCTTCACCCAATGGGCTTATAAGATTTCATATGGGGCCAGATACGGGGGCACGTCTCCTGTAATTTACTTCGGCTTTTTGATAACCACAAACTAAAAAAAAAAAAAAAAAGGTGGTTTGAAACTTTTCTATATATCTATAAATTAAGAAACTTTTCTCAACTCTAAAGTGTTTGTTAGTAAATGTAAGCTTAAACTTCTCTCCAAGAATGAAATGCAAATATTAGAAAGGTTATGAGATTTGTCCTTTAATAAAATTAAAATCAAATCACAAGGAATTTAACTATATAAATTAAAAATGATGATAATAACGATAATTATTATTATTTAAAGAGAACTTTTAGATATAAAATTAATACGAAGATCAAGCAATAATAAAAATAGTTGTTAAGATTAGAGAATTTACTAATAGTATTTCAAACAAGTATAATATAAATTCTTTTTATTATTCAATTGGAAACTACACACAAAGAAGATTCTAAACGGATTATAAATTATTAACATGATTACATTTGTTATCTTATTCGAATAATATTAATACTTGTAAATATTACTAAGTATTCATGATTATGACTTATATTAAAAACAAATCAAGTTCTTTTTATAGCACAAGTATTGGTTATATCATATAATTGAGTTATGAAAGTGTGAAGTATTTGTTGTACCAAGTGTTCTACAACACAAATCTATACTAACAATTTAATAAGTAAAGTATTAAAAGTGAACAAGATAACAAATACAAAATATGTTAGTATCAAACATTAAAGTCCATACTGAGTTTATATTATACTTATTTTTACATCATTAGTGTAATATTTTTATCTTGATATAATAAAATTAATTAAACATAATAAAAGAGAGAAACATAAATAAAAAAGATAAGAACATAAATAAAATAAAAGTTAACTAAGTAAAGAAAAGGAAATGAGAAGTATAAACAATAAATTAAAATAAGCAAAACTTAAGCATTACAATAAAGAGAGAGCAAAAGCATGATCTTAATCTGAAAATCAAGATGCTTAAATGCATAGCAAAGGCCTCCTTTTATATATCAAAATTTAAAACTATTGATTTGATGACTAATTGTTGAGTAGGTGGCCAACTCTTGACTTTGTAACAATTTTTATTTTCCTGTCTGAATAAAACGTTATTGTTAACATCAGAATTCGAACAGACTTAAATCATGAAAGTTCTAGGAAATTATCTTATCTTTTCAACAAAAAAAATTAAGGTTATTTGGACTTCTAGAACTCAAAATATGGGTTGAACACTAAACAGTATCTAAGTTGCAGGACAGATTTGGACTTCTCTGTTATTGCTAAGATTTGGACTTCCAAACAGCATAATTAAGTCTTGCATTCTAATGAATGTTTCAGGTCTATATCTTAACTTTCTAGCCATATAAAACAAATTAAAATCCAAAATCTATAGCTCTAGATATAACCCAATAACTTAACAATGTTTCATTTTAGACTGAACCAGCATCACTTTTCTAAGCTTCATCATCTCTTTGTCATTTCAATTTCAGTAGTTAAACTCATTAATCAATCCTTTGATTTATGTGATAGACTTGCATTTAAGATGAACATTTATCATCAATTAAAGATATTTTATAATAGTACTTGTTAATATAAAATATGTTTTACTTAAGAAATTATTGATACTTCAAGTTTAAAATATTGATATAAAACCTTAATAAAAATATACTTTTAAGTATTAATCACATCTTTGTTTTTTATATATAAAAAAAAGATAATTACAAAAATTAAGTTCAAATAAAAGTGAATTATTAAGGATGTAAATTTTTATTAAACATATAAATTACAGGATGTAAAGTGTAATTTATAAAAGTATAGATAAAAAGTAAAATTTAAATCAATAATTAATCATAGCATTATCAGTATTTCTATGTTTTATTTTTTGGTAAACTTCTCTTTGGTATCTGATCAATAAAAAAACCAATTTTATCTTTTATGCTCTTTAAAATATTGCAATATTTGGAAAAAGTAAAAATCTAAAATCTTCACAATGTTTGTCTATTGTTTGATAGCTTTTGTATGTGAAATTAAAAATATTATTTAGCTTTTAAATACTAATGCGGTTTTTATTGTAAAAGATAAAGTTTGTTTTATAATGATTTTATTGTTTGAAGTGTTTAGGAAGGAGAAGATATTGGATGAGAGAGTGTTAGTTCTACTAGAGATTTTGGTGGTTTCTTAATGGAATAACTCTATGTAAGTAATGTTTGGGAACGCAGTTAAAACTACATATCCTAAAAATTTAATAATTTTTATTTAAAAAATTAATTTTTAAAACAATATAATGTCTTGTTTTTTGAATTCAAAAAAAAAAACTTGCCACACACTCATTTACTAATTTGGCTTGTCCTTGAATTTAAATTTCAATCATTTAAGGATGTTGATTGCATTATTTTAGTTGAAATACCTAATAAAAATAATCTTATTTGTCATGAGATTTTTTAAAAATTTATGTTGCATTGTTCATGCAGGATTGCAAACTCAAAAACAAAATATATAAAGCAAGGTAAGTGCTCGAATCACTTCCCAAAAAAATAAAGAGTTTATTGTATTTGGTGAGAGTGAGTTTGTTTATTACAAGCATTGAGATCATCCTAAATCATTTGTTCTTAAAGGTGGCATTGCTCTTTCTAATTGCTATGTTGTTTTGTACAATAGAGAAATTTTTCTTTAATACAATGTTCATGTTAATGTTGAGATTTATTATCAATCGATGATGATCAAATACCTTATTAAATATATTAGCAGAGGATCTGATTGATGCAGGGTTGTTATGGAGAAGGAGAATAATGATGAGATTCAAGCTTATCTTAATTATAGATTTAATTGTTTGTATGAACCAATATAACACTTCTTGTAGTTTTTGTTGAAGTTATGGTATCAAAGTGACACGACTAAAAGATTGATGTCTTCTCCCAAGTGCAAAAGTGTCAAAATAATAAATAACCTGGCAAGACTGAGGTCGAACCACAAAGAGATTACTTGTACAATTTATAAACAACAATTATAAACAACAACAATAGTAATCACAACAACAACAATACTAATAGAAGAAGTAATAGTAGTAGTAGTAGTAGTAGTAGTAGTAGTAAAGAAAGAGATGGAGAAGAAAAAAAAGAAAATGAGAACTTTAAGATGGAATATCAATGTAAGGATTAAACAATGATAATAACAAATGTCAAGGTTAGAGGTTCCACTAATGGTATGTCAAATAAGTATAGTAGAAACTCTTATTATTCAATTGGAAACCACACATAAAGGAGGTTCCAATCAGGTTATATATTGTTAACATGATTATATTAGTCATCTTATTCGATTAATGTTAATACTTGTAAATCTCATCAAGCATTCATGATTATAACTTATTTTAACAACAAATCATGTTCCTTTCATAACTTAGATATCAGTTATACCATACAGTATGGGCTATAAAAGTGCCAAGCATTTGTTGTACCAAATGTTATACAACATAAATCAAGATTAGTCATTTAACAAGGAAAGTATTAAAGAGTGAACAAGATAATAAATATAAAATATGTTAGCATCAAACATTAAAGTTCATATCAAATTTACACTATACTTATTCTTATACCATTAGTGTAACCTTTTCACTTTGACATAATAAACTTAGCTAAACATAATGAAACAAAGAAAAATAAATAAATAAAATAAGAACATAAATAAGATAAGAGTTAACAAAGCAAAGAAAAGGAATTGAAAGGCATAAACATTATAAAAAATACAAAGAGAGAAAGCAAGAGCATCATCTTAATCTGAAAACAAAGATGCCTAAATGCATGATAAATTCCTTCTTTTATAGGCAAAAATTAGGAACTATTGATTTGATAACTAATTGATGGGTATGTGGCCAAATCTTGACTTGGTGACAATCTTTATCTTATCTTGTCTACCCAAAACGTCATTGATAACATCAAAATTAGAACACTTAAAAACATAAACGTTGTAGGAAATTATCTCAACTTTCTTATGTAAAAAATTCAAATTATTTTGACTTTTAGAACTTCATATATGGCTAAAATACTAAACAGTACTTGGGCTGGAGGACAGATTCAGATTTCTTTGTTATTGCTCCAATTTGAACTTGAAAATAGCCTTGTTAGATCTTAGGCTCCATATAAAAGTTGTAGGCCTATGTCTTACCTTTTCATTCATATAAAATAGACCTAAATCTAAGATCTACAACTCTAGATATGATCCAATTACTGAACAGTGTTCCAGTTTGGACTGCACCAACATCTCTTTTCTAATTTGGTCATCTCTTTGTCCTTTCAATTTCAATTCATCAAATCCATCAATCAATCCTTTCAATTATGTGATAGGACTGCATTTAAAATGAATATTTACCATAAATTAAAGGTATCTTGTATTATTAAATATATTATTATAAAACATTTTTTTAGTTAAGGTGTTATTCATACTTCAAGTGCAAAATGATGATATAAAACCTTGATAAAAATACATTTTTAAGCATCAATCAATCCACTAATAATATGTCAAACAAATATAATATAAACTCTTATTATTCAATTAGAAACCACATATAAAGAAGGTTCCAATCATATTAAAAAATTTTAACATGATTACATTAGTTATCTTATTCATTAATGTTAATATTTGTAAATGTTGTCAAGCATTCATGATTATAACTTATGTTAATAACAAATTAATTTTTTTTTATAGCACACGTGTTAGTTATACCATACAATATGGGCAAAATATCAAACATTTGTTGTACCGAGTGTTATATAACATAAATCTAGATTAATCATTTAACAAGCAAAGTATTAAAGAGTAAACAAGATAACAAACACAAAATATGTTAGTATCAAACATTAAAGTCCATGTTAAGTTTACATTACATTAATTTCTACACCATTAGTGTAACCTTTTCACCTTGACGTAATAAACTTAGTTGAACATAATGAAAGAAAGAAACATAAACAAACAAAATAAGATAAAAGTTAACTAAGGAAAAAAATAAAAGACATAAACTTGATATTAATGAAAGCAAAACTTAAGCAATACAAAAAAAAAGAGAAAGCAAGAGCATGATCTTAATCTGGAAACCAAAATACCTAAATACATGGTAAATACCTCCTTTTATAGGTCAAAATTGGAAACTATTGATTTGATGACTAATTGATGAATGGGTCACCAACTCTTGACTTGGTGACTATCCTTATCTTCTCTTGTCTTTCCATTCATATAAAGTAGACCTAAATCCAGATTTACAGCTCTAGATATGACCCAATTACCGAACAATGTTTTAGTTTGGACTACACTAACATCTCTTTTCTAAGTTTGGCTATCTCTTTATCCTTTTAATTTCAGTTCATAAACTCATCAATCAATTCTTTTATTTATATGATAGGCTCCATTTAAAATGAATATTTACCATAAAGTATTGATAAATCATTAACTAAAGCATGTTTTATAATATCATGTCTAATATTATAAGATACTTTTAATTTATAGTAAATGTTCATCTTAAATATAGGCCTATTATATAAATGAAAGGATTGACTGATAAGTTTAACTTATGAAATTTAGAAGATAATGAAAGGGTCAAGCTTAGAAAATAAATGTTAGTTCAATCCAAACTAGAACACTGTTCGGTCATTGGATCATAACTAGAGCTGTAGAACTTGGATTTGGGTCTACTCTATATGGATGAAAAGCTATGACATAGGCCTAAAACTTTTATGCAGAGTCAAGTTCAAATCATAGCAACAATGGAGAAGTCTGAATCTATCCTACAGCCTAGATAACATTTAATATTCAATTCATATCTCGAGTTTTAGAAGTCCAAATAACCTCAATTTTTTTAAAATGAAAAGGTAAGATAATTTCCTAAAACTTTCATAAAGACAGTCTATTCAAATTTTGATGTTAGCAATGATGTTTTGTTCAAACAAGAAAATAAGGGTTGTCATCAAGTCAAGATGTGGTCAGCCACTTAAAAATTAGTCAACAAATCAATAATTTCAAATTTTAGCCTGTAAAAAGAGGTGTTTGACATATATTTAGGCATCTTTATTTTCAGATCAAGATTATATTCTTGCTCTTTTGCTTTATATTTTTTTTAATGCTTAAGTTTTGCTTTCATTAATCTCTTGTTTATGCCTCTTATTTCCTTTACTATACTTATATAATTATGTTCTTATTTTATTTATTTATGTTTCTCTTCTCCATTATATTTAGTTAAGTTTATTATGTCAATGTAAAAAGGTTACATTAATGGTGTAAAGATAAGTATAATATAAACTCAATATAGACTTCAATGCTTATATCCTAAATAACTTGCTATTAATATGTCTTATTATTTTTATCTTATTAATTCTTAATACCTTTCTTGTTAAATAGTTAGTCTACATTTATGTTGTATAACACTAGATATAACAAATGTTTAGCACTTTCATAGCCCAACCGTATGGTATAACCTACACATATACTATAAAAGAAACTTGATTTGTTGTTAACATAAGTTAGCATCATAAATTACTGACAATATTTAAAAGTTTGGTGTTACTTAAATAAGATAATTAATATGATCATATTAACAATTTATAATGAGTTATTAACAACAAATCATCCAATTGGAACCTCCTTTGTATGTGGTTTCTAGTTAAGTAATACAAAGAGTTTATATATACTTGTTTAAAATATGGTTTCTAGTTAAGTAATACAAAGAATTTATATATACTTGTTTAAAATACCATTATTAGATCTTATAGCCTTGACAATTTGGTTTATATGGCTAGTAAGATAAGACATGGGCCTAAAATATTTATGCAGAATCCAAGACTCAATTTTGCTGTTTAAAAGTCCAAATCTTAGCAATAATGAAAAAGTTTGAATTTGTCCTATAGTTTAGACATTATTCAGTATTCAGCTCATATCTTAAATTAAAAAGTCCAAATGACCTCAATTTTTTTTTGTTTGAAAGCTGAGATAATTTCCTAGAACTTTCATGAATTAAGTTTATTCAAATTTTGATGTTACCAATAATGTTTTATTCAGACAAAAAGATAAGGATTGTCACCAAGATAAGATATGGCCACCTACTCAACAATTAATCAACAAATCAATAGTTTCTATTTTTGGCTTATAAAAGGAGGAATTTGTTATGCATTTAGGCATCTTGATTTTCAAATCAAGATCATGCTCTTTATTTCTTTCTTTATATTTTTGTAATGTTTAACTTTTATTTCATGTCATATTTTTCTTAACCTCTTATTTATACTTTTCATTTCCTTTACTATACTTATATTTTTGTTTATTTATGTTTTTGATCTTCATTATATTTAGTTAAGTTTATTATATCAAGGTGAAAAGGTTAAACTAATGGTGTAAGAATAAGTATAGTATAAACTCAACATAGACTTTAATATTTGATACAAACATATTTTGTATTTGTTATCTTGATCATTTTTAATACTTTACTTATTAAATTGTTAATCTATATTTATATTGAATAACAATTGGTACAACAAATACTTGGCACTTTCATAACCCAACCGTATGGTGTAACCAACACTTGTCTATGAAAAAAACTTCATTTGTTATTAACATAAGTTATAATCATGAATACTTGATAATATTTACAAGTATTAGTGTTATTCGAATAAGATAACTAATGTAATCATGAAAACCATTTATAATCGGATTGGAATCTCTTTTGTATATGGTTTCTAGTTGAGTAATAAAAAGATTTTATACTATATTTGTTATAAATACCATTAGTGGATTCTCTAACCTTGAAAATTATTTTTATCATAATTTAATCCTCACATTAATCTTACAATCTCAAAGTTCTCTTTAACTTTTTATTATTATTGTTATTGTTGTTATTTATAATTTATATAGTAAACCTCCTTATGGTTTAACCTCAGTCTCATTGGATTAGTTATTAATTTGACATTCCTATACTTAAAATAAGATATCAATCTTTTGATTGTGCCAAGTTTTTGGCGTCATTAATAGGGAGGTAAATTCTTGTATAAATTATAGTATTTATGTTATTTTCTCTTTTCTTGTATCTAACTTTGTTTCTTTTTTTTTCTTCTTCCTTTCATTCTCTTTCGATACGTGCATAAGAGTTTGGTCACATACATTAAGTGGTAGACTTTGTAGGGTATCCTCATCATTTTTAGAAAATATAGCTGAAGAAGATAATCAGTTGCTTTATATTAAGAATAATGAGATAATCGTGTTAGAATACTTAGAGACCAAATAAATCTAATAAGAACAAGTGCACCCTCATGCATAGTTGCACACCCCCCCCCCCCGCGCCGGATGCATCTCACTTCAATTTTAAATGAGGCATTATCAACTTTTATCTTTTTTTCATGGCCTAAATTTAGAAAATTCATACTTGCATTTAAGAAAATTTAAGAAGGTCTATAACACCTATAATAACTTAAATTGTAGCATGAACATGATCAGATTAAAGCTTTTTTCTTTTTTATTAAAAGATAAAGTTAAAACATGACTATAAAATTTGAGACCATGATCTATTTGTGCTTGGAATGAAATGCAATAATAATTTTTAAAAAAACTTTTTTCATATCACAAAATAAACTCTCTCAAAAGACAAATCATCACCTTCAATCAAAAACCAGGAGAAGCATTTTACTAATGTTAGGATAGATATCGAGACTTGCTTAATACTTGTCCTTATCATGGTTTTGAAACATGGAGATTGGTTTCATATTTTTATGAAGGTTAACACCTAACGATAAGCAAATTGTGAAATTGATAAGTAATGAAACTTTTAAAGTTAACAACATTAATGAAGAAATGGAGTACTTAAACTTGTTAACTGAAAATGCTTAAAATTACGACACCCCAGGTACTTATAAGGCACCAGGTAAAACTCAACCTGATACATTTAAGGGAGCTATGTACAACCTTAGGGAAGATCATGACCTCCAAGGCAAGTTTGCATCTTTAGTTAGAAAAATCGAGGCACTAGAATTAAAAAAAAAAAGTGGTCAATTAAAAGTTGTTTAAGACATTGTGTTAAATCTATGAAACTAGTGAATTCTCAACCAATAAAATCAACTTTATCTTCTTTTAGAGAATGTCTCTATGAACAATCTTGATTAGAAAAATCACCCAAATTTCAGTTACAAGAATGATAACAATAATGCACAAACTTCACAGCTACCATTTTTAGCACATCATAATTTTTAAAATTCTCATGAGTATGCTCCTCCTTATGCTCTACCTCTTAAAAGAAATTTTAAAGAAATATTGCATGCATTCATTAAAAAAAAAAAGAGACAATTAGTACTTAACTTGCTTAAAGCATAATAGATTTTAAAGATACTCTAGTAAAATTCACATCTGGTCTCAGTTTTCAAGAGAAAGGTAAGTTTTCATCTCACCCGTAACAAAATCCCAAAGGAAAATATAATATAAGTGCAAGGAACTCTAGAAACCAACACATAGATCAAGTCAAATCAATCATTACTCCATACAATAGTAAGATTATTAAAAAACTAATTCTTGAACCTTATAAGAATGATGATGAGTCAATCTTTAAGGGTAAGGAAATGATTAAACCTAAACATTGCAAAGCAAAGACTAATTTCCCATCAGTACTTCTATTTTCTCATGTCATGACCAAACAAAGGGAAGTCAATCACGATTCTAAAATCTTTGATCTTTTCAATCAGGAAGAAATCGAGGATAAAAAAGACATAGAAAATGTTATCGCAGATTATTTGTCAAAATTGATAATAGATTTGACATTCAACATCACATCAATTGATGATTATTAATAAATCTTTACTCTCTTAATTTAATGCCTTGGTTTGCTAAAAATATCAATTTTCTTGCATTAGTATTTTTACTAGCTCACTAGATTATTAAAGATAAAATGAAGTTTTTAAGCAACTTGTAAAACTTTTATTAACATAACCCTTACTTATTCAAATATTGTTCTTATAAAATATTTTAAAAATGCATTCTCGACAATGAGGTAAGTAATGTCATTAAATGTTATCACTTTAAGGCACGGGCAAATCATTTCTCATAAAAAAAGGACTGCAAAAATCTTACAAGGTGGATTTTACTAGCCCACCATGTTCAAGAACTTACATGGATTCTAAAAAACTTGTGAAAATTATCAAAAAATGGGATTCATTTCAAAATATTATAAGTCTTTAGATAATTTTTTATTGACTCTTAAGTCTCATCATAATTGAGATATGCATCGTGCAATTTATGACTTATAACTCTATTTTCATAAAGAACATGTTTGACATAGTCTTGGGAATCTAACTAAAAAAAGACCATGTTTGCTAGTTTTTAAGAAAATTAGATAGAAAGCCTATCCTCAACCCATAAAGGGCATTTAAGTCATTCTTAAATGTAAAACTAAGGGAAGATGTGAACCACAATCATAACTACTTGTATATGCATATGTTTTTTTTTAAAAAGAGAGAGAGAATTCAACTGGCCTATATACAAGTGGTATAATTGTATTTTCACTTTCTCATCTATAAAATCTTCTCTCCCTTCCTTTCATTTCTACTCAACCCACATATGTAACAGATATAGAAGTGTATAGAAATGACAGGTTCCTCAAGTCATCAAATAAAAAATATTTTTATTTTTGGTATGCTACTAGTTAAGAAAACGATTCATTTAGTATATGGAAGAGGCAACCTTGTGTTAATAGCTGAATTTTTAAAAAGTAGTCAAGTTTTGAGGGTTGTCCTCAAAGCTTTAGCAAAAGAGGACATCATTGGAAAAATAATTGGAGAGGAACTACAGGTCCCTACAATGTCTAATCAAATAAATGCAATGTTTAAACATGTTGATGTCTTCATTACTTACCAGTTAGTCTAGACACATTGGAAGAGATATTTCATATTTTCTCTTACACCCAATTAAACATTCACCATAAACTCATAGATCTGTTAAATGTTAATGGTTTTTATGATAAGTTGTTGTTTTTTCTTGATTATACTGTAGAACAAGAATTTCTACTATTTTCAGCATGAAAAATCATAATCTTTGCTATTATTACTGAATAATTGATTAACCAACTACAATCTTTCATCCCTATAGTTGATCCCTCCATGAGTCATATAAATTGATCAATGAAAAAAAATCATAAAAAACTTAGATTGGATTTGAGCCTTTGTTTGTGAGTCCTTGTGTTTTTTGGTTTTATTAATAATATATTATTTTATTTTGTTATTTTTTATATTTGTTTAAGCGTGATTCAGGTTTGCCAGTATTAGGTGTTTCAGGTGATGTCTTCTATCTTTTTACCTTTAGGTTGGGGGGAAAGGGTAGTAATTGATATATATATATATATATATATATAAAATAACTAACTGTATTTTCTATTTCATAAACCATTTGATAAAATTGTTATTAGAATGGCAGAAAAAGAAAGAATTTTATTGACTTTTGAAATGCATTTTGGTAAACATTTTTCAATAGTTATTTATAGTATTCATAACAAGGTCTATCACATACTTCTTTTTAAATATTCAAGTTTACAAAATTTTGCATTATTATTAATTAATTATGCTCATATATTTATTACACAAGTATTTATAAACCTTCATTTTCCCACACACACACTTTAACATATAATTGTTGGTTACATATTGAATTTTTATATTATTTATGTTTTTTTGGTATAGGTAATAACTAAAGAAAAGAGATACTATATAATTTGTATAACAAAAACAAAAAATACATATATAATAAATGTAAATAAATAAATAAATAAAAATATAGATAAATTTGATTTCAAAGCCTCCCTAACTGAAGCAATTAAGCCCAAAGGGGTGTTTTAACACCTAATACTTTAAAGTCAACTAATTTGAAAGCTACTGGCTTAATGTTTATTATATGGATTGAGGAGAAAAGCTTAAGGAAATCAAACATTGCACTATCTACATATTAGTATCTGCAACCTGAGTTATTAAACTCGAAGGGGTGTCTCAACACCTAATACCTTAAGACCAACTAGTCTAGGAGTCATTAGCCGAAAGCTCATTACATGAGTTAAAGATACATTGTATTATATATATATATATATAAAAAGAAAAAAGAAAAAAAATGAAGATAATAATCTCAACACAAGAAAGTTAACCTTAAATATTACAACAAAATTATATTTTCATCCAAGTAAAGCCTCGTAACTATGTGTTAATTTATTTAGCATAAAAAAAGGTTTACTATTGATTAGTACTTAAAAGTACATTGTTATCAATATTTTATATCATCATTTTGCACTTGAATTATTAATAATTCCTTAAATAGAGCATGTATTATAATAATATATCTAATACATATAAGATACCTTTCATTTATGATAAATATTTATCTTAAATACAGGTCTATCACATAAATAAAATGATTGATTGATGAGTTTAATTACTAAAAATGAGAAGACAAAGAAAAGGCTAAGTTAAGAAAAAATATGCTAGTTTAATCCAAACTAGAACATTGTTAAGTCAATGAGTGATATCTAGAGCTGTAGATCTTGGATTTCAGTTTGGTTTACATGACTAGGAAGCTAAGACACAGGCCTAAAGATTCACGATAGTCTAAGACTCAATTATGCCATTTGAAAGTCCAAATCTTAGCATCAAAATATAAGTCTGAATTTGTCATATAGCTTAGACATTATTCAGTGTTCAGCCAATATCTCGAGTTCTATAAGTTCAAGTGCATTTATATGTTTTTTATTGGAAAGCTGAGATAATTTTCTAGATTTGTGTTGTATAATACTTTGTACAATAAATACTTGGCACTTTCATAACTCAACCATATGGTATAACCTACATATATGTTATGAAAGGAACTTGATTTATTATTAACATAAGTTATATTCATGAATGCCTGACAATATTTACAAATATTAGCATTATTTGAATAAGATAAATAATATAATCATGTTACAATTTATAATCTGATTGGAATCTCTTTTATATATGGTTTCTAATTAAATAAAACAAAAGTTTATATTACACTTGTTTGAAATATCATTAGTGGATCCTCTAACCTTGACAATTATTTTATCCTTACATCAATAATACATCTCAAAACACTCTCCAACTCCTTTTCTGTTATTATCTATTTTTTTATTTATAGTTTCTACAATTGACCCCCCTATGATTCGACCCTAGTCTTACTAGGTTATTTATTACTTCGACACTCCTACACTTGGGAGAAGACATCAATCTTTAGTCGTGTCACCTACAAATTCTATTACTTAATATACGTAACTAAACTCTTATGCATTTGTAGGAAGAGAATAAAAGAGAAAAGGGAAAAAAAAACAAGACAAGATAAAGCAATATAAAAGAAATAAAAGTTAGATAAAAGGATTGAAAACAAAAGACAATAAAATTAAATATATATAATTTATACAATAATTTACCTCTCTGGCAACAGCGCTAAAAACTTAACACAATAAAAAAATTGATGTCTTCTCCCAAGTGTAGGAGTGTTGAAGAAATAAACAAATCGGCAAGATCAAGGTCAAACCATAAGGAGGTTAACTATATAATAAATAATAATAATAAGAATAAGAATAATAAGAATAACAATAACAATAACAATAATAATAATAATAAGTTAAAGAGAACTTTAAAATATAAATTAATATGAGGACTAAACAATGATAAAAATAATTGTTAAGGTTAGAGGATCTACTAATGATATTTCAAATAAGTATAATATAAACTTGTTTTATAACTCAACTAGAAACCTCACACAAAGAGATTTCAATCAGATTATAAATTCTTAACATGATTACATTAACTATTTTATTCTAATACTTATAAATGTTATTAGGTATTCATGATTATAACATATGTTAACATCAAATCAAGTTTATTTCATAGTATAGGTGTCGGTTATATCATACGGTTGGGCTATGAAAATGTCAATTATTTGTTGTACCAAGGGTTATACAATATAAATATAGATTAACCATTTAATAAGCAAAGTATTAAAATTGAGCAAGATAATAAATACAAAATATGTTAGTATTAAGCATTTAACTCCATGTTGAGTTTATACTATACTTATTTTTACACCATTAGTGTTACCTTTTCTCATTGACATAATAAATTTAACTAAACATAATAAAAGAAAGAAACATAAATAAACAAGATAAAAATATAAATAAGATACAAGTTAACTAAGAAAAGAAAATGAAAAGCATAAATAAAAAATTAATGAAAGCAAAACTTAAGTATTATAAAAATATAAAGAAAGCAAGCAAGAACATGATCTTGATCTCAAAACCAAGATGCCTAAATGCATGACAAATGCCTCCTTTATAGGCTAAAATTTGAAACTGTTGATATATTGATTAATTGTTGAATGGGTGGCCACATCTTGACTTGATGTCAATCCTTATCTTCTTTTCTTAACAAAACATCATTGTTAACCATAGAATTTGAACAAACTATCTCCATGAAAGTTTTAGAAAATTGCATTTGCTTTTCAATAAAAAAAATTGGTGTATTTGGACTTCTAGAACTTGAGATATGGACTAAACACTAAACAGTGTCTAAGCTGCAAGATAGATTCAAATTTCTTTGTTGTTACTACAATTTAAACTTGAAAATAGTCTTTTTAAATCTTGGAATCCATATAAAAGGTTTAGACCTATGTTTTAGCTTTCCATCTATATAGAGCATATCTAAATCTAACTTCTACAACTTCAGTTATGATCCAATATTTGAATGGTGTTCCAGTATGGATTGAACCAGCATCTTTATTCTAAGCTTAGAATAAATTAAACTCATTAATCAATTTCTTGATTTATATGATAGGCCTATATTTAAGATGAACATTTACAATAAATTAAAGATATCTTATATTATTAGATATATTATTATAAAACATACTCTAGTTAAAGAGTTATTAATACTTCAAGTGCAAAATGATGATATAAAACCTTGATAAAAATATACTTAATTTCAGTAGTTAAACTCATTAATCAATTTCTTGATTTATGTGATAGGTCTACATTTAAGATGAAAATTTACAATAAATTAAAGATATCTTATATTATTAGATATGTTATTATAAAACATACTCTAGTTAAAGAGTTATTAATACTTCAAGTGCAAAATGATGATATAAAACCTTGATAAAAATATATTTTTAAGTACTAATCACACCTCCTAGCCAGCTTATTACTATTCCCTAGCAATCAAAGTGTTAAAATAGAAAAATAATTTACAAGTTTCACAAAGCAAGACATTCATCATTTAACTTCCATTAATATATCTAAATAAATAAACTCTCATTAAATTTATATATTTACTTCATACTTCTTAAACAAAATATTAATAAACTTTTATTTTTTACTTGATATATCAACATATAGTTATGATTCATATGGCAATAAAAAAGTTTTTACAAGGTGATGGCGATATTATATTAGTCATATAAAAGAGCTTGCTTATTTCTAATAGTGATTATGATGATGATTGTCTATGCGTTAATCTTTTTCATTTGACTTATACCATCAAAGATAAGAGATGTAATTTAATTATTGATATCGATAGCTAAAAGAAAGTTGTGTCAATCAAGTACACAAGTTAAAGATCAAGAAAAAAAAACTAAGCTTTATACACTAAATCGGCTTAATTGAGACAACACAGTAATCATGAACAAATGCTGTGTTGTGTTGTTTTGTTTTGTTTTTTAAATAAATATTTTAACAATATTTGTTGTGATATGATTGATATCTATAGATATGTGTTATTTACTATAGTAAAGGTCATGACAATATAACAAGAATATCATGCATGACAAATAACATAACATATATACCATATGTATAAAGGGAGAAAAGCATTGCTACCTAAAAGAGTTAGGAAAATTGTTAACAGTAAAGATAAAAATTATTATTTTTATCCTAGTTTATGAAATGAAAACAAGAAAGAGAAAAGGAAGAATATGAATAATTATAATGGTTTAGAAAAGAAAACAATGTGCAACAGGGTCATTAAAGGTTATCAATAGTTTTATAAAGATTATGAGTGTTTTGAAAATAATTATTAATGTTTTATATGAATGAGTTAACTATATTAATTTTCTAGGGTACTTAGGATGTAAATTGGTTTTCCCTTTAATTTCATGTTTCTTAGATTGTTGATATTAATTTTTAGATTTATTTAGGGATTTTAAACCTTTTAAATAGAAAAAAAACTAAAAGATAAATATTTATTAATAAAATTTAAAATTAAAATTTTATATAATGACTCTATTTGATAAAATGTTAGATTTTTTTATTTTTTTATTTTTTTTGTTCTCCTAATGCATCATACTATATATTTCTAGTAGAAAGTTTTGAAAAGCTTAACATAAAAATGGGTGAAGATGTAGTGACCAAGGCAAGGTGGGTTTTTTTTTTTCTTTTTTTGTAGAACTGAGTCTATTTATCGTAAACATAAAAATATTCATTGAGCTCAAGTAGTAGGATTAGAAAGTTAGAATATGGGCTTAAACAAAAGCTTTAGGCATCTTTAATAGTAAAATCCATTTAAAAAAAATCAAATTATTAATATAATTTTTTGAATAGTATAAATATAATTTTAATGTGAAAAAGTCATCCTAACAACCTATTTATACATTAATATATTTAATATTAATATTTTTGGCTTTTTTGAGAAAAATATTGAGAAAAGTTGAGGAGATGAAAAAAATATTTAAATAATCTATTTTAATGCTTTTGACTTTTTAATATATATATATATATATATATATATATGTATATGTATATTATTTTGGCTTTTTATTTGGCTATTCTTTTAAAGCTAGAAACCAAGAAGAAGAAAAACTAAAATTTATTTTATTTTATTTCTGGTCTTCATTTAACTCTTGCGTTGAGGATGTCTTTAAAGCCAGTAGCAAAACCTGCAAGTGGAGTGGATAACATGGGAAACAATTAAAAATCAGAAACAGTTTTAACCAAGCACGGATACGAAGACAGACGAAACTATAAACAGAGAAAGAAAGCGAAAGAGAAAGAGAAAGAGAAAGAGAAAGAGAAGGGATCTACAACATGTTAAGAACAGTAACAGCACCGTCATTATCTTTTTCTTCTTCTTCTACTTGTCTCATTGTCTCAACACAGAATAATTCTTATCTTATCCCACATTCCTTGAAACTTTCTTCCCCATTGATTAGCAATATTAACAAGAGTAATAGTAACAGAATAGTCACTTGCAATTACAATCCATCAAGAAGACTGGCTCTTTTTCAACTTGGAGCTGGTAAGCTAGGACCCTTCACTTCTCTTTATCCTTTACTACTAAATGTTATATTTGCTAACGCTTAAACTAATATTAAGTATACTGGGATTCTTTATAGTTATCCCACAATTACAGTTCTTAAGTGGAAACTTAGCACCCGCAAGAAGTAGTGATGTTACTGACCAAGATGTGCTAGAGTGGGTCAAGAATGACAAAAGAAGAATGCTTCATGTCGTTTATAATGTGGGGGACTTGGACAAGACTATAAAGTATGTCTCTTTAGTTCCTTTATTTGATGCAAAGATTGTTCTTTCTTAGCGTAGCAATGTGATGTTTGCCGTAATTGTGGATAATTTTATGGTTGCTAAATGGGGATTTGCAGATTTTATACTGAATGTCTGGGAATGAAGCTGTTAAGGAAACGTGATATACCTGAAGAAAGTTTTAGCAATGCTTTTCTTGGATACGGACCTGAAGGCACTAACTTTACTGTTGAACTTACTTATAGTGAGTAATTGCCCTTTTTTCGATTTTTATCATTAATTGCATTTGTGTATTATCGTTTTATGCAGATTTTTGTATCGACATTTGGTGTTTCAAAAGATTTTTTTGTCTTTTCAATTTTTCTAATGCTCGCAGATTATGGAGTTGACAAGTATGATATTGGAGATGGGTTTGGACATTTTGGTATTGCAGTGGAAGATGTAAGTTACTCTTTCTTAAAAATTGTTTGCTTGCCCTGTGGAATTTGATTGCTGAACGTATTCTTGAAATGCTTGCTTGCTTGAATATTTTTACTTGCTGAAAAATTTAACAATCTCTCACAATGCCTTACCACAAATAAAAAAAAAGAAAAGAGAGGTTTTGAATTTCATGGGCTTGCAATCCAGAGAATTGCGAGGTGACTAGGGAGTTGTAATGTCAATTTCATAAGGTCAAATTCATGAACTTACGCTGGGTATGTATTTAATTTTCATCAATGCAGGTTGCCAGGACAGTTGATCTTGTTAAGGCAAAGGGGGGCAAGGTTACTAGAGAACCAGTTCCTGATAAAGGTGGAAGTACAAAGATTGCTTTTGTTGAAGACCCAAACGGTTATAAGTTTGAGCTCTTGGAGAGAGGCCTTACGCCTGAGCCCCTGTGCCAAGTGATGCTTCGAGTGGGTGATCTTGACCGCTCCATAAATTTCTACAAGAAGGTAATCAGTAATCCATGCTGGCAGAAGCTTCTATGTTCAATGAAATTAGCTAGTGGCACTTGCTTCTTCAGCTGTCATCACTGGACACTGCCTGGAGTTCTGATGCTTTCCTTTTCTTTTTTATCGTACTGATGTTTTTCTTTCTTGAATTTGAAGTCTTTTGGCATGGAGCTTCTACGCAGAAGGGATAACCCTGAGTACAAGGTAAAATGATTACCCATTCTGCCTCGCATGAAATGGCATTCGTTTTTTTTTTTTCTGGCCATCTGCGTAACCAATGGAATATATGGGTCAGTATTGATCTAAGTTGCTAAGAAACTTGACACTGCTGCACCAAATTCATGGTTTCTATTATACCATTTTTGTTATTCATTTGGTGTCCTTGATGTTATAAGTTTTTCTCTACAGAAGCATTTCCCATTTTCCTCAAGTGCATTGTAAGGTATAATATGCCAGTCTAATTGGTTCGTTGTTATTTCTACCTTCACAGTATACGGTAGCCCTGATGGGTTATGGTCCTGAAGATAAAAATGCAGTGCTGGAGCTGACGTATAACTATGGGATTACAGAATACAACAAGGGAAATGGTTATGCGCAGGTGAATTCTTACCTTCTCCAGCAGCATATACTACAGTAATCTAGTTTCGCACCATTTAAATCATTCTTGCCTGCCATGGTCACGTATTATGTCATATCTTTTAGTCTTCTCATCTGGTTTTTATTCTATGTTGTTATATGTGAAAATTGACTGTTTATATCTCTACCAGATTGCCATAGGCACAGATGATGTCTATAAGAGTGCAGAGGCTGTCAAGCAGTGTGGAGGGAAAATTATCCGTGAACCTGGGCCTATACCAGTTATCAACACCAAGATTACTGCTTGCTTGGATCCTGATGGTTGGAAATCGGTATGTTTTTTTTATCTTTTCTGTTTATCTTTCGCTATCATGGTTCTCTAACTGTATCTATAAGTATTTCTGACTATAGTTTCCTCTACATAAAGGTCATCTAGTTTTTACTTTCTCGTGATTTGTTGCTTTGAAAAAATTCATAGTTTCTTGAAGATTGGGATTTGTGATTACATAATAGGGTAAGTTTAGAAGGAAAATGCTTCTTTTTTTTTTCCAGGAAAATCTTGGGCTATTGAAACCTAGAAAGTTAGTTAAAAAATTCTTATGTGCTTGTGCTCTGTGAAGAATTTAGATGTGAATTTTGAGTGCACCCTGGCTACGAGAGTCAGCGATTGCACTCACAAAGTCAGCGAAGATTTTGTCATGCCTTTGTCGAGAACTTTTTTTCTAGTGGATAATCATTTCTAAATCAGTTGATGGTCCGAGACAAAATTGATTAGAACAGGACATATGCAAACTAATTTCCTTATCATCCGCTAATGCGACATGAAGAGATCAGCTTAAAATATCCAATTTTTGGTTTACGTGTAAATGATTTCAAGGGTAGTTTATTCTCTATGGTAAGATGTGTTAATGCACATGAAATGATCTGTTGAGCTTTCCTAGTCTTGCAGGTCTTTGTTGATAATGTAGACTTTTTGAAGGAAATGGAGTGACCATGACAACTGCAACATTTCTTTATTAAATCCATAGGAAGATTCTTGACAATTTTGACAGCCTCCTTTTCTCACCAGAAACCCCTCAATTTACCATGTACATATGTGATTGTAACGGTTGTTATTAGTGCAATTCTTGTTGGCCTCGCCCAATACATGTCAACTAAGCCTGAGATGCAATTTCCATGTTAATTGCTTTGCAAAGTCAAAATCTAGTTTTGCAGCAATCCGAAATTGTTGTGGATTTTATGTTAGGCTGGTACGGCAATTCAGCATATGCTGAATCCCCTCCGTCCACATCTGTTTGTCAGCCTTGCTGCATTCAAACTCTATAACTCTTTCAACCGTTTTTATCGCAAAGTAAGCTCTACGCCCACTCCAGTCTCCCTTATCCCTTCCAGGCCATGCTAGGATGTCAGTGTAGACTCCAGAGACTACACCTGCAATTACAGCATAGATATAATCAGTTGATGGACGAAGAGTGTTAATGGGATTTGTTCTGGGTTTGAGACTCTGCTTACACTTTTTCTTTTTTGTGAATGTTCCTCCCATGTGCGTACTTTTCATTTTAACTATCACCTGCTTCAATTCAATTTTTTAGTTAAGAAAAATGCAAGAAAACGTTATAGAGAAGATTAACAAAACCCACAAAATTAGCTTTTGTGTCCTAAAGAGAGTGGAAAATTGATTCAATTCGTTGCTTGGAATGGTTAATATAGCTGCATGATGCATTGCATGTCCCCTGCCTTTCTACCTGCCAATTTGAGTTGATGTTAAACGAAACTCGTTTCCAATGAAGAGCTCCTGCCATCAATATTTGTGTGATGGTTAGTGCGGGTTCCAGCTTGCTTATGGGGCATGTTAATGTAACTGTACCACTAAAGCATGAACCATTAGAGTATCAACTTTTCAAAACTTGTACCTTTCCTTGTACGCTTGAGAAGCTCTCCTCCTTTAGTCACAAAGTTCAGTGCAGCTGTGATGTTTGCTTCTTTGTCTTCTTCGCCCTTTTCCTCCCCCAGAGCAAAGGCTGTAGTTCCAGGCCCCTTTTGCATCCTTGCCCTTAGGGTGGCTGCTCCTCTTAAGGCTGCATTTGTAAATGTTTTCATAAAGTAGGCATCACTTCATATCATTTAGGAATTGTAACATCAACAGGAAAGTATTCGATTCTTTGAGTTAGTTTCTTCCCGCCATGTCCCATTTCAATCTTGAATGGTGCCCACTTGAGGTATAATTGCATTTAAGCCTCTAGGTTTTATACCTAATTTCATTATGTATCATCTTTAGATGCACTTGTGAATTTGTCGTGTCTTGAAAGTAAAGATGACGGAATTTTGAACCATAAAGGCTTGATATAATTGAGGGGCAATTGAAGTAATATTCTGTCACCTGTAGCTGCTCCAGCTGTTAGGGCCATGACATCTCCATTAGTCCTTGCATTAATTGCAGAGTTGACAACAGTTAAGATTTGGTCATGATCAGCTCCCATGTCCTCTGCAATCTCAATGCAGTGAGATGCTACTAAAGCCGCTGCTGATGCCACCGCAGAAGACAGTTTGGAAGGCGTCTTCTTCTGGGTTGCTGCCAATTCTGCTGACATTGCATTTGAAGCAGCTAGTGCAGCAACAGCAGCAGCAACCCCTGCCACAGATACAGCTGCATGCACTTGAGCATTTTGGGTTCTGATCTCCTGCTTCTTCCTCTCTTTCTGATCCTTCAGCCATCTTCCCATCGTTCTCCCTTTTAATATGCTCTTGTATAGCTGCAGAGAGTAAAGCAATAATAATTATACATAAAAAAAAAGAGGCTTGCGAGTTGATATATTTTTCTGAATATTAATAATAAAGTACCCCATTTTTTAGCAACTGCTGACTGGAAAGAAATTCTGGAGTGAGTGCTTGATGAAGTAAAAATAATTCCTGCATCAGTGCATTTATTGCTATTAGAAGTGTATAGAAACAATTCAGTGTTGAGCTGGGAAAGGATCCCAAATTCACTGATTGCTATCCTATGGGTCATATATAGTCAATAAGCGCTACCTTCATTTCTTCACTGTCTCTTGGCGAGATCGGAGGGCTGCCAGTGCTACCACCACTTGGGAACTGCTGGAGCAGCTATAACATTTAGGTTTGAGGAAACATGTAAAAGAAAAACATGACAGGCATTGAGACACTATTTCATATTGAATAATCAATCTATCAGTTTCATGTAATTTTTTGAAGAAACCAGTAGACAGTTGCTCACATAGAACATCCTAGTTAACTCGAACATGTCCCTTTGTTCTTGGGAAATGTGTGACTGAATCATGAAGACATAAACAGCATTTTTTAAAAGCTTGTATTAAAGCTAAGGATCTTACTGATTCCTTTGAAGTCGTTGAGCTTGCATCTTGAGCTTCAGCTTCAGCGGAACAAAAACATGAAGCCTTCTCAACATTATCGATGGCCACATGAGTATTGGAAAGAGCTTTAGAGAGCTCCATAGCTGAAACGCTCCATGATCTTGCAAGGAACTCCATAGACTCAGTAGGAGTTTCAGGTGCAGCACATGATACTGGTAGCCAAGAAGCAGGGCCATTTTCATCAATGTTTTCCAGCTTTTGTAACAAGGTCTTAGTGCTGCATGAACTCACTGAATCACAAAAAAAAAAAAAAAAAACCCATGAAGTTAGCGCTCCATTTTACACAGCAAAAAAAGCATACTCTAAAGTCATGAAAAAAGCTTACTTCTAAGCTTTGCTATATCACTTTGCTGAGACTCAAGTATCTGGCCTTCGGTGCAACTTCTCATGGTAAAGAAGAAAAAAGCAAGAACCAGGGTAATGAAGAGAGGAAGACTAGTGGGATATTTAAACATGAGCCTTAAAAAAGGATCGAGGCACACTTTCTTTCTTTGCAACAAGAAAAGGGGCCCTCAATAAAGATAGTTCATCTTTGTCCTCAACTTAAGCAGTACTTGCTTTTGATCTCCACTCTTTTGTGCTTGATACATAAAGAGCTAAAGACTCTTCTTTTTTTTTTTGAGCGGCTGGATTCATGATTGCTAGGATTCTCCTTTGTCTCCACTATCACTGTAAGGAAAGAAATGGGATCTTGTCAAGAGAATGCAAGCATCATTCGTGAATAGAACAACTGCTCTATTTCCATCTAAATTCTTTTCACCATCATGTAAAAAAGCAAGCACAGTTAAGAGACGAGATAAAAAAAAAAATCCCTTTTCTGGTTGCTATTAGGACAACAAATTGAACGCTTGGTGAAAGTATATAATTGCATAGAAACTGGAGTATAGGAGGAAATTCCTCCTTTGTTTGAATTACAGAAATAGGAAGGGGAAAAGGAAGTGCTTGAGAAGAAAGCTTTCAGACTCAGAGTATGCGGGTGATGTAGGCCACATTTTCAAGCTTCCACATTTTTAACCCCTCGCATTCATTTTCCCTGCTTTTTGCCTTGACCTGTACTGGCTGAGTCCTTTTTGACTCCAAAAGAACAAATTTTTTGGCACTACTGTCTTTTCGAAACAAGGAAAAGAACACCCTTCATTTTCAGGTTTTGTGATGAGTCTAAAATTATTCTGGATTTCCTAACTGTAGCCTTCTTTTAAATATGATTGGTTGGAATGAAGTTGATTTTTAATATTAATACACAACAAAACAATTTAAATTTTTAATTCAATCGGTTCAATAAGAATTAACTTAAAAAAATAAAGAATTTTTAAATCAATAACACATCAAATCATCATTAAACTAATATTTAAATGTAAAAGAGAATTAGCATCTTTCCCGATAAAAACCTTATAGCCTGCAATATTGCAGATATTTATAAAATCACGAGGGGATAACTTAATTAATTATATTTTGAATTTATTTTTTAATCATTATAAATTTATGTATTTTTAAGGTTATTAAAGATTTATATTATTATTAACTTTAAGATTTATAAATTTAATTTAAATATACACAAGTTAATTCAAATATTTACAATAATAAAAAAAAATTACATAGACCTTATCAAATTTTGATGGCCAAGACAAGTGACAACCTCGTGATTCATTTAGATTATCCAAACATAGATTACAGTGAACCGGAAAAAAAAAAAAGGGTTTAAACGAACACCACCCGACCGGTCATTGAAAATCTAGGACATACGATTAAAGTGGCCGGCCGGCTTGGAAACTGCAAATGATAACAGCTTGCCCGAAACCTGTGATAATCCGGTACGGCCATTTGAATTGAAAATAGGTACAAAAAGGGAAGTGAACTAGGACAAAGCATCTTTTTTTAATTCAAACTAACTTTTAAGTGTTTTTAAATTGTTTTAATGTGTTAATATTAAAAATAAATTTTAAAAAAATTAAATATATATATATATTATTTTAATACATTCCAAAAAAAATATATAAAATTTTGGAATTTTTTATGTCCCGCTGTTGAAAATAAAATTAAAAATATTATTTAATATATTCCTGGAAAAAAAAAAAGAATTTTACAAAGCAATCCCTGTACTTTTTAGCTACAAGGAAGACCTACCAAAGCGCAGGTATCTCTGCATTTGCTTTTTTTCATCATTTGCTTTAAGTCTCATCATGTCTAGCACTTCAAGGTCCCACACCCCATTACCATGTAAATTTGGTGATTAACCCACATAGCTACTTAATTAATTCATCACCTTCCAGATTGATACTCGTTCTAGCCATCCACAAAGGCTGCAGTGTGGGCAGGCTATGATAACAACAATCTATATTATTTGTACACTCGCACGGACACAATTTGGACAAGCTTATTTTAGAACATCATCCATCAAAATAATGTTGACACCTCCAACCGCATTATATCTTTTCAAGAAGAAATAAAACATTAAATAAAAGGGTGAGCCCCAAATTCAACCTTGATTCAGGGACTATACTAAGACATGTGTCAATTGGGTCTTCGAAGTATTGCACATTCTTCAATTGCATCCCCTTTTACCTCAAACAGAAAAGTCTAATTTCACTCAAAATTGTATCATTTTATTCCATTTAAATGCATTTAGGAGAAAGAAAATGTACAAACATGGACAATGATAACTAATGCAAGAAGTTGTTTGAAAGCATAGTAATAACTGTTTTTTAATGTATTTTTTGCTTAAATATATATTAAAATAATATTTTTTTATTTTTAAAATTTTATTTTCTATATATACACATCTAAACAATCCAAAAATATTAAAAAATTCATTTTAAGGAAAAAAATATAATCTTAAACAGTCTATTTAGACTGTAATTCTAAACAGGGGCCAAGAACAAACTTTTTTTTTTGGCATAAAACGAATTGACCACATTGAATGTCAGATTCAGAGACATGGTGTACGAAGAATACCCTTTGGTCAAGAAAAATAATTTTTTTGTTCATGACACTCATACTACAAATGCGATGGGAGAAATGGCTGTGGTGGTGAATATTTGTCGGTGGCAGACCAGCAACAACGGCTGTGGCAGCAATGATACTATACATGATGACGAGGGCAACCATGACGGGGGATCATGAGCTAGTATAGCATGTTGAAGACAATCCAGGTGACTAGTTCAGTCGCAGTGAATTCACTGGCATTGGTGCGAACGAAAACTTAATCATAGTAATTATACTATACATAGCTTAAGCGTGGGCGAATCTCATATCATCTATGTTTCTGTCGGAATATTTAGCTACACAAATGAAAACTCTACCAAATAAATGAACAGAGGTCGAGTGTTACCCTTTCAACTCATAACAGTCTAGAAGGTAGAACTTCTCGTCTTGCACCATGATCAAGGAAGAGAAAACAGTAGCCTTGTAGTGTGCCCCATGGGAGCCTGTAGCACTGAAATGATCCCGGGGCCGCATGGAATTATTGCAACATTATAATGGAGCACGACTTCTAAAGATAAAATTGAGAATTTTGCACCCATAATGGTGGTTGGTGGATCATATCAAAGGAAAACTAAATTATCAATACCCCATAATCTAGAACAAATCGGTCATTTCTGATTGAAAAACCATTGAAAAAGAAAATGTCAATTCCTCTGGTTTCTATTCAATCCAGAGCTTTATTTAAAAGTAAATTACCTGCGGCTGTTAGTCTATCAGCTGCCTCCTCTGCTGGTAGTAGAAGTAGCTTAGCTCTCCAAAGATATCAAGCATTCTGCATAACATAATTCTTCAAACCTGTGTCAGTGTCAATGAATTTCATATTCCTATAGAAGCAAACACATGAACAAGTAATGAAGCATACATCACAGATTGAAAGTAAATTTAAATGTGAGACATGGTATGAACCCACAAAGGACGACCTTGTTAATAATTTTTAAGATATGCATTATGAGAACGCTTCTCTTCCATTTCCCTATGGAATTTCTGAAGCATCCATCATGTTCTTCGTGAGGTATCCTTGTCACAGCTTTCAATGACAGTTTGAAACATCTACTTTTCACTAGACCTAACACACAAAACTGATTCTTATTCTTTGACAACAATAATACTTTGTAACATATCAATCATCTGAAGCAAACAGGGAACGAGGATGTACTTCCTTTCCCTGACAATTTAGAATGGCAAGAAGAATTTTAAATCTCGCTTGGATCAAAATTAAAAGTGAAAGATGTTGATTACCTCAATCTGTAGGATTCACAGCTTTCCAGAATCCACACACCAACTCAAAGATGGATATCTAAGAAACCATGTTCATTTGCATCCATACTTCCAGCAGCTTTTTCCACTAAGTAAACGAATTTCATACAATACTTTAACTATATCAATCTGAAAATGGAAATATAAAGTTGCTAAAGAAGAAGGTTTCCCAAAGCTTTATTGCAAGGTGAAAAGATGATGGTGAGAAAGCTCCACAAAAGCAGGCAAGATGACATGGTACCTGAATCACTAGATTTTTTTAACTTTGAGATTATGAAGGATGCGAGTACAATAATTCAAATTAATCCAGGTAAAACTCCAAGGTTTGGATTGAAAAATAAAGCACTAATAACTGAAAGTAATTTGTTTTGAATTAGATAAATACATGTCAAAACAGCCATACATCATCCAGGGATAGAGGAGCAAGAGAAACAATATACCTATCCCCAATTGAACAATAAATGTCAAAAAGACCTAACCATTTTTCCATCTTGAACAACCAAAAAAAAAAAATGCTTTGATGGGCCCAGCACCATCCAATGTGTCTCCTTGTAGTCACCTTCTGAATACATAAAAATAATTTGACATATCCTTGAGCATAGAGATTGAGCCATCCAAACTTCATGTCAGTGACAAGACTATCCCTGGATTCTGTCTCCCAAATTACAGCTGCAAATATACAGTAAAGCTCAGTAGTTGATCAAAAAATAGTATACAAGGTTTCATAGCAATCATGTCCATGAAAACATTTGTGAATAAAAACAGTGAGAACGCAAGAATGACATGTAACATACAGAATAATTTCTGAAAGTGCAGAAAATAGACAACATGAAAACTTAGAGAAGAGATATACAAAACCCACAAGACGCCAAACAAGAGCTTGGTTATGAAAATAGCTACCTGTAAGGAATATGTTGGTGTGTTGTTGTATCCCAATATCTTTTTGCAAGCCCAAAATCAATGACAAAGACCTGGTGCATGAAACAAAATGAGGGGACATTTATTAGGGGGAAAACAAAAAACCTCCAATAACTCATTCACATATAATTAAAACACTGTTGCACAAAAACACGAAACAATTACCTGATTAGCTTTCCTTCCAAGACCCATGAGAAAATTATCCGGTTTAATGTCCCTATGCAAAAATCCCTTAGCATGCATGTACTAAATCCTCGCAATCTCCATTCAAAAAATTCAAATAACCAACAATCAAAACTCATCATCCATAACAAAGCATCGCCAGTTATTACCATCTGATCAGCCAACATTAGCACCGTTTTAAGGGAAAACTTCCTCCCACAGTACACAAACAAGTCCTCGAGACTCGAACCTAGCAAATCAATTACTAATACATTATCTCCTCCGTCTACTCCACACCATTTTATATTCGCAACACCACCTGATTAACACAATTTCCAAAAATAAAAAAAAATCCCTACAAAATGAAGTGAAGTAAATTTAAAATAACAAGTTTTCACATCCAAAAAGGAAAAGAAAAGAAAAGAACAGAAAATCACTAATTTCTCCCGGGGGGGGGGGGGGGGGTNGGGGGGGGCTTACTTCCACCACGAAGAATCTTATACAGTTTGTCTTCGTAAAGTAACTGCGGATGCTTTGCACTCCTATTTTCCTACAAATTAATAAAAAAATATGAAAAATCAAAATTAAAAGAAAAGAAACAAAGACTTACAATTTTGACAGCAACGATTTCACCAGATTGAATGTGAGTAGCTGTTAGAAAGTAACAAAAGAGAAATTAAGAAAATCAATCCTGGAGGAGTAAACCATGTGAGAGAGATAAAGAAAAGGAAGTACCGAGAAAGATTTCGCCAAAGGATCCGCTTCCAATTTTGCGACCCAATTTGTACTTCTCTCCTATGATTCTCTCCATTTTCATGCATTCAATCTATAATTTTCTTTATTTATCGTACGAAAGAGAAAACAAGCACAAAGAGAGAAGGTCGCGACGACGACGAGGAAGCGGAATCGCTGCATTTGACCTGACAATTTTTTTCAATATTATTATAAATTATGTTTTACGTTATGAAACAAAAAATTCAAATAAAATACATTATTAAAAACATAAACTATTATTAAATATATAAATTACATAATAAAAAATATAATTCATAAAAACAAAAAGTGAAATTCCAATGAAAAGATGAATAAAAATCACAAAATGAAATGTCGGTTGTTATGTAATTAAAAACATCAAGCCTGGTATTTGAGTTAAAAACAACTAAACCTAATTGTTTTTTCTCTTAAAGATTATGATATTTTTGAGGTATATAAATTAATTAATTAATTAATAACTGAGAAAAACTAAACGGCCCGGGTAATTCATGGAGCATCATCCTTGTCGTAGTATATTCACTGGCACCGTAGATTGCACTGTATTTTTTTTCTTTTCTTTTTTCTAATTTAATCATTCCATATTTATTCTATTAATGATTCGAATTGATGATTTCTTTCTAAAAACTCCATCTCGGTTTCACAGGGAAATGAAAACATTTTTCCATTTTTCTCAGAATGATTTTGTGAAAGATTACTCGGGTTTTCTATTTTCAAGAGATCAAAACTTATGGGATTGTTATTAATCATTAGGGGAAAAGGAATCCCACATAAGAGAAAAAAAAAAAAAAAACCAAAAAAAAGCTGCAGATTTCAATGGGAGGAGAGAGAGAGAGAGACCAATTGTCGATGTCTCCACAGGGTTAAAAACATAACAAGTGCCATCTAGAATGTAACATTGCGTCAAGATGATTTTGAGAGATATCTATTTTTGTGGTTTAAAATAAAATTATTTTATAAAAAAATATTTTTAATTAGAAATAAAAAAATATTTACATATTAAAATTATAGTGTAATAAAAAATAATTTAATGTATTTAATTAAAAAAATATTTTTTAAATTGAGATTATAAAATAATTTAATATATATATATATTAATATTAATATTAATGATTTTTAATTTAAATATTGTAAATTCAACTATAGTTATTACATCATGAAATAAATAATATTTATATTAAATATTTTTTATTATTTCATTAAATAATCTATAATTTGATGAAATATATTATATAAAAATTAAAATTTTTTACATTTTTTAAATGTACAATAATATTAGGTAAAATATCATTAGAGAATTGAATTTTGTAAATATTATGTTATTAAGTTTTTTTTAATTTTTTAAATAAAATATAATTAAAAATAAAAATAAAAATTTAATGCATTTAACTTTTAACGAGAACTGATGTGCCCGAAATAATAACCTGAATAGCAAAAAGTAACTTATTGTACACGTCAACAATGGAGTAACTTTTTATTGTTCACAGGTTTTGCGAAAAGCAACTGAAAGCTGCTTTTCACGAAAGTGCAATTTATTCCAAATCTTGTATGAGCCCCGCATGAATAATGAAATGCGTTTTAACATTATCAAATATTCAATTTGTGCGGTTCGCTTTAAAAGCAAAAACTACTAGGTAAACAAACGGGCACTAAGACTATTTTTGAAGGCGGGATTGTTGCAGGCACTGCTGCAAAGTAATAGGTTCTCCCACAAGCTGGCACATGGTCGCCACGTGCAATCTTTTTGTTTTTTTAATTTTTATTTTGGTCCTAAGCAAGCACTCATTAATTGGATTCTGGGTTTCACTCATGCCTATCCAAAATATTTTTTTAATTTAATTTTTAATTATTCAAAATCTTTTTTTTATTTGGGCTTCAATTCCATTAGACAAAAACCCATAAAATTTTTAATTAGCTAATGAAGGCCTACCGTACTAAAGTTGTTTGTGATAGTCTTTATCGTAGTTTGGTATCACAAAACCTTAGATCTCTGTGTCAAATAAAGTTAAGATAATATTTAGGGTTAATTACATTTGACCTTTTTATAGTTTATTTATTTTATTATTTTACTTGCTTCTAAATTTTATTTTACATCCTTTATTAATTTAATTTTTTAAATTAAATAAAAATATCAAACTATTCTCATATATATATATATATATCAACCACGTGGTTTTTCTCACCTCTCCATGAATATAAAATCTCATCAAAATCTAATCTTAAGTGTTTTTATACAAAAGCTGAGAATCTTGATGATAATTTAATGTTTGAAATTTGTTTTATTTTTTTTTTAATCCTTAAATTGATAGTTAATTCCTCTCAAAAGTTAGGCTTTCTTCTATTTTTGATTTTACAATTTAAAAGGTCATTTGACTATGTATTTGCGACAAATTTTTTATTTAACCGAGATTTCATTTTGTTTAGTTACAAAACAAAATGCAAATTTTATGCATGAATCCAGTTATAAAATGCATTCAAAATTTAGTTTTGTAAAAGTTCTCTCTACATATTTTTTGCAAATGCTATGTTTCTACTCTATTTATTTTGTAGATAGGAGGCTGCAAGAAAAAGAGAAGGAGAAGAACAAAAACAAAGGAAGAAAAGAAAAACCGTCATCCATCAATGGAAAGCAGCTCTCTTTCACTACTAGCCTCTGTAGTTCCCATCGCTGTGCTACTTTTCCCTTCCCCTTCTCCTTCATCTATTTTCTGCACTCTTCATGTTTACATTGCATGTGAACAGTGAAGAGTGACCAGCCTCCGTGTTTCCACCATCTCTCAATCCATCATTGTCACACCACTCTTTCATTTTCCCTTCTTCTCCTTCTGCTTCATTTGAGCTACTCTTCATTGTTTACATTGCATGGGAATAACAAAAGTGTCTCTACTATTGATGGTTAGATCAGGTCTATCAAAATCTAAATGCATTAGATTCCTGTGACCTAGTAAAATAAAAAAATTCAAATTTTTTTTTAGATATTATGTTTTATTAAAAAAAATTAGTGTTTAACATTAATCAATAACACCGTATAATTTCATTAGAAGAAAATTGCATGACGATGTAATATTTATAGAATTTGATCGCAATCTATTTCGATGATTTTTTATCTAATATTGTTGCATGCTTAGGAAGTCATGGAAACTGTAGTTCTTGTCAAATGAATTTTGTGCATAATGGAATTATAGATAATTTAACGGAACAATAAAAAATATTTTATATAAAGTATTGTTTATTTCATTATGTAATAACAGTAATTAAGTTTATAATATTGAAATTAAAAACCATCAATATATATATATATATATATTATTTTATAACTTTAATTTCAAAAACATTCTTAACCAAATACATCAAACAACTTTTTATTTAATCTCAATTTTAACAATATTTTTAATCAAATATATATTTTAACAAACTAGTCTCAATTAAAAGTATTTTTTTCTAAAATAATTTTTTTTGAAATCACAACAACAAAAGTTATCATTTTACCAAACATTCCTTTTGGAGTGTTTGATATTATGCTTGTTGTTATGGTCGTGGTTTAAAAAAAATATTTTATAAAAAGTACTTTTAGTTGAGGTTGGTTTGGAAAAATATATATTTGGTTAAAACTGTAGTTGAAATTGAGATTGACCAAAAAATAATTTAATATTTTAGTTAAAAATGCTTTTGAAATTGAGGTTATAAAATGATATAAAAAATATATTAATATTGATGGTTTTTAATTTAAATATTATAGATTTAACTATTACTATTATATCATGAAATAAATAATACTTTATATAAAATATTTTTTTAAAATTATCTATAATTCCATCATGTATAAAATACTTTTAACAAGGATTATATTTTTTATAAATTTTTTAAAAACACAACAACATCAGGTAAAATATAATCAGAAATAAAATTGAGATTGCGATTAAATTCTACAAATATTACATCATCAAATAATTTTCATCTAATTTATATAGTGTCATTAAATAATATTTAATATTAATTTTTTAAATAAAATATAATTTTAAATAATTTTTTTATTTTATTAAATCGAACTAATTCAATTCATAGCTTTGGTATAAACCGTACTGATTTCATAAAAACAGTAAAATCATACATAACTATTCCATGAATAGTAGAGTATAACCATACTGTTGATAAGTTTACTCAGCACAAAAGCAGCAAGGAGCTGCTTGTTGTACCATAATTGATAGTGGACTCCACTAATAAAAACATGTTTTTGCTGTATTATCAAATAATAATAATAATTGTGGTTGTGAATGAATCTCACGTAACAACAATATCAAACAGCACCTTAAAAATTGAATTAGGTACCTCCCTATTAATCGTAATCAATTTTCGTTTACAAGAGAGGCACATGTGGTATTTGGGCAACTAATCAAACAAAGCTAACTTAATAATCATTGTGTCAACTCACTATGCTATCATTGAAAAAAAATTCATCAGCAGCGCATCGCCTTGCTCTGGTTGTGGTTAAAAAATGAGACCGGCTTTCCATCTGTACCTGGCCCATCACTATCATTTTTATAGTTCCTCTTATCTTCTTCCGTAGTATGAGGAAGATGCAGTGAGCTTCATTTTCAACGCCACTCTCTCTCTCTCTCTCTCTCCGAAGAAAAGAAGACAAATGGGCTGCCCATCAGAACATGGACAGATGATCACAGAACCACTCTTGAGGAACCGAAAGGGTGGCATCAGAACCTTACCCTTCATCCTAGGTGCTTACTACCTGTATAGTACACAGACATATTTGTCTAACCTTAGGATTATTTTTTTTCTCGAATTATGTGATGTATTTTCTATTTTCTGACAGCGAACGAGGCATTCGAGAGTCTGGCAAATTACGGGCTATTTCCAAACCTGATACTTTATTTGACAAGTGAGTATAGGATTGACGCTGCAAAAGGGGCACATATTTTGTTCCTTTTGTCATCTGCCATAAATTTCACGCCAATTCTTGGAGCTTTTCTTGCTGATACTTACGTGGGTCGGTATCGGATGATTGGTTTTGGATGTATGGCTAGCCTTCTGGTAATATTTCTGTTTCTTTCCAAGGTCTAGTTTTTCCTTCTTTTCGAAATTACAGTTGCTTGACGCAAGAGCTGAAAAAAATATCATTAATTTTTTTGTCGTGGCTCCAAATAATTTAGCTCGGCCTTAATAATCTGTTTGCTACCCGACATATGATATCTCCTAGCGATCCAGATGTAACCTTTCTTTACCTCATTTGTCAAAGTTTTACTGTATTGGAGGACCATGTTTTGTACCAGCCCCCTGTTGTCATTTCTACAGGGCGATTTGCGTCTTATTTTTGTTAACAAAGACTTCATTTTGAGTTTAACAAGGATGAGAATTAGAGCATGCTCTGCAGCTTACTGACTTACAATTAAGGTTGTAAGGCACTCATGAGCCCTGTAAAGTGCTAAATTATAATCAGAACAAGGAATCACTTTAATTTTCACGGTACAGGGGATGGTTCTGCTGTGGCTAACAACGTTTCCTGAAGCAAGACCGCCTCCTTGTGTCCAATCTAGTTACAACTGCAAATCTGCAAATACATTGCAGCTTTTGCTTTTATATACAGCCTTTTGCTTTATGGCCATTGGAGCCGGTGGCATAAGATCTTCTTCCTTAGCCTTTGGTGCTGATCAATTGGGCACGAGCAACAGTCTTAAACATGCTAGAATACGAGAGAGCTTCTTCAGTTGGTACTATGGCATAGTTGCAGCTTCAGTGTTTCTTGGTATGACTTTCGTTGTATACATTCAAGATAATATAGGGTGGATGGTGGGTTTTGGAGTTCCTGTGGTGCTCATGATCTTGTCCTCTCTTTCATTCTTCGTGGCTTCTCCTTCTTATGTCAAGTCAAAACCTAAAGCAAGCTGGATCACTGGGTTGGCTCAAGTTGTTGTGGGTTCCATTAGAAATAGAAGAATCAAATTATCATCCCAAGCCACTGATAAGGTGGATTATCATACTACGGGATCAATGCTTCTTGTGCCAAGTGAAAAACTGAGGTATCATATTCTTTTAGGTTATTCACTTTGTGTCCTGAATTTATAGAACTGCAAGTTTTGCCTGCATAGAATACCTCCTATGCCTCTGAGGTCATCATTTGCTTTTATCGATACAAGTAAAAGAAAGGAGGATCAGCAACCTTCTGAATGAAAATTTTTGAAAATTTTGTTTTTTTAATTGCTTTCTCCTTTTTCTGGCATTTCATTAAGTTAGGCTAAGAGCTGGGATTATTAGCATGTGAATATGCGCGTCATAATCTGTTTCAGTGAGTTTTATTGTTAGTCCTAAAAACTTCCTTTTTGCTTTACCCTGTATTAGGTTCTTAAATAAAGCTTGCATTATTAGAAATCCTCAAGAAGATTTGACCCCAGATGGAAAAGCTTCAGATCCGTGGAGTCTTTGTACAGTAGATCAAGTAGAAGATCTAAAAGCACTAATCAAGATAATCCCAATATGGTCAGCTGGAATGCTCAAGTCTGTGAATGTAAGCCAAAGCTCTTTTTTAGTACTCCAGGCAGCCACCATGAACCGACACATTACTTCAAAATTTGAAGTTCCTGCTGCCAGTTTCCCCTCAATTGTGGTTCTCGTTATCACAACGTGGGTTGTTCTCTATGATCGTATGATTATCCCTCTAGTATCGAAAGTCAAGGGAAAAATCGTTTGCCTCAACTTGAAACAAAGAATGGGTATTGGTATTCTATTATCGACCATTTCCATGGCAGCATTGGCGATCGCTGAGAGTTTTCGACGGGAAACTGCGATCAAGGAAGGATTTCCAGACAATCCTAATGCTGAATTGCACATTTCAGCAATGTGGCTGTTACCATATTTTGTCCTGAGTGGATTAGCTGAGGCTTTCAATGCTATTGGACAGAATGAATTCTTTTACACTGAGTTGCCTAAAAGCATGTCCAGTGTAGCCTCCACGCTTCAAGGGTTAGGGTTGTCAGCCGCAAGCTTGGTGTCCAGTTTTATAGTCAGTGCTGTTCGAGATTTCACGAAAGGAGAAGCTCAGGAGAGTTGGGTTTCAGGCAACATCAACAGAGGGCATTATGATTACTATTACTGGCTTCTTACAGTTTTGAGCTTGGTTAACTTCATTTATTATCTTGTTTGTAGCAAGTCTTATGGTCCTTGCAGGCAAGAAAAATGGCTTCACAGATGACTGCTTGTGGTTACAGTTCAAGAATCCTTAATCATAGCATGCATACTTTCTTTTTCTATGTTGTGAACACACTTCAGGACTTGGTTCATTAGTCGACGGCTATTTTCAAGAATCAAATCATGAAGAAGAGCTTGTCAACTTGAGGTGCAAGTAGCACGATTCGACGATTCGAACAAAGAATATCTTCTTTAATAGTTGACTCTTTACCACTTGAAAATATTACCAGTTGAATTACTAGCTTGATGACAACATTATAACATCAAGATCATATGTTATTATGTTTACATGAACTATTTCCTTCTCAAAAGTTCGTTTTCTAAGAAAATTTTTCAAATAGTTATTATAAAGCACCTGGGCTTTCATACAACTATTTCTAATATTCTCCGTTGCTACTGGATATTTTTTTGAAATCTATTTTATTTAGTTATATAATGTGGGAAACTCAATGATTAAAATTCTAGAAGAAAAAAGCATTTCTGTAGTCAGATTTGTTTGTTCTCAACCATATATTGTTTTTTTCTGAAACATTTTCTTTTTTATTTTATTTTTTTAATAAAAACTAATGAGAATTACAAAATATTAAAAAAAATAATCATTTGAATTAAAGAGGAAAAAAATATCTTCTTAATTACTTTAAAAACATCATAGAAATCTTTATAAAACCATTTTCAACTCTAAATTATCTTTTAATCAGTTTAAAAGTAAGTCAAACTCAATCAAAATAAAATTCATAAATTATAATGATTTTTTATATATATTTTAAGATAAAATTTACCTTCATTAAATTATCTTCTTTGAATCCAATACATTTATACAAAGGTTAGTTTTTTTTCCCCCAAAAGGTTGCCAGCTTTGTTCTCATCATCTAAAAACTAAAACATAATAAAATCAAAATTTACGAGCAAATCATAAAATCTAAAAAAATAGGGTTAGAATATGTAAAAATCAGAACTTGAGGAACAAATTGAATTTTTCCTTAGCTTGTTAACAATGTATACACGAAAGGCGGTATTTTTTATATTAATTTTGATCTTTTAATTTTTTAATTTTTTTTAACAATAATTTATCATTTTATTTTATGAAAATAATTTTTAATTTAACAATGAAATATTCTATGACATATCTAATGCAAATCAAAACCAATTTCCGGAGCATGCAAATTAAAACCAATTTCAATACATAAGTTGTGCCAATATAATTTGCAATGAACAATTATAAAGAAATATATGGGAAAAGTTGGCCATGAAAAGTGAAATATGAGAGTGAAATTAACTTGAGAAATGTTCATTTAAAGTTCAGAATCAACTAATAGATGAAAAACTAACCTGGAAATATCATGTAATTGAAATACCTATCTTATGAAATTCATCCTTTCACGTTGAAAGTTAATTCGGTCATCACTTTATATATTGATTTTAATTGGTGAAATTATATATAAAAAAACTGATACCAAATCTAACACCTAAGTGATTTCATTTCCACCATATATAATAAATTAAATATATTGGATACCACTAAAAACAACTCTTATAAGATGTTCAGTGGGACGATGGAATGAGATAAAAGCCATCTCCTTTTCTTTTTGACGATGCCTTTTTTTTTCCAGTGCAATTGTTTAGTTTTTTTTATTGGGTTTGATATGAATAATTGAATATATCATGAAGTATTATAAAATTAATTTTTATATTTTTATATTTTATCTAATAATTTAAAATTTTAACCCAAACTTGTTCTTTAATATTATATTAGAACTTTAATCATTAAGCTCTCAAGGTAACAAATATATTCAGGTTTTAAGTCTAAATTTTTTATTTAAACTATTTACTAATTTTAAAATTATTCTTGAAATTTCATCAAATAACTCACCTTTTTATTAAAGTGGTTATTTAAAAAAAATTATCTGCAAAGAATATTTACCAATCTAACCCCTGACACAAAGCCAACAAGCCCTTGCCATTTTTTTTACCACTAGCATTGTTATTAATGCTTCACCACAAAATTATTTTGTTAATGTAAAAAGATGCCTTGTGTTTTGTTAATATTAAAATCAAAATTATGAAAGCCACAACTAAAATTGTTTGTTAGATTCTCATTTTTTAAATTTCAGTAAGTCATTTTTAAATCTATATAGCTTATAAGTAAATTTGATTTTATTGAGTTAGATAGAAATTTGTTGTTAAATAAGTTTAAATTAAATTGATGTTCTTTTTCTAGAAAGCTAATGAAGTTTACAATTGAGTTTGACATAACAATAACTTATATAGAGATATCAAGACTATAAGTAACCGACCTCTCACCCAATACTTTTTAAAGAGACACAAACAAGAAGTGTAGAAAACTCTATAAAACTTGATTAATTATTTGATAAGTTAGAGTATTTAAATAAAAAACAAAAAAACCTAAGCTAAATCTCTTACACATAACAATAATTTTTAAAATCAAAGTATGACCCCAAGAAAAAACTTAAATACAATATAAATAACCATATTTATAATAAACAAAAACATTTTAAATAATGTTAGAAAATAATAAAATATTTCTAAATAAAATAAAAAATTCTAAATTAATTAGAAAACTAATATAATTTTCACATTGTAACTTCTAGATCTTATCATAAGGCTTTATCAATATTCAATTGCCTTGTAATTTTAAGCTTATAGAACATGGAGTCTGAAAACTTCTAGTCAGACAGATCCAACAATTAGATAAAACATTATGCTTATTATAGTAAAACTACGCATTAGAAAGAATAAGTCCATTACTGCCTCTAATGTTGGAATTAATTAGTTATCATTGTGAAATAATTAGGTCGATGTCGTAGATGGAGCAAGCCTTTCTTGCACATAAATTAAATTGACTAAGGTATGATAATCACTTGTTGATATTACTTTCTTGAAATTCATTTTAGCCCAAATATTTTAAATAAGCTCATTACATGCATCTTTAAGCTTCTTTACCTTTGATTTTATAATTGAATCAATTGAAACTTACAATGAATTTTTTGGTGTGGTCTTGATCATATCATACCCTACATCAAATGAAAAGACATTAAAAATATTGAAAGCAACACTAACATTACACTTATATGATAAATCCACTTTATAGATATTATCATTAATTCTTTCAAGAATTTGGAATGGTCTATCTCATTTTAGGATCAACTTATATTTTTTTAATTCCATAAAACTTTTTTTCCCTGTATTTACACTCAAATCCAATCACCTAGTTAAAAAATAACTTTTTTCATTCTTTATTAGCTTTGAATGCATATTGCTTATTTTTTAAAATGTTTTTCTCATTTTTTTTCTCATGAAAATAATAAAAAAAAGAGTTGAAAGGTTAAAGTCATAGACAACTTTTAAAGCAAAATAATCAATAGTAGAATACATACTTTTGTTATAATCAAATTTAATAGTAGAATACACTCTTTTGTTATAATGAAATTTAATATATGATAGACAATATATTGAATGATAGTTCTTAACAATATAATTAAAGTTTTATTAACTATTCTTGTTTGATCATTTGTTTATGGATGACAAGTAGTAAAGAATAATAATTTTATTTTTAATATCCCCATAAAACCTTTCAAAAATATCTAAAAAAATTCAACATCACAGTCAAACACAATACTCCTATGTATCCCATGTAGCCAAACTATCTTCTTAAAGAATAAATCTATTATGTTAGTTGCATCTTAGTTTTATGACAAGATATGAAATGTGATCTTAAAAAAATAACCTATCCTTAACTATAAAAATACAATCCTTATCCCCTTTTTTAATATAGAAAAACCTAGCATAAAATCCATATCAACCCAAGGTTTTTAGGGCATTGAAAAAAAAAATATAAACCATGAGGTAAAACTTTAGACTTAACTTGTTTTATGCTATACATCTATCATAAATTCTTTGTATATCTTTTTTTTTATATTAGGCCAACAAAAATGCTCATACAAACTATTTAAAGTTTTAGCAACCCTAAAATATCTAATTAATCCACCTCCATGAGCTTTATAAACTAGTAATTCCTGCATAAAACAATTAGATACATATAATCTTTTTTATTTAAATAAATATTCATTAACCCTATAAAATTTATCAAAGGCTAAATGTTAATATGCAATATATACTTGATTGAAATCAACATCCTCAATATATATATTTTTTCACATAATTAAATTCTAATAATTTAGTGTTTAGAATTGAAAGAAGTACATACTCTCATGATAATATATTAAACATTATGTTTTCCTTACCTTGTTTATACTTAATCATGTATGAGAATGTTTCAATGAACTTGACACACTTGACATGTAGATGGTTTAGTTTTTCTTGAGCCTTAAGATTCTTTAATTACTTATAATCAGTATGAATCATGAACTCATTAGACCATAAATAATGTTGCCAAGTTTCTAGAGTTCCTACTAAAATGTAAAGCTCATTATTATAAGTACAATAATTTAATGTTGTATAATTGAGCTTACCACTCAAATAAGTTTTGGGTCTTTTTATCTTGTATTGAAACTACTCTAATATCTATCTCTAAGGCATCACATTTAATTTCAAGATTTGTTTTTGTAAAATTAGGCAATAATAACAATAAAACCAAAATTAATTTATCCTTTAATAAATTAAAAGTATGCTTGTTCTTTGCTACATTTAATACCACCATATTTTTTAACTATCTTAGTTAAAGATGTAGTTAGAGCATTGAAATCCTTAACAAATCTTATATAAAAATACTATTCAAGCCATAAAAACTTATTATTTTAATGATTGATTCAGATATAAAGCATTCTTGGATAGCCTTAACCTTTTTCCCATTCATCTTAATATCTTTTTCCCTAATAATGTATTCAAGAAATACAATCTTTTCCTTTCAAAAGTCAAACTTTTTTCAGATTAACATATAAATATTGTTTTAACAAAACAACCAGTACATTCCTTAATTATTCAACACGCTTCTTTAAATTCTTGTTATAAATCAAGATATCATCAAAATAAATCATAATAAATTTACTTACAAAATTACACGAAACATGATTAATTAATTTTAAAAAAGTACTAGGTGTATTAATAAGTTTAAAAAACATAACTAACCAATCATACAAAATATATTTAGTTTTAAAAATAGTTTTTTATTCATCTCCCTCTTCTATTCTTATTTGATGATATTTATTTTTTAAATCAATTTTAAAAAACATATAATACTAATGCAATTCATTTAACATATCATCAAATCTAAAAATTGAATGCTATACATAATTATAATATTATTGATGACATAAAAACTAACACATCTCCTTTAACTCTTATTCATTTTAATACTAACAATATTGGAACTACTTATGAACTCATGTTTTCTCTTACGAGCTTCTTTGTCATCAATTCTTTCATTATTTTTTGTAGTTTTTTTTATTGGGATTATTTTTATAGGTTGGCTGATTAGAGGTATGAATCCTCCAAATACAAGATTAATTTAATACTTAATTGCCCTAATAAATAATAAATAATAACATATGAGAAATCTCATCAAGAAAGATTTCCTTAAAACTATATAATAAAGAAACAAAAATACTAAAAATGCAATAGTCAAAATCATTAGTGTTAAAATATATATTTTTTTTATATAAGTAAAATTATAAGCATGCTATAAAAACGATTATTTTTAATCTCTTTCTTTTTTATATAAAAATTAAGTAATCATTGTGAAAAAAACATTTTAAGTAAGAAATTGTCAAAAAAATAAAGATTGAATGAACAAAAAATAATATACACACACTCATTTTATAGGTGGCAATATAGTTTTCAAGAATATATAATCGTAAAAATATAACTGTTAAAATATAGTTGTAGTGGTATTTAAATTTAAAAAATAAATATTATTAATCCATTTAAAAAAATAATAATTAAAAATTTATGTTCCTCCATTTTAGAAATTAGACGTGATGGTATTTTTGACACAACTCATTAAAAACTCTTTTTAACTATTTTAGTTTTTTTTGTTTTTTAAGTATATATGTGGATTTTCTTTTAAGGCCCTTCTTGTCAGTTAGTGTTCTATGGAGTTCTGTCAGAGAGACCTTTTCTCTCCCACTCTCTTTTGTCTTCCACTTTCGTAAACGAGATTGGGCCACGATCCGCGAGAGATTATCACAGAGCCCCCTTGAACCGCAACAGAAGGGTGGCGTCAGAACCTTACTAATTAGTTTTCATGGTAACTCGCATCCTTTAAAGCGAGTAGACTCATTGTTGGGTCCCCACACATTTATAGTATACTTGTCACACACAATCTTTTTCTTAATGTAAGAAAGGATTCATCCCCACCCATGGAATCAGAACAATTAGTAACGAGACAAAGCCTTACATCTAGTGTTCGTTGTTAATGCAACCACAGAAAGCAACGATTAAGATTGTTTATCATTTCAAATCTCATGCGATCACTAGTGCTTGAAAAAATATCAAAATTATTTTTTTATATTTTAAAATTTATTTTTAATATTATCACATCAAAGTTAAACATATTTCCCTCGAAGTAATGAAATCAACACCTCATTTTCTAATTATAATTTTCAAAGGTCCACCGATCTGTTTCCGTAGTATGAGGATGATGCAGTGAGTCACTTTCTACACCAGTCTCTCCCTCTCTCTCAAGAAAAGAAGATAAATGGATTGCTCATCGGACCAAAGACAGATCACAGAACCACTCTTGAGTAACCGAAAGGGTGGCATCAGGACCATACCTTTTATCCTAGGTACGACCTAGTACACATGCTTATTTGTCTAAACTTACGATTGTTTTTTCTCGAATTATGTGGTAAATCTTCGATTTTTTGACAGCAAATGAGGCATTTGAGAGGCTAGCAAGTTTTGGGCTATCAACAAATATGATTATGTATTTGACTAAAGAATATGGCATGGATGCTGCTGAAGGTGCTCAAGTATTGTTCCTTTTCTCATCTGCCACGAATTTCACACCAATTCTTGGGCTGTCCTCGCTGATTCTTATGTGGGTCGGTATCGGATGATAGGTTTTGGGTGTATGGCTAGCCTTTTGGTAACTATTTTCCTTTCCCTCGCTCCCTTCACTATACTCTCAAGTACATAGTTTTTTTGAGGGGGTTTCAAAAACGGGGCCAAAAGGGCCACATTTATGCCCTTGCAACAGACAAATCGGTGGTTTGCTCTGCTTTATGGTGCTGTCTTTGTGAACATGGACTTTTTTCGCCTGTCCCAGAAAACAAAAACAGAGTTTTTGACATTTCCTCATATATTTCTTATATACATTTTCTCTTGAGACAATCGGGGTTTCTAAATTCTTCCAAACGAGTTTGTTTCAGGGGGGAAAAAATAGAAATAGGAAAATATGGTTGCAATTTTTTTTTTCTATGTTCAGAAGGCAGGAACTTAATGATTTAAAAGCATAATCCAATATTGGAAGCGTCTCTTCTAATGGAAATATTAAATGGAAGTCTCTTGATATATACGTCAGCTGTTTTCAATTTAAAACTCTAAAATATAAAATTTTAGTCTGAAACTTTCAAGTTTCTTCTTATGAATCAATTAATTTCAAGAGTGGAAGTAAATTATGTTTTCAATTACAGCTTCAACTTTCGTGGAACAGGGGATGGTTCTATTATGGCTAACAACTTTTCCTGAAGCAAGACAGCCTCTTTGTGTCCACTTAAGTCACAGTTGCAACTCCAGAAGCACGTTACAGCTTGTGCATTTATATACAGCTTTTGGCTTCATGGCCGTAGGAGCTGGTGGCATTAGATCGTCTTCCTTGGCTTTTGGTGCTGATCAATTGAGCATCACAAATAGTCTTCAACGTGCTAGAATAAGGGAGAGCTTCTTCAGATGGTATTATGTGACAGTCACGGCATCGGTATTTGTTGCTATGACTTGTGTTGTATACATCCAAGAGAACATGGGGTGGACGGTGGGTTTTGGAGTTCCTGTGATGCTCATGATTCTGTCAGCTCTTTCATTTTCCTTGGCTTCTCCCTTTTATGTCAAGTCGAAGCCTAAGGCAAGCTGGATTACTGGGTTGGCCCAAGTTGTTGTTGCTTCCTTCAGAAATAGAAGTGTCGAATTATCTACCCAAGCCGCAGTTGAGGTGCGCTATCATACAACGGGATCAGTGCTTGCAGTGCCAAGTAAAAGATTGAGGTATCATCAGTATACAAATCTGAAAATTTGAGTCCTGAATTGCTGCAAGTTTTACGTGAATAGAAGAATAACATACCTCAAAACATTTGCCATATTTATGCATGTGAAATAAACAAGGTGAAGCGCCTTTTGAACCTTAAATGTGGAAGCTTTTGTTTTGTGTATTGTTTTTTACTCCAATAAAGTTCATTGGCTTGGGAATACTTGAGTAGTCTTGCTCTGTATTCATTTAACTATGTCTTACAATAATTTCTAAAGCCATTTTATTTTTCCTTTTCCCTGTCTTAGGTTTTTCAACAAAGCTTGCATTGTTGGAAATTCTCAAGTAGACGTGACTCCAGATGGAAATGCTTTGGATCCATGGAGTCTTTGTACAGTAGATCAAGTAGAAGATCTGAAAACACTGATAAAGGTAATCCCAATATGGTCATCAGGAATGTTGATGTTTGTGAATGTAAGCCAAGGATCTTTTATAGTGCTCCAGGCATCCACCATGGACCGACACATCACTTCGAAGTTTGAAATTCCTGCTGCCACCTTCCTTTCATTTGCAGTTCTTGTTATAGTATTGTGGGTTGCTCTCTATGATCGCATAATTATTCTCTTAGTTTCGAAAATCAAGGGACAACCAGTTCGTCTCGGCGTGAAAAAAAGAATGGGAATTGGAATCCTATTATCCACTACTTCGATGGCTGCATTAGCAATTGCTGAGAGTGTTAGGAGGGAAACTGCAATCAAGGAAGGATTCTCAGACAGACCTGATGCTGGATTGCACATCTCTACATTTTTGTTATTGCCATTTCTTGCCCTGTCTGGAGTAGCTGAGGCTTTCACTCCTATTGGACAGAACGAATTCTTTTACACCGAATTGCCTAAAAGCATGTCCAGTATAGCCTCCACTCTTAATGGGATAGGACTGTCTGTTGCAAGCTTGGTATCCAGTTTTATAGTTCGTGCTGTTCGTGATTTAACGAAAGTAGAAGGTCAGGAGAGTTGGGTTTCAAGCAATATCAACAAGGGGCATTATGATTATTATTACTGGCTTCTTGCAAGTTTGAGCTTGGTTAACTTCTTATATTATCTTGTTTGTAGCAAATCTTATGGTCCTTCCATGGAAGAACAAAGGAAGATTGTTGCAGATGAAAGTTATTAGCCGCAGCTCATGAATTCTTAAATTGTATGTGCATGGAAGGATTTTTATTAAAAAAAAAAGCCACTTTTATAGTTCAAACGAAATAGGTAACTTATGACATGTTGTAGGGAGGTTAAAGTTTTTANTGTTGCAGATGAAAGTTATTAGCCGCAGCTCATGAATTCTTAAATTGTATGTGCATGGAAGGATTTTTATTAAAAAAAAAGCCACTTTTATAGTTCAAACGAAATAGGTAACTTATGACATGCTGTAGGGAGGTTAAAGTTTTTACAATGTTAAAATAAGATATTCAAGTCATAATAATATTTTTAAAAAAGTAAAAAAAAAATCCAGATAATTGATTCTAATGAGTTTAATAAACTCAATTAATTTAATAAAAAAAATCAAAGACATTAAAAAACTAAATGACCATTTGAGAAAAATGATGTTTGTCATTATTATAAAAAAATACCATTTAAATATTCTTAAGATATCTAAATGATCTCATTTAATAATATATATATATATATATTGTTGTATGTCAATTTTATAATTTTATTTTTAAAAATAATTTAGTCCTTTCATTATACCTCTAAAACAATATATAAAAAAACCCCTTGATATTGGTTTTAAAACTTTTGCTTTTTAATGACATTTAAGTCATTTCATTGTGTTTCTAAAATATAAAAAAAGTAATTTATATATAATCAATATAATAATAACATAATAACATATGAACCCATTAAAAAAAACAATAAAACCCTGGACAAGAAGTTATTTTAGAATTTTAGAAGGTAGCATTAAATTAAATGATCATAGTGATTTACTAATTTATTATTATTATTTTTAAATCATGCTATTTAGGGAGGGACATGTGTTAGTTTGTATTATTTCCAATCCTAAAGAAAAGAAAAGAAAATAAAATCATGAAGAATTAAAAAAATAAATTCATTAAAGGTTTCTTATTTTTAATTATTATTGCTAGATTTTTTTTAACATTAGAAGAAAAAAATATTTTATTTTAAAAAGTAAAAAAATAGAAAATTGATTATATTTTAAGTCAATTTTTTACTTATTTTCTCTACCAAAAATAATTAGCTAATACCATGTTACCAAATCGGGTCTTTTAATTTTTATACTTAAAAGTAAGAGTTATTTGCTGTCATAAGTAAAATGATTTCCAACTGTATGTAAACCAAAAAGTATAAAAACAATTATATTTTTCTATTTTTATTATTTTTTGAGTTTTTAATAAAATTTTCTTTGTTTTCTTTTTTTAAATGGAATAAATAAAAATATGACATGATTTTCCCTCCTTAATAAATAATAAAAAAATGATTTTACAATAGATAAACAAATTAGTATATTTTCTTCATTTATTTGATTAATATGGTTTCTTTTCGTTAGATCCAATTATTTAGTTTTCACAGCAATATTTTGCATCCTTCAAAGCGAATGGTCTTATTGCTGAGTCCCCACAAATTTGTATTACACTTCTGATATACAATAAACAAAAGTTTTTTAAGTAGGAATATTAGCATGATTAAAATAAATAAAAAATTAATTTAAAAAATACTTAATTATATATTTTATGAAATTTAAAATTTAATATTTTAAATTGAAAGAATACAAATTTTTTTAAAGTATATATAGTAAAAAATAAAATAAAATAAAATATGATAGACACCAAAACTTTTAAAATGAGAGAATTTAGGTGAAGTACTCCCAGTTGAAAAAAATAAAATAAAAAATTTAAATTGATTTCTTTTATCAAAAAGTAAAAAGAATACCTTAGAAAATGATAGATGAAGGACTCCCAGTTGAACAAAAAAAAAAGAAAAAACAATAAAATTGGTTTCTTTTATTAAAAAGTAAAAAGAATATCAGTGTACCTTAGAAAATGATAACATGTGATGCGAAATAATAAACAAACTTAATTATTGCTTTCTATGTTTAAATTACCAAAGAACCCTAGGTTTTTGACATTGTCTTGTTATTGATAATTATTTTGTATCTTGTGGTTGGAAAGAATGTATACTCTTTTATTTGCTTGTTGGATTAAATTAAAAATATTTTAATTTTAATATTTGTTTTGAATATTATGTAACAATTTTCTTATATTTTTTTTCCCAACTAGATAGTAATGTTTTGATGTTATTTTTTTTTATATGAGGCAAAAGGAATACGATTGTATGTTTTAATTTTTAATTAGAAAGTAAAGTAGTATTATTCATCAAGAGTCTTAATTGACATGTAAGAATTCCATATATATTAAACATGTAATATATTTAAAGTTGCAACATTCTATTATTATTCTATCTAGTTGGTCTACACTCTACATTTTACGTGGGTCAAATAATTTTATTTTTGGGTAAAAAATAAATGTGCATGCTTTTTTTAATATGTTTTTTACCATAAAAAATATTCAAAACCAAAAATAAATTTTTTTATATACATCTAACTAAAAAAAATTAAGAATCATTCTTGCCAATAAATATATAAAAAAAATTAATAATAAGTATAAAAAAAATAGAAAAGTCAATAAAAAGATATACATCAAGATATTTGATCTTATAACAAAGGTTATATACCTAGTTGTGTTTAACAATTTTTTTTATTTTAATAAATTCTTTATTTAATCAAATAATTATATGTGCCATTAATTTTTTTTAAGTCATCAACTATAATTAAAGACTTAACTAAAAATAAAATAAAATAGAAAGTTACATGAAATTCAAGATATTTGATCTTATATCCAATTTTGTGTAATATCTTTGCTTATTAGAATAAAATCAAAGAAAAACATATTATGCAAAATTGCATATATTAAAAAATAACATAATTTTATATTAAAATCAAGTAAAAAATTATAATATTTAACCAAAAAATAAATTAAAAAGTTAAGAGATAGATGTGGCTCTGCACATCTAATCTCAAAACTTGGGCAATAAACTTGATTGTATTGACTTTATTGTATCTAATAATATTTTGTTATTGAAATAAATGTTTTATTTAATACAACAACAACAACAACAACAACAATAATAATAATAATAATAATAATAATAATAGACATAGGAGAGCAATTGAATAAAATTAAAGGGAAATAAATTTAAGTAAGGAAAAAAATAAAAAATATCTCCTAACATAAAAAAAAAATGTTACCTGTAAAATAAATAAAATAAGTAGGAACTAAATCATATTCTATTAAAAATCATTATAAAACTTTGTTAAAAATTTATTAAAATTAAAAGAAGGCCTGGAGGCATGCATTTTTTTAGCCTAAGCTTGCATTGATTTTTTTTTATTTGTTAATTAAGGATGGGCAATCCTCATGTTTTTTGAAAAAAAAATTAAACAGACAAGAAGATACCTACTAAAACAAACAATGTATCATCTACTTTATCCTAAATTTCTATTATTATAGTGGTTGAAAATTCTGGGTTGATGATGTTTTGATATAAAAATCTATTTTTTAATTTATTGTGACCTACAACACCTATAAAATATCCTCAACAATTTGATAAACTTATAAATAGCCTAAAAACAAAAAAACTTAAAATCAGTTCAAAATTATAAAACTTCTAAAACTCAGATCTAGCATCTTCATCGAAGTTAAGATAAAAAAAACACTTAAGATACACTCTTTTTATTGAGTATAAGCAATTGAAATTCAAATTGAATTTTTTTTTTGCACTTAAAATAATATAAACTAAAATTTTTTCTCTTTATTACAAGAATTTGACCACTTTCTTTTTCCTCTCTTATACAAAGACCGGAAAAATAGTAAAAATAAAGTTTTGGGCCCAAAATGGAATTATAAATTTTTTTGACTAAAAGTTTATAATTTGAAAATTATAAGGACCAAAGTGTACTTTTTGACTAAATTTTGAAAGTACCACCTATTTTCATTTGTTTATTTTTTCTCTCTCTCATCCTCATTCTTTTATTATCGAAAGGTGATCAAGCCAATAATTTTCTTTCATATTGTTTCAAAGTGTCATTTTCTTTACCTTTTCATATCTAAAAACTGAAAATAAAAAATAAAATAGAACATAATTATATGTGTGAAAAACAACATTTAAGACATGACATTAATTATATGCGTGGATGGCGATACCTTTTGAACTATTACATATACGTAGTATCTTTACGTGATCCATGCATTAAGTGTTAGGACCACTCATTGGAAGATTTATAGTTGTGTGCTTTATGTTTGATTAGTGCAAAATATACACATATTTTTACTCCTTTTACATTATGCTTTTTAATATATTTTAACCTTATTTGAGTTTATTGGAAATTATTTTTATGAGTTGGACATGCCTAAAATACTTTATGTTTTGGACCCAACTTCTTGTGATAGATTTTTTACCAAGATAGAGTTCTAAAATGAGAATGTGGGTTTGCTTTAAGTCGAAGTACATATGTCAATATTACTAGGATGGTATTATAGGTAAAACTCCGATCTCATTTGGACCTTTAATCAAACTTGTAAACTCGAGCTAGAATCCTACTCGTAGCAAGGTTCTCTACTTTCACACTAAATCTTCAAATGACAGTATCTTGAGCTTCTAATATCAAAATCCAGCAATTCAAAAGCCTAAATTCACTTCTATAAAGGACTTTAAGTTTGATAAAATTGTTTTAAAGACCAAAATATTGATGTAATCTGAAGGACGAGATAAGTCTCCTATCTAATAAGGAAATTAACAATGTCGAGCATCCCGTTTTGGCTAAGAGTCTAACATAAAAACGATGGACTTTAGGACCCAAGAAAGGTTTAGATCAAGCCTCTGACATGCCATGAATTAAAGAATATAGTTGGATTGGTTAGATATTGCAAGAAACCAAGTCAGAAACAAAGTGTAAGTTGTAGTAGAGTCGGAATTACAACAGAGTTATGAAAACAATAAAGTCAGTTTTCTACACAAATTTTAAGAGATTTATTCAACCTTAAGGACTAGATAAAGAAGGAAAGAACCAAGTATCATGAACAATTTTAATTAGAGAATAATCCTGAAGAAATTTGCCAAATAAGAGGGAGGATAAATAAAGTAGAACATGACTGAAACATAGTTGAAAAAACATTCTTTTCTTATCTGCTTTTGTAAATTTTCCACCAACTTTGAACTTAACTGCTGAATTTGATTCAAGTGGATATATACCATCTCTATTAGCAAGTTATAAAAAGTAACATTATTATAGTAATTTTTTATCTTTTAAGTTTGATGGAGAAATAGTAACATTTAACATTTTTGATGATATGAAATATCCACAAGACTCAGAATTTATTTTTTATATTGATTTAATTGATCATATTGTTCAAGATGGTCATGAACATAATTTCTTGAAAGATGAGTTGAATTTCATATTACAGCATAACAAGACAAGTAGGGATGCAGGGCTAAAGAAGAATAAGGACATGAAAGAATTAATTATGTCTTTGTATTCACTACTTAAAATGCTAAATAGGTTGGTTAAATCTCCTTTACAACTATCAAATTCTTATAAAAGGGTTTTACATTATGTTGAACAAACTCGAAGCTAGAATTGAAGTCTTTACACAAACATTTAAAGTGTGTGTACTTAAAAGAGGATGAAACCTTGCCAATGATTATTGTAAACGATCAAACTAAAGTTCGAGAAGAAAAACTATTGAGAGTTGTCTAGCAAAAAACAATAAAGAAAGGTGTTTTTAAGAGGTAACCCATACGTGGTGTTACTTTACAAACGATAAAGATTTTTTTTTTTATTTTGTTCATTTGATTGCTTTCTATTTCAATTTAGTATTATTTATTTGATATTTTCTCAGCCAAACTCTATTCCCTCAAGTAAAAATATGAAGCATATCAAAGAACATATCTAACATTAAAGATAGACAACATTGTGCAAAGAGGAGGACAACTTTCCCTTCTCTCTTTAAAATGTTTAACTACAAACATTAAGGATAATGTGCATATTAAGTGTGGAGAAATTAATGTTCTTTATAATTTTAGCCTTTTTGGACCAAAAGTTTTCTTTTAAGTGCTTTTCAATGATTGGAATGTTAATGTCTTTAACAAATTTTTAGTCGAGCTTGAAAAAAATCATAACATGATTAAATGATGATCTAGTTTCTTAAGATTGTTTAGTCAAGCTATTATCTTTAGAAATTAAGTAATTCGATTTGGTAGACACATTCATACCAGTCTTTATTTTCCTTTCATGTGATTTTCTTTCATTGGTTTTGTTCCCCTACAACTTGCTTTGATTCTAATCAAGACCATACTTTTACATGCAAACATGAACATGATTAAGATATTCTTTGTTATATACCTTATATAGCCTAGCAACCTACATTTGGATACATTTTTCCCTTAAGATCCATTTTGAGTTGATGGACTTTTTCTTTGATTATATACCCACATTACAAGCTTTAAACCACATAGTTTCTCAACCAAATTGTAGATCTAATGAAGCATCATACATTATTATATAAGTACTGGAATATATGAAATAAATGTAGGGTGTTTTAAATTCAAGAGGGGCTATGCCATATGTAGAAGAATGAAAAAAAAAAGAAAAAAAATGGTCTTGTAAAGGTTTGAAGTTGTTTTAAAAAGGTAAAAAATCATCATTTGGTTTGAACCAAAATCTTGTTCTATTGGACAACAATTTTATAAAAAAGAAGGGTTATGTAACTTCATTTTTTTCCAACTTCAAAATGGCTAGAGTAAGTGTTTAATATTATATGACTTGTTTTAGGGTATTTTGTTTCATTAGTTTCGATGGCTTTTAAATTGCCTTATCAAAGATTTCTTACCTCAAACCAAACCACATTACAACCCTTGGAAAGACCTTATGATTTGTGAAATGCATGTAATGTAAATGGTGGAGAGTGAGATGATTTGTAAGCTTATGGTAGATTATTTTCATTGGAATAAATTGCAGTGAAACACTAATTTTTGAACACATCAAAATTGAGTAATTATTCCTGTGATGTCTACTATTTAGTTGTTTTATTATGAAGTAAAAAATACTTGATAAATAATTTTAAAGTGATTGGAATTTCATTCATGATATGTTATGATGTTTTGAGAGTTTAATTATTATATTTGTTGATGGCATTACATTTTTTACATTGGAAAAGTAAAATTGAAATTTTACATGAGGACATACAAAAGTTAAGTGTAGGGGAATTTGATATGTGATGCAACTATATTATTCAATAGTTTCATCCATATTTAACTAGTGTTTTGCCTATGTTTTATATATAAAATATTTTGATATTCTTTATTGTATGTTTTGAAGGCACTTTTGGATGAAAGATGCAAAAAGAAGTAAATTTGAGGTAATTGGTAGATTTGACTTTCAGTCTATATTTTGTGTAGAGCGTGAGCTCTAGAGGTCAAAATGAAGTGATTCTAGTAGCATTAAAAATCTAACATCCATATCTTTCTATACATCTAAGGTAAGAAAATAAAACAAGGAAGAGTATAGAAATTGCAGCTTTGAAAGTTAAAGCTCACAATTTGCCAATGTTGACCTATGAGCATTCCGACTTGAATATCTAGAGCTACAAAAGTTTAATTGATGCAAACTAAAATTTTTGGATGCCTAACTTGAAGGTTATAAATGCTCAAATTTTTAGCCAAAAATGATGTCATATGAGGGAGATATGATTTTTTAAAGAGGATAACTGAATTTTGCCAGCAAACATGGTTCGTTAAGAAACGAGTTTAAATTATATTCTAAAGCATCAAAACCAATATCCAAGTTTTTATTTCATCAATTTAGCTCCTCTATGTCAAATCTTAAAGATTGTATGCAAGACTATTTCTTTTTTTTAAAAAAAAAATAGTTATTGAAGTACTTAAATGTAAACTATCTACTTAAAGGAGGACTATTTTGTAAAATATAGACTAGGATTTTCTAGGATATAAAAAGAATGAGAGAAGAGAAGGAAGGCAGCCACCGAAGAGGAGAAAAACAACCCCCTCCTCTAAGAAACTTGAAATTATGCATTCTTCCTTCTTTTTGATTAATTGTTCAACAAACATGCAAGGCTAAACACTTTCTCTTGGTTGCAAAGACACGAAAACTTTTGAATTTCAAGAACTGTGAGATTTATTTTACCTTTTCTCTTTAATTTATATGATGAATATGTTTGTTCTCTTATACTTATTTTTTCTATGATTGTTTATTTTAATTGTTAGAGCTACTCTAAGTTATTATTGTAGACAATTTATTGCTAAGTTTGATATCAAAACCAAAGTTGTGGTATATGAACTTGTGAAGCAACTGAGTTTAATAATTGTGGCAGATCTATGTTATTAATCCGAGGGAGAACATTCAATTAAATCAAACATATATTGTAAATAGTTATGTTTTCTTGATTAATCAACTTATCTAGTTCTTAAAGCTGCCATGAATTAAATTACTAGTGCGAACACTGTGGTTGTTTAATGGTTAGGGTTAGTTATACGACAGATCCATAAACTAACCAATGTTAAAAAGAGATAAATATTTAGAATATGAATTGATGTTTCATTTCCATGATCAGTTTTGATTTCTGTAGGTGGATGTGTGCTTGCGATCAAGGTTTGTTCTCTTAATAATTTTTTGATTTTATTTTATTGCACTTGATAGTTTTCTAATTATTTTGATTTAGCCTAGATAACATCCAAAACCACCCCAAGTTCCATATGATCTAGCATAAAAATCTGACTTGGGATCGACCCCTTGCTTGCTCTATATTATCTTGTGTGCTGTGTTTTAAGTTAGGGTAATTAATTTTTATGATCGCAACATTGCAACAATATGTTCAAAATATACATAATCTTTTACTCCTTTTATACTATAATTTTTAATGTATTTTGACCTTATTTGAGTTTATTGAAGTTATTTTTATGAGTTTGGCATGCCTAAGAAACTTTGTGAATTAATTATTGAAGATAAAAAATTCTGTATTTTATGTTTTGGACCTAGCTTATTGTGAATAGATTTTGACTAAGTTAGAGTCATAAAACGAGAACTTGGCCTTAATCTAAGTTGAAGTATACATGTCAAGCTTTCTAGTAAGGCACTATAGGTAAAAATCAAATCTCATTTGGACCTCTAATCAGACTTGCAAACTTGGGTTAGAATCTTTCTTGTAGTAAGATTTTTTACTTTCACACTAGATATTCAAACAACAATAATTTGAGCTTTAGATATTTAAATCTAGTGATTTAAAAACCCAAATTCACTTTTATGAAGGACTTTAAGTTTGATAATTTTTTTTTAAAGGCTAAAATCTGGATTCAATCTCTAGGATGAGATGAGTCTCTTGATCTGACGAGAAAACTAGCAATATTGGGCATCCCATTTCGGCTGAGAGTCTGATATAAAAGCGGTGGGCCTTAGGACCCAAGAAAGGTTTAGATCAAGCCTTTGAATGGAGGAATATAGCTATAATGGTTAGATGTTGCAAGAAACCGAGTTAGAAATAAAGTCTAAGTTACAACAAAGTTGGAATTACAATAGAGTTGTGAAAGTAGCAAAGTTAATTTTCCACTCAAATTCTAAGAGATTTATGTAACTTTGAGGACTAAAAAGAAAAGAAAAGAATTAAGTATGAAGAAGACTTCTAATTAAAGAATAATTCTAAAGAAATTTGGTAGCTAGAGGGGAGGATAAATAGAGCATAACAAAGCTGAATTAGGGTTAAAAAAATTTATTTCTTCTCTACTTTTGTCAATTTTCCACCAACTATATACTAAACTCTCGAATTTGATTAAAGAGGGATAAACACCATCTCCATTAGAAAGTAGTGAGAAGTGACGTTACCATTGTAATTCTTTTAATTTCATGTATTTATTTTTCTTTTTAGAATTATGTTATTATTTGTTGTTTAAGCTTATTGATTTGTGTTAAGATGACATGTATGCTTTCTAGTTTCTTTCAATCCATAATTATTATCGGGGACTAGAGTGAGAAGTAAAAAAATTAATTTGATTGCTACAACTCTCATCTTGATTTATTATGGAAGAATAAACTAAGTTAAATTGTCAAGTTTTTGAAAGTTGCTTATAATAAATACATAGATTTCATTCCTAGACTATTGCCGAATGAATGAAAATTGTTTTTAATATTACATTTGTTTGCTACTAAGAACTTGATTAGAGAGCTTTTTTCTAATTAATATACTCATAATTTCATTGATTTTTCTTAGTTTTATGGGATATCAAATTTATTTGTTTGACATGAAAGAATATCTATTTTACATCAATGAATAATTGAATTATAGGAATGGATATATGGACCCTTGAATTGATTAATGACATATAAATTTATTATTTTTGGAATTATTGTTTTGTGATTTTTTATTTAAACCCCTTGTTTTTTCTCATTTTAGTATATTGAAGGAGGATTAAATGAAATTTTTCTTGGATTCGATCAAATTTTCACTATCATACTACAAATTTATTTTAGTGGTTTCGATGATTATCTAAGTCATTCGAAACACTTATAGGTTGTTTTTAAGATATTAAGGCATGAACAATTTGTCAATAATAAAAAGTGCCTATAATTTACTAATATTATCACTTTTTCTTGGCTTTAATATTGATATTAATGATATCAAAGCAAAATTATAGTTATTTTTGAGAGACTTACTCCTAAAAACACATAATATGAGTAGCTTTCATAGACTGACCTCTTTTTATAAATAGTTTATTTATAATGTTATCTCTTTAATTGCACCCATAACAAAATCCTTCAAAAAGCATGTTTTATAATGGATAAAGGAAGCTAAAGCTAGCTTTTAGTTAGTGTGGATGGTTGAAGCTACTATCTCTATCTTTTCTGATTTGGTATGCTATTTGTGGTTAATTATTTTGCCTTGGGTATTTGGATGACATTGTTTGTGAGTTGCATTGTAATGGTAACTTTATACATGACAATTATAGCGTTAGTATCCTTTAATTATTAATGGCCCAAGGTATTAGTTTATATTGTGTGGTTTATAGAGTGGTGTCTCATTTATTACCAATGCAACTGCACCTTTATTACTGCTTGTTTGCATACTTCATTGCCTGTACTATATGCTCTTTAATTAGATGTTAAAATGGACTTTGTGTTGTGTTTATTTTATAACTAACAAGTTATGGATTCTATCGTGGTGATAATGGATAGGTTCTCTAAAATTTTTTATTCATTACATGCAAAAACGATTATGAATTCTACTTGGACTGCCCATCTCTACTTTAAAGAGGTGGCTCATTTGAATGAGATTCCTAGGTCTATTACATTTGAATGAGATATCAAGTTTATAAGCCATTTCTAAAAGAGTGATAAGAGAAGTTAGGACTTGGTTTAATTTTGGTAATGCCTTGCATCCATGGATAACTAAAGTTATGAATGATAGTTTCCAGAATCTTTTAAGAATTTTGACAGGTAGTAAAGAAAAGTAGTCAAATCTTGCATTATCATTGGCCGAGTTTTCCTATAGCAAGTCCATGAACCGTGCTACTTGGCTTAGTTCTTTTAAGGTTATTTGATTTAGCACTTATTCCTTGTATTGGGTATTTTAGTGTCAAGTCAAAGGACGTCACAAGATATCTTTATAGGATTTATAATCATATCACTTGTTGTTATTAATGAATCTATATAGAAAATATTATAGGCATACTATATAAAAAATATTGTAGTCATACTCTTGTATTGTAACCTTACTATTACTATTCTATATTACCTTATAGATATATATAGACAAGGTTGGCTAATCAATAGGTCAAGCCTCCTAATTATTCTCAACTTGGTATCAGAGCTTCTTGCTATTAAAACTCCTCTTCCCCTATAGCCAACCTCTTCTCTTCCTTTTTTAAATGGACTATGCTACGGTTCCTTCTCTCCATCAAACCGGTGGTGTAGCCTCGCCAGCCAGTTAGCCACTTAAAAGTTGCTACCATTGGTTCCTTCTCCTATCAATAGCAACCCCATATAGCACAACAGAATTATGGTTCTTGCTCCTATGTTTATGTCGTTGCTCTTCACATCATGGGGACAACAACTCCTTTTATCATTGTATTGTCTAACACTCATTAAGTAGTCTTATTAAAGCTTATAATGACTATCTGTATTGACGAATGCAGATAAAGCCATATCTTTTTTGTTATAGTGTTTTCCACTTTGTCAATGGCTTAATGTCATGCCTTTCCTTTCATGTTTTTGATGTTTTAATAGTTCTTCTTTTGCAATTAACCCTTTTTTTATCCATTGAAAGCAATATGTCAGCTTATTTTAAACGTGTTACTCTCCCCCCTCTCTCTCTCCATGGATATCCTGCATCTTATTGTAGATTGTCAGACTTCTTCTTGTGTTTGGTGCACTCTTGAGAAAACAATCGCTTCTCTATTAAATTCTCGCATATACAACTCTAGGGGTTTTTTAAAGATCTTCGATAAGAAGATGCTTCGGTTACTGCATACATACATAAAATACGCCAAGTCATTATTTAATAAATTGGCTGCTACTGGTTGATCCCTTTCTCTTAAATACTTTAACTTATATATATTTCGTGGTCTTCGTGATGAGTTTAAATACTTGGTAACTAGTCTCATGACCAAGAAAACACCGTTGTCATACGTGAATCATCATATCCATCTTCTTACTTATAAGTTAAGTCTTCTCTTCCCTCTTTGGCTGCAAATCCACCTTTGCTGCTTACACCGTCTCTACTGCCCTCTATTTATCTTGCCTAGCAGTAGCACAACTCTAATTTTGGTTGTAATAGAGGTTGTTCCTATGGCATAATAGGTTTGATTTTCATGGCTCTTATTCCTTTACTCTTATGGATTGGAAGCAAAGTCATTGACAGTAGCCCAGACGACCTGCTGCTGGAGGGCAGTGGCCTCCTTATTGGTCATTTGAGCACAATGTTAAGTGTTAGCTATGCTTCTTCTTCAGCCACATAACCCTACAATGTGATTAGTTTCATAGTAGTGGTCACCGGCCCTCTAACCATCTTACAGTTGGTTTGGTTTCTGCCTTTACTTGGTTCTTGGACACTGGTGTGAACCAGCACGTTACAACTGATCTTGCGACTCTAACCAATTCTACACCCTATCTTGGTAATGATCACTTGAATGTTGGTGATAGTAAGGGTCTATCCATATTCCATTTTAGACATACTATATTACGTTCCTCTAAACACACCTTTACATTATCTAAATTTTTTCATGTTTCTCAAATTACCAAACCATTACTATTTATTCATAAATTTTATAGTGATAATAATGTTTATTTTAAATTTCATGCCTTTGTGTCTTATGCAAATGATCTTACCATTAAAGCAGTGCTCCTTTTTGGTTAGAGAAATGATAGTCTCTATGTTCTTTTTGAGTCTTCTGCCACCACCATTCCTTAAACTTATTGGTCTCCTTATGTCTTTACTAGTGTGTTATGTGTCCTTCTAGATGCTCATTTGTTCAATGTAAAGCTTGTCCACTTAGCACGTCTTCGTATTTGTTATTGCGACCTACGAGTCACAAAACTACTACTCTTATTTATTTCATATTTAGCGATGTTTGGGGCCTTGCTCCTATGTCTTCTGATAGTTTTCATTACTTTGTTATTTTTATTGATACAAGTACGGAATACATAGTAATATTTTTTACTTGTTGTAAAATTTGATGTGTTTTGTATATTCTAATATTTTTAAGTGCTTGTTGAGCATTAGTTTTCTTGCAAAATTAAATACGCTCAGATCACAAGTTAAATAATTTCTTTCAAACTATTGATATTCATTACAAGTTAATTTGTCCTCATATACATGAGCAAAATAACAGTGTTGAGTATTGCCATTATCATATTATTGAATTTGGTCTTACACTCCTAGGCCAATGTAGTGCTACATTATGATTTTGGAATTATGCATTTAAATCTTTTGTATATCTCATTAATCACATGCTTACTCTTGTCCTCTAAAATCAGTCTCCCTTTGAATGTCTGTTTAATCGCATTCCTAATTATGATTTTTTATGTACTTTTGGGTGTCTTTGTTTTTTATTTATGTATTCGCATCATGTTCATAAGTTGGATTTTTTGTTCATCTCCTTATGTATTCTTAGGTTATAGTTCCTTACATCTTGAATATTGTTGTCTTGATTTTACCTTTCAATGTATATATCTCATGTCATGTTTATTTTCGTGAAAATGAGTTTCTTTTTGCTAATTGTGAATAGCTAGCTCAACCCCCAGCCACTCCCTCATAACCCCCACACTTGCCCACCTTGATCACCTCCCATAACGTTCTCTCGATTGACATGCCAAATACCTTACCCAGCAGCTCTACCACACTATTCCACACCTTTATCTACCACCATAACACTACCACTTAGCCTTCCCCCTATGTCACACCATCTACATATTTCTCTAATGATCATTATGTTGGAACAAGTTCACCTTCTTTAGGGTTACATATTTCCAAGTCTGCCACTGCAGTCACCTCTGATTCTACAGCAAATTCTCTTGCATCTACTATTGTGAGCTCTGATCCTTCCTTTGATTCTCCTATAGGTCTATAACTTTTTATTGATCTATCATTTTATATTCTTCAGTAACTTCCCAATTCAGATCCTCTTGCCTTTCGGTCTGTTACTTGTCAACATCCAATGGTTCTTAATCTTTGGTTGCTGAAGACTACTTTTCTAACAGCATTTGCTGCACCTAACTGTCGGGTATTGTTTTCTCCTACTTGTAAGCCTTTTACATTCTCTGATGCTGATAGGTATGAAGCATGACATGATGCTATATGTGATGAAGTTCAGGCCTTACACTCTAATAACACCCGGTCCTTGGTTCATTTTCATCCTTTGATGAATGTTATTGGTTGTTAGTGAGTGTATAAGATAATATACCGTGTTGATGGTGGTGTTAAGCTATATAAGTCATGTTTGGTGGCTCTAGGCTTTGCTCAACAAGAAGGCATTGATTATTTTGAAACCTTTAGTCTAATTGTTAAGCATGCGATAATCAGATTAATGTTCACCATTGTGGTCTCGTGTAATTAGAAGATTCATCAACTTGATATTTATAATGCCTTTTTCAATAGTGTTCTTGTCGAAGAGGTCTATATGAGACAACCTCCTGGTTTTGTTGACTCTACTCTTCCCTTTCATGTGTGTCGGTTGCATAGTCTTTAAATGGTTTAAAACAAGCTCTATGGGTATGGTACACTCGTTTGAGTGATTTTCTGATTTCTATTGGCTTTCATGCCTCCAAGGTTGACACCTTCTTATTTATCTTCTGATTTATGTTAATGAAATTCTCTTATGGGTAGCAACTATACTATGCTTTATTGTTTAATATAGTTACTACATTCAAAGTTGAAGCTTCGTGACTTATACATTGTTTATTTTTTTTTAAGAATTAGGATTTAGCCCGCTTTTATAGGTCTAATGTTATGCCAAGATAAGCATATTCTTGACATCCTTACTCAAGCGGGTATGACCTCTTGCAATCCGGTTGATACTCCTATCTTTACTTTTAAAGTCACTATGCTGCCAGATCCCTTGTTTTTTAACCTTACACAATTTTTTTAAAATGTGGGTGCTTTTCAATACCTCACCTTTACGAGATCAAATATCTACTTTGCTATTAACAGAGTTTGTTAGTTTATATATACTCTCACCGATTTTCAATGGGGTGCCGTTAAACGCATTCTGTGTTATCTACGAGGTACGACCACCTGTAGCTTATATATCACTTGTAGTTCCTCTTTTGCTCTTTATGGTTTTATAGATACGGATTTGACAGATAGTACTAATGATCACAAGTCTATGGATGATTATCTTGTCTTTTTTGGTCATACACTAGTTTTATGCAAATCTAGCAAGAAACGCACAGTTGCTTGCTCCTCCACTAAGATTAAGTATAAAGCATTGGCTGATGACATTGCTAAGATTATCTGGCTTCAATATTTATTGAGAGATTTGTAGATTCTTTCTAACTTAACTCCTACTATTTGGTGTGATAATCTAGATGCTACTTATCTGCAAATCCTATCTTTCATGCTCGTACTAAACATGTTGAGTTTGACTATCATTTTATACGAGATGAGGATATGAAGAAAGAGATTCACATTCATTTTATTCCCTCTCATAATCAACTTGCAAATATTGTTACTAAGCCGATTCCCACTGCTCCATTTATTGCTTTTATGTTCAAGCTTTAGGTTGATCCTCTACCCTCAACTTAAAAGGGCATATTAATGTATCTATATAAGGAATATTGTAGGTAGACTATAGGAAATATTATATCATACTTTTGTATTGTAACCTCATCATTACTATTGTATATTGCCCTGCACATATATATAGATAAGGTTGGCTAACCAATAGGTCAAGCCTCCCAATTATTCTTAACTGTTGTTATTTAATTATTTACCTTATTTTTGAATTTAAAAAACCAAAAATAGTAAAAAAACAATAAAAAAATAAAATAAAAACATATGTTTTTGACGTAGTTATATCATTTTAGGGTCTTTTTTAAAGAATTAAAAATGAAAAATTATACTATCAACTCGTTTAGTTGTTAACGTATTTTTTTGAGTTTTCATTGATGCTCTTCTTAAAAAAATAAAAAAATACAAAAAATATAAAAAATAAAAATTTACAAAGGAACCAATTTTTTTGGGTTACTTGGTCACCAAGTTTGCTTCCAAACTAAACAATAAAAAATAACAAACTTTTTTACCTATACGTAGGTGTTTACACCACACACTAAATGAAGGCAAAAATTTAGGAGATGATTTTAAGGAGATACCAATATAAAAAAAAACTAATAGATAAAAAAAGAAACAAAGAAAATTTTTTTTCCCACATCCTCTCTCACTCATACCTAACTCACCCAAATACTAAAACCAACACCAAACAAATGACTTTTTCCTCGAGCCAAAAAAGTGCAAAATAATTTACTCATCCAACAATACAAACAAAAGAGATTAGTTGTGTAGCCTTGAATTTCTAGCCATCTTTAATCTTTCGAGACTAGTTATGGCCTTGAATTTCCAGCTAACCTCAATCTTTCTCCAAAACATCTCCTTTTTACTATCATAAGACACCACGAGTAGGTCCTGACCACCACCATAGTCGCAACCTCACCCTCCAAATCACCACCAAAAACCCACTCTAGCAACACCATCATGAACGCCTTTACCACCAACAATACAACCCAAAATCAACCGTCTTATTTATTTATATTTTTGTTTGAAAACAAATAAACCTATTAAAACCTTCCATTAATATTGGCATACTAGCCACCACATCCACTAGTCATAAAAGCCTAAAACCACTCAACCCCTTTCTCCTCACCAGACCAAAAACCACCTACTAATTATCAACCATGATAATAATGACATCCTTACTAGTTGTCCTCCAACCAAATCGACAACCACACTTCATCATAACACACTCAAAGCACCTCAATTTCCTCTTGCTTATAGATTTAAACCCAAAATCATAAGACTTTGTTAAAATTTTTGTTTTAGCCAAAATCAACTCATTAAACCCAAATAAAACCCACATCAAAATACTTATAAAAACTTTATTCCTCATTATTAACTGCTAAGCACGACCATTACCACATCAGACTAATTAGTTACTACCTCTAACACCTCCTCATATATTATTGAGTGTTGCATCAACCATTAGAGAACCCAAAAGAAAACTATAGAGAGACATAGATCTATAAAAAAGAAAATAAACCAATTATGCATGTTTGAGATTTTTTTTGTTTGTAGGTAATTAAAAAAGCTCACTGCTAACATAAGAAGAAAAGGGAGAAGAAGCAGTCCGTATCCACTTATTTCTTGTCTTCATCGGTGGCGGCAAGTTGTTCCACACACTGACGGCGGTGGCGGTGCATGAGACCTATGTGCTATCACTGTTCCTGCATTATGGAAACTTCCCTGTTCCTAAATTTCTAGTGATTTCTCCATATTAATTATAAATTTTTATTTTGTGTGTGCTTGAATCATTTTGAACTTTGGTGATATGTAAAAAGGTGTAATTGTAGTGTTATGAGTAAAATATAGTAAAAAGAATGTACGCGTGTGTGTTTGTATTTTCTTATATGTTTTTGAATGCTTAAAACCAAAAAGATAGAAAAAAAAGTAAAATTAATACCGTTAAGTCTCTCAAAAATATAAAAATCATATCTTGTTTAAAAAATAAAATACATGGTATGTTTTATTTTTTAGCATGTATTTTGAATTTAATAATCAACTTATTTAATACATGAGAATTTGACCAATATTCCAATAATTATAAAAAAATTAATTAAGGAGAATTAATGGTCAATATTTTGGTATAAATGTTGGACTTGCAAGTAAGTTGGTATTTAAATATTAAAAACTAACTATAAAATTTGCAGAATTATTCCGAATATTTATCAATTTTAATTTAAAGTATTTTCATTACAACACGAGTTGTGAAAAATCCTTGTGGCTTCTAAGATAGGTGAATCATGTTAATGTATTTATATAAAAGTTTTTAATAAGAATTTATTTAGACACACGAATTCATAATAAATTGAAAAGATTAAATTTATTCACACGAATAAATCTTCATCCTAAGCTATAAATAAACTATCTTTCAAAATCTTTAAACTATATTTAGACCATACAAAACAACTTATATTAAATATAAAATGCATTAATAATGCTAATATTTCTTTTTTAACACAACTAATTCTTTACAACACATTAATGATACTAATATTTTTTTCTTGAAACAACTAATTCTTTACCCTTGAAATATTTGATAAAACCAGCTTAGGTTTCTTAACCATTCCAAACCAAATCGCTGGATGGCAATTCCTTTAATTACCCAACACTACACGTGCACATACTACGACATCTAAAATAATTATTCAAAATACATGGCGTATATGGGTTCCATGTATGCTACAAGCACATGTGTGACATCAAAAACAATTATCCTAAGTAAATGGCACATATAGATTCCACGAATGCCTGGCGTACACGTCATACTAGAATTGGAGGGAATGAATCATAAGTTGGTCCCATTAAAAAAAAAAAAAACACGATAAATCAAACCAATGGAAAAGTAAAGGAAAATGGATGACAACTCACTAACAGAGAGGTAGCTGGCCCAGGAGGCTAAACGTTTAAGAAAAAATTAATGTTCAAATTAAGGGTCCCCTACAAGGAAACAACGAGCTCATTTCTGAGCGCCACCATCACAATTGCTCAGAGAGGAGAAAAGAGTTTCATTGCATCAAACCAATAATTTCCCGCATATTTTGGGCTGTAAACAAATGTTGTCAGTATTGAAGCTTATTTTGGCTTTGCAATGGGAGTCAATTTTTTATTCCTAGCTTGATATTGATTGACTTTCCAGAAAAAAAGTTGATGCATAGAATTGAGCTCATTGCTATCAACTTCTACAGTTTTATTTTATCAAATCATTCACAAACAAAAGCAAAGCAAATAATAATAATAATAATAATAAGAAAAGAGTACAATGAATGTGTACGAATAACAGTTTATATATATATTTTTAATTGTCTTTTAAAAATGATAGCAAATCATTTTGAAAATGTCATCCACAACCTAAATTCATAATTAATTAATTATTTAAATGCGCTCTTGCATCGAAAGTTCTCATTCTTATTCGTGTTAGACGTTTGATTTCTTTTTCAGTTTATTATATATGCAAGTTGAAGTACAATAAGCGGGGTGGTTTTCCCTTTTAGTTATTTTTATCCTTGTTGAAGATCATACATGATATTGATTAGATTAAAAAGGATACATAATTTAATCCAAAAACTTGGTCCTAAATCCAATTGGGCAAGAGCTAAGTAAAACCTGCAAGGAAGAATTCTGTTTCTACAAAATTCAGCTAGTCTGTGCTTGGATACCTGGCTTAAAAGATGAACAGAATATTTGTGTGTTGGAATTTACGCTGTTCTTCCAGGAAACAGGTTACAGTGAAATAAAAAATTGCAGGTTGACAAAATCTTACGTTTACTAAAGAATTATTATCCAGTGACATCAACGTTCAATCTATATTTCTTTTTTTTTATGGATAGAATCAATCGAAGGACAGCTAATGAAGCCTAGAGGAACAGCTAATGAAGCCAAAACCAGCAGCGGGAAAAGAATGGAAAGAAGCAAAACGAAGGCCAGACAAAACCTAGCTTACTTAAGGCAACAAATCTCTGGGTGTATAAATGTATTCATCGTGCACCAAATGATCTCTCACAACACAGTGGACTGAAGAAGCTGTGAGACTCTTTTCCTCCATCGACAGAGTACACAATCAGATCCGAAGGAGATGATCACAGAGCCACTCTTGAGCAGCCCGAAGGGTGGCATAAGAGCCTTGTTTTTCATCATAGGTATTTAATACACTTTCAGCAACACGCATGCAGACGCATATATTATGAGAAGCAGGTTACTTGGCAGCTTATATATATTACTATTCAAGTAATGTGGCTTAAATTAATGTTTTTACAGCAAATGAGGCACTGGAGAGGCTAGCAAGTTTTGGGCTATCAACAAATATGATACTGTATTTGACTAGAGAGTACGGTATGGATGCAGCTAGCGGTGCCCAGATACTCTTCCTCTACTCAGCTGCTGGGAATTTCATGTCAATTATTGGGGCTTTTCTTGCTGATACATATGTGGGTCGATACCCGATGATCGGCTTTGGATGTATTGCGAGCCTTCTGGTAGCATTATTTCTTTCCAACTTTGCATCATCACTCTTTTCTAGAATCATGATCTTGTTAGGTTAGTAGGCACCAATTGACTAGACTCCCACCTTGTAGTAGAGATTTACTGGGAAAACATATAATAATATGTTTTATATTTAATATAAAATTATTCTTAAATGATTTTTTAAATTGAAATAATTTTTCATATACTAAACGTGCTAAATTTTTTAATTAAATTTAAAATTTAAAACATGTTATAGTATAAACCTCTACAGATTTTAAATTAAAAGGATTTTCAATTAAAATATGTTAGAGTTAATACATATTACTTTATATGAACTCATTAATAACATCAGATATATATATATATATATATATATATATATATATATATTTGAAAGGGGTTTTTTAACACCACATGAGAGAGCCCGAGTAATTGATAAGTTTCATTTTCACTTAATTTTAAAATATATAAAAAAATTTAAAATAAAATTTTTAAACACGATGGAAACTTCATTCCAACGCTCCAAACACTGCTGCCTAAATTGAATCCTCCTCCACCAGTAATATTTTATTACTGGATGATTAATTCCTTTTAATATAGCTGATGAAAACAACAATATATTTTATTATTATATTTCTGAATATTTTATAAGTAATGGGATATCTGCATATGGATGGACCCAAAGCTTGACAAACCAAAGCAAATATATTGTTATCCATCCTTACACACGCACAAATATATATATCAACATGTTTAATTGTATCTATTTTATTTTTAAATCCTTTTATAAAAATCTTCAACAAGTCCTCTTATCATGTGTTGTCCAAATTGATAAATCTTCATCACACGCACACACATTAAAGTTGTTTGCACTTCTCTAATTAATACGAAGTTGAAGTTTAGAAGAAGGAAAAAACACCTTCTCAAAACTTTTGATTATGCCACAATATTAACTGGAATCAAATAAATGAGCAGGGAATGGTTCTATTGTGGCTGACAACAATAATTCCTGGGGCAAGGGTGCCTTCTTGCCCCCAATTTAGTAGCAGTTACAATAACGACGCGACCACACCACAGCTTTTGTTTCTATATTTTTGCTTAGGCCTCATGTCTATCGGAGCTGGTGGCATAAGATCATGCTCCCTGGCCTTTGGTGCTGATCAATTGAGCAAGAGGGACAGCCTTAAACATGCTGGAATATTAGAGAGCTTCTTCAGTTGGTACTATGTTACATCCTCAGCTTCTGTATTTATTTCCATGACATGTATAGTTTACATTCAAGACACCATGGGCTGGAAGGTGGGTTTCGGAGTTCCTGTGGTTCTGATGATCCTGTCAACTCTTTCGTTCTTCTTGGCTTCTCCCATTTATGTCAAGCCAAAGGCTAAGGCAAGCTGGCTCATCGGATTTGCTCGAGTTCTCGTGGCCTCCTTTAGAAAGAGAAGGATTGAATTATCTTCACTCGACACGGATGAGCTGTATCATCATAGGAAGGGATCTGAACTTGTCGTGCCAAGTGAAAGAATTAGGTAATTAACCTACCTGTGAAGCACTTATTAAGGTAATTTTATATATGATAGTTCCTATAAGGATTTCCTTTTGTCTTTTCTTGTCTTAGGTTTCTAAACAAAGCTTGTGTTATTAAGAATCCTGAAGAAGACTTGATGCCAGATGGAAGAGCTTCAGATCCATGGAGTCTTTGTACAGTAGATCAAGTAGAAGAGCTAAAAGCACTAATAAAGGTAATCCCAATATGGTCGACAGGGATGTTGGTGTCTGTAAATGTTTGTCAAAACACTTTCTTATTACTCCAGGCATCCACTATGAACCGACATATCACTTCGAAATTTGAAATTCCTGCTGGATCATTCTATGCATTTCTGTTGCTCTCTGCAACAATGTGGATTGCTCTCTACGATCGCGTAATCATCCCTCTAGCATCAAAAATCACGGGAAAACCTACTCGTCTCGGCTTGAAACAGAAAATAGGAATTGGGGTTCTGGTCTCGGCTGCTTCCATGGCAGTACTGGCAATTATAGAGAGGGTGCGACGAGAAATTGCAATCAGGGAAGGAATTTCAGATATTCCTGACGCGGTTACGCACATGTCTGCAATGTGTTTATTGCCATTTTATTTCTTACTTGGATTTTCTGAGGCTATGAATGGTGTTGGACTGAATGAATTCTTCTACACTGAATTGCCTAAAAGCATGTCTAGCGTGGCCTCGAATCTTTTTAGTATTGGACTGTCTGCTGCAAGCTTGGTGGCCAGTTTTATAGTAAGTAATGTTCAGGGGTTTACTAGTGAAGCAAATCAAGAGAGTTGGGTTTCAAGCAACATCAACAAAGGACATTATGATTACTATTACTGGCTGCTTTCTAGTTTGGGTTTTGCTAACTTCATTTATTATCTTGCTTGTAGCAAGGCTTATGGTCCTTGTAAGGGGGTACAAAGCGGCATTACTGGAGATGTTAGGGAAGGATTGATTGATGATGATGATGATGATGTAGTTTAAGTTAACGTTCATGATCTTGGTATGTTCGTGCTTACCATATACATTAGGATGTGTTAGTGAGAGAACTATGAGGTTATTAGTTGCTTCATATAGACCTTGAAAGATGGTTTTAGAAATTTTCAAGATAGTATCTTCAATTTTTACTTTTCACAATTTACTGGTATTTTATTTGTAAGCAAGAAAGAATGTATTATATGGGTACCAGTAGGCGTACCATCAATATATGTATTAGCTGATTCATTTTTAGTTACCAAGTAATTTTAGGGTAAAAATATTGTATGCTGAACTATTTACATTGATACCTATATTTACAAGAGAACTAAATTAACATATTACTAGCCTTACACCAACACCCCCCTCCCCCTCATGCTACTACATATATACTACCAAGGCAAATAGAGGTAGACCTGGGGACTGAGAGCAAACCGAGAGAACCAGGGGATGAACAGAAAAACACAGGGAGGGCAAAAAAAAAAAAAAAAACAGATGACAAAGGAGGAAACAACAAAGAAGAATAGAAAAACATAGAAGATGGAGAAGAGTATAGACAGGAACTAACTTGAGAGAAAAAAAAAAACGAAAGAAAAGAAGCAGAAACAGAGGAACTAAAGCCAGAAAAGAACAGAGAGAACGAGAAATAAAAAAAAGAAAACAAAAACATAGATAGTGGTAAAGTTGTGAAGATCCTCTAGATTAATGTGGTTCGGGTTTCATTCTTTTTAGGATGTGAGTGTTTTGAAGTCATGCATAATAATCCCTAGTCTTAAGGGACAAATGATTCTCTGTTTTGTTTCAGTTATATACCACAATTATAGGACTGGAAAATTATGGTTTGTTATTTCCCTTCTGTCTTGATGAAAGGTTATTTAATAGCCATGTCAGTTCTTTAATAAATAAGAGTTTTCTTATGCATCTGTGTGTTATAGTGCATTTTTGTCGCTACAAAGTTGTCAAATATACTTGATTTTAACATTGGTATCACAGCCTCATCACAGAGCCTGACCAACACCGCAAACATTAGAGTGAAAGGATAAAATGACAAGCGAGAGTAACTTTGTACAGCCTGCTATTCCACGGTTCGATGGACACTATGATAACTGGAGTATGTTTATGGAAACTTTTCTGCATTCCGAGGAGTATTGGAGTTTGGTGGAAACTGGGATCCCTGCAGCAGTGGAAGGGGCAGATCTCACAGACGGACAGAAGAAGATGATTGAGGGTCAAAGTTGAAGGGCCTGAAGGCTAAGAACTATCTATTCCAAGCCATTGATCGATTTATTGTGGAAACGATATAAAAAAAGGACACTACAAAAGATATTTGAGACTTTTTCAAGCAAAAGTACCAAGGGACAGCATGATTCAAACGTGCTCAACTCCAAGCTCTTTGCAGGGAGTTTGAAGTGTTGCACATGAAAGATGGGGAATCAATAAACGACTACTTTGGAAGAATTCTTACCATAGCCAATAAGATGAGAATTCATGGTGAAAGAATGGAGGATGTGGTAATTATCGAGAAGATCCTGAGATCCATGACTCCAACGTACAATTATATGGTATGCTCAATTAAGGAATAAAATGATTTGGATACTTTATTCATTGATGAGCTTTAAAGTAGTATGTTGGTTCATGAACAATGAATTAGTCGTCACATTATGGATAAACAAGCCCTTTAGATCATTCACGAACCTCAACTAAAAGGAAGAGGTGGTGACAGAGGTTCTTATCGAGGTAGAGGAAGAGGCAAGGGCAGGTTTAGGTTTGATAAAACTACCCTAGAGTGTTACAACTGTCACGAGTTAGATTATTTTCGATGGAAATGTCCAAAAAGAGCAAGAGATACAAAGGTCAACTTTGTTAAGACTAGTGAAGATATGCTTTTAATGGCACATGTGGACGGCAATGAGACTGGAAAAGATCATTTGTGGTTTCTTGATTCCGAGTGTAGTAACCACATATGAGGGGAAAGTGTGGGAAAAGAGAGTTATTCTCACAGTTTGATAACAATTTCAGAGAAAAAGTGAAGTTGGGCAATAATACAAGTCTCATTATACAAGGGAAAGACAATATTCAAATGGAGATAAATGGAATCATACAGGTGATTACTGATGTTTTCTTTGTGCTAGATTTGGAGAACAATTTACTCAGCATTGGTTAATTGCAAGAGAAGGGTCTTACAGTGGTCATACAACATTAAAAATGCAAGATTTATCATTTTGAAAAAGGTTTAGTCATGGAAACCGATATGATATATAACAAAATGTTTGATGTGCTTGGTTGTTGTCCATTAAAAGAAGAAACTTGCTTCTCCTCCATGACCATAGATCAAATTCACCTTTGGCATTGTCGTTATGGTCATCTTTGTTAGGGAATCCGACCAGTGATGTACTGATATTTGCTCATAGAAGGCCAAACACACTGACACAATATTTTACGTGGTTTGGCAAATCGCCTACATCCACGGGAGAAGCCATTTCATTATGTAGGGAGAGAACATATTTACAACAATAGAGGAAGAGGAATCATCCTCTCTTTGACAACTCTCAACCTCACTATATTTCTCTCTTTGCAGTGCTGTAATGACAGCTACTACTTGCTGCCATTGGCAGCACACTCTCTTCTATATTTCTCACATCTTTGGCTCTTCTTCCTTTCTCTCATTTTGCTCTCTAACATATGCCTCTATTTATAGGTATCCATGAAGGCTATTCTTGGTTTGTTGTCAACATTGGTGGCTACCAACTCTAACTCATTCAACAATGGTGGTCACCAACTCTAGCTCATTCAACAATGGTGGCTATCAATAGTCAATGGTTGGTGCCATCCATTTGTTGCACATGAAATGGCAACCAACCTAACAATCATCCCCTTTGCCATTCATGTGGGGCAACTGTCTTCTTTCTTCTTCAACACAACCTTGTACCTTGCAGCTCTTCCAAGCTTTCTATTTTGAGAGCATCTTTGGCCAAGTTTACAGGTACTTGCCAAACCTTTCAATCATTAGAGTAACCAAAGCACACCTTTTCTCACACAAAAGGATCATTATAACCAGATGGTCTGCCACATCACATCTGAATAGTGTTAACGCTTGTCTCTGAAACAACATTCCCCTTCGAGCGTATCAACTATGCTCGGTCTGGAATGATTCATCAAGCCTCACATCAAGGCTTATAACACCCCCTCAAATGAATATTTCAAGTGTGACAGTCATTATCTGAGTATCTCAATATGATCACAAGCTCACCACTCTTCTAAGAGTTTACTCATCCAGGAGTTGCGTCTGCCCTCTGTTCCACCTTAGGAACCACGCTTTACTTCTCCATGAGTCTCCCACTCTTAGTCTCAAGAGTCTAGGTAGCTTTCCACCTTTAATCATGGGAGCAGCCCATAAAAGGTTGATCCATATTTGTCTTCATACTCTGAGTATTACAATGCCATTACCGAGCTCACCACCTTGACAAGAGTCAACTTGTTCCCGGAACCTGCGCATGCCCTCTGCTCCTTCATAGCAGCCGCGTCTTAATGCTCCACAAGTCATCCACTTATTGTTCAAGGCAAATGTCTTCTAGCTCATTGATCTTTAGCATGGGGGCAATATCCATGAAAGTCAATCCTGCATTTGTCTTCATACTCATCAAAGCTATTTCATTAACTATCCATCTATCCACTCTTACCTAACCATCACATTAGCTCTGGGGCGTTCTGAACTGGGCTCCTTCCACAGCCCTCACACCTTCTCCTGAGGTGTCTTCGCTCGTCGTCATGCGACGGTCTAATCATGGGCTCATCTCATAACCCTCACACCTTCTCTTTAAGGTGTCTTCGCCTTTCATAGGCGGTCGCATCCTCGTTTAGCTGAGATGCTTCAAAGTGGCTCCATAAATTCTCTACCACCATGTGGACTATGGGAAAGATCATTGCCACTAATTACATAGAAAGAGAAAGTTGCGGTATACACCTCATAATCCTTCATCTTAATTTTTATGTTTGGATCTTTTATGCCTTTCTACTTAACAACTCCACCTACACCAACTCCCTTTGGTGTCTTCACCTTTCATCATAGGCGGTCGCCTTTTATCACAGGCATTTGCACCCCCTCAATTAGGTGCATCTACAACAGCTCATCTTTCCATCCTTGCATGCATTGAAAGATCCTTGCTTGTTGCCTTTATCAAGAGCACAAGAGACTTCTTGTTGTACAACTTTTTCATACAGTCTCTGCTCTGAGCTTCATCTGGGAACTTTTCTTCTCCTTGCACCTGTTATCTCATTATAGTACCTCGTTGGATCCTTCGGGTACTCCTACACAATCTCCGTGTGTCCTCGTGCATTTTCTATTCTTTAGATTTCTCCTTATTCCTTGCTTATGTTTGACAGCAGCTCACCCTGTCACAACATCTATCCAAGTCAAAATAGGGTGCCAATCTTTATCCCTTTTGCTGTATTTCTCTTCCATTGTTAGGGTCTTCATCAACTCTCCCCTCGAGAAATTACAATCACCGAATCTAACTTCCTTGGAGAAATCACCACTCCATCAGATCCTTGATCATACGGAACCTATCCGTTTCTTTGTGCCGTCATCCTGCTAGTCTTCAATAGTTTCATAACAAACTATCACATATACGAAAATAGTACCGTATGGATAATCCTTCCACTAAGCAAGTTCCCAGGAAAGATTGGAGGGGTCACACCGGTCCCGCTTAAAACCCAATCTCCTAGACAGAACTTCTTAGGCCATATCTATCCATCGTACTGTCTTTCCGTATATACAATCATTTGCTAGCTTTGTCGCGGCTTTTCTTTACAAGTGATCTGGGATATCCTGGTTTTATACCTGATTTCTCAACATCTGGCGTGACTACCAACGCTCAGATTCGTTAAGATTGGTCTTCATCAAATTTCACTCTCCACTTCAAAATTGTCCACATGATCGGGTGTCCAGAGTGTCCCCAATTTTTCCTTCCCTCAAGGCAATTAAAATTCCCCATATAACAGTTCAACACATGTAATTGGGCAAACATGTGTGATTTCTTCTTCTTCATCTCTATCGACCACCATAATGGCCATCAGATGCTTCTTGATCGGGTAATCTCTCTTTAATAATTTTATCACTGCCATTTCTGATCTCAATATCAACGATCGGACCATACCATTGCATCCGGAACGATCACATTAGCTGGAAACAAGTATGAAATCGTCCAAATCGCACTTCAGACGGCTGAGATCTCATCAAAATAATTTTTGCTTGATCAGTGGTCCAGATTCAATCTCAGATCCGGTTGCACGTAGACTCCGCCACACAGAATCCTGTCCCTCGGCTTGTGGCTCGGCTCGGCTCACTCTTGGCTCGCGGCTGGTGTCGTGGCAGCGGGTCCCATTTTGATGACGTGGCTGCTGACTGGTGCTGATATGTCATGCCACCTGTACATGTTGACGTGTCCGATGATGTCCCTGTTTGACTGGTCAGAGTGCTGATATGTCAGGTGACGTGTCTGATGACTGTGCAGAACTGATGACGTGGACAGACACCCCCGCCGGCGCGTGCGGCGGTTTCCGACGTCCGATTTCGACGCAGTTTCACCAGTGGCTTCGTCTCTTCCTCCTCTACACAGTGGTATGGTCAAAACACAATTTTGACAACTTTCATTTTTGAGTAAAATCAAACACCACGTTAAACCATGTGCTCTGATACCAATTGTTGGGGAATCCGACCGGTTATGTACTGATATTTGCTCATAGAAGGCCAAGCACACTGACAAAATATTTTACGTGGTTCGGCAAATCGCCTACATCCACGGGAGAAGCCATTTCATTATGTAGGGAGAGAACATATTTACAACAATAGAGGAGGAGGAATCATCCCCTCTTTGGCAACTCTCAACCTCACTCTATTTCTCTCTTTGCAGTGCTGCAATGACAGCTACTGCTTGCTGCCATTAGCAGCACACTCTCTTCTACATTTCTCACATCTTTGGCTCTTCTTCCTTTCTCTCATTTTGCTCTCTAACATATGCCTCTATTTATAGGCATCCATGGAGGCTATTCTTGGTTTGTTGTCAACATTGGTGGCTACCAACTCTAACTCATTCAACAATGGTGGTCACCAACTCTAGCTCATTCAACAATGGTGGCTATCAATAGTCAATGGTTGGTGCCATCCATTTGTTGCATATGAAATGGCAACCAACCTAACAATCTTAGTTGGAATGATCTTAAGGTGATCCAATAAAAGAATATGGTGGATGGATTGCCTCAGTTGAAGGCTCCGTCAAAGATCTGTGAAGACTACTTGATAGGAAAACAATTTCGCGATCCTTTTCCAAAAGAAAGTACATGGAGAGCATTTGGAGTTCTTTAGCTCGTTCATGTAGACATATGTGGGCCAATAAATGCAATCTCGAACAGAAAAAAAAAGTATCTCATTGCCTTTATTGATGAATTTAGTAGAAAAAGTTGGGCTTATTTCTTGGTTGAAAAATCAGAAGCAATTGCTATCTTTAAATCCTACAAAGCCAGAGTTAAGAAAGAAACTAGTACATTTACAAAGAGTCTTTGAACTGATCGCGGGGGAGAGTTTACATCACAAGAGTTCACCCACTTTTGTGATAAGAATGACATTCAAAGACAATTAACAGCTGCATATACACCACAACAGAACAGGGTTGTGGAGTGAAAGAATCGTACTATTATGAATATGGTGCGCAACATGCTATTAGAGAAGCAAATTCTGACGAATTTTTAGCCTGAAGTAGTGAACTGGACAATGCGTATCTTGAATAGAAACCCGACACTTGCCATGAGAATTAAGACACTAGAAGAGATCTAAAGTGGATTCAAACCATAAATAAGTCACTTTCAGATTTTTGGATGCATTTCTTATGTTCATGTACCTGATAGCAAGAGAGTAAAACTGGATGCCAAAAGTCTAAAATGCATACTACTTAGGGTAAGTGAAGAATCCAAAGCCTATAAATTATTTGATTCTATTTCTAAAAATATAATTGTCAGTCGCGATGTGATTTTTTAAGAAGACTAAAAATGGAAATGGGATGATAGTCATAAAGAAACTATCTTAGCTGATTTGGAATGGAAGGAAGACGACGATGAGGGTAGAAATGCTAGCCTTGCCAGACCTGAGGAGGAAACTAATGCAAACAACACTTCTGCTACAACAAACAACACTCATGCTGCATCAACTATCACTCCTGCAATTAATCTTGTTAGTGAACTTAACACTGTAGGGTCTGTCCATGATGACTCACTTGATGGGGGAGAGTTTTCCAGTGATGGTAGAGGAAGAATTCGAAGACCACCAGGATGGATGCAGGACTATATAAGTGGTCAGAGTCTCTCTAATGAAGAAAATGTCAATATGGCTTATCTAGCCTTATTTTGTGACCATGATCCTTTGACATATAAGGATGTAGTGCAAAATAGCAAATGGTGATAGGTATGGATAATGCTATTGTGAAGAATGATACCTGGGAACTCATCGACTTGCCATTTGGGGTAAAGACAATTGGAGTTAATCGGATTTTAAAAATGAAACTCAATGAATATAGGGAAATGGGCCAATACAAAGCACAACTCATTGTGAAAACATAAAGGTACAACATATCCTTAGCAACAAAAAAATAGTTAGGAATATTACAAGCATACCATTAGTAGTATAGTACAACATATCCTTAGCAATTTAAGACAAAACCACCAATGCAACCCATCTCAAATAGAATGCCTAAAGGTAATAATTTTTTTTTATGTAACTAGTAATGTACCATAAAATCTTTATTGACTAGTTAGAGCTCCTAATGATCATAATACTAAATAATAATTCCTTAAATAAGACATTTTCTCTCCAAAGAACAAGACGCCAAAAAATATGTTATTTCTTTGATAAATTTTGAATTTTTAAAGGTCATTGCGATGTTGGGTGCAATAAAATGGTAACTCTATAGGAGAACTCTAGGACTAAGCTTTGTTTTTTGTTTTTTAATTGCGAAATTTTTTTTATGAATTTTTATTTTATTTCTACATCTTTAACATGCATATTTATTCATGTCATCATGCACATAGTGGATATGGATTTGTGTCTTCATACATCACTTATTTCATTTTAAATATTTGCTATATTAACATTAAGTTAAGTGGGGGAAGTGATGGTACTCTAATGGCTTTAACCTGTGTAAGACTAATGAAATCATCCAGATCTTGCTCGATTGTTTACTTGATAATGGTTTGTATGTTAATCTGATATATTACTAATGTCTAACTTGATAAATTGGTTGTTAAAAACTTGGCTTGAGATTGCTTTTTCAAGATATCTACTTGATATTTAATTTTCATGTGCTTAGTTTGATCATTTTCTAACAAATTCTCAGCTTTTGTATTGAATAATAATGGAGAGGTATTTGATAATTATTTTCAAGCTATCCACCTTCTTTTTGGATAAGTTTTGATCGCATTGAATTATATAATTATAAGTTTTTATTCTTGGTTATTGGATTTATAACTTCACACACCACTCATTTTATTTTAAATATTTGCTACATCAACTTTAAGTTAAGTGAGGAAGTAACGGTATCTTAAGGAATTTATCCTATGTAAGAGTCGTGAAATCATCTAGTTTTTGCTTGATTATTTACTCAATAGTAGTTGGTATATCAATTTGATATTATTTAGGGCTTCTATCTTTATATTACTTGTATGTCTCATATCAACCTTTCGAGGATGATCACTGGACAACGAGAAACCCCTTTTTAGAGACCAAGTAGTGAACCTACCCCCTATCTCATGTAAAACAATTAGAACTTGTCTTTATGATGTATACTCCTTATACATTGTTTTGTATCAAAGCAAGCCCTTCTTGAAGCATCTTGAATTCAAGACATACGAGTGACACAATAGCTATCTCTCAAGGAATTTTTGCTGTAGAGTGTAAGCAAGAATCAAAATTCTTATTTTATCATGCAAGAGTTATCACCATGGATCACCCCTTGAATGACAAGTTCATGATCTAAAAACATATTCATGCATTTATCATACATGCCACAAGGTTGAAACATAGGTTCCCCCACCTGAGGTCTGTTACACTAGATTAGGAAAAAGATGAAAAATGAAGAAAGGGGTCAAATAGAGGCTTATTATCAAAAGAAAATTGGAAGCATCAAAGGTGAAGTAGTTAGACTCATAAATCTATTTGAACAAGTGTTGAGCTTTAAAAATAGAAAGAGATTTTTTGCATAGTCTCATGTGGAAACACTATCAGTCTACATCCCACATAAGGAAAAATAATTAACTCTTCTTTTTAGCACTTTACTAGTAGCGGTCACAACATTAAAGTTGCACCTTTACTCTTTCATTTTAGTCATGAACTATAAAAACAACACCTTCAGTCATCAATGAAAGACAACCTCCTTTCTTGTTCAGTTAATTATTAGTTGTTCACAACGTTTACAACTCCTTTTAATGGCTTCCAACAACTGTCAACCTTCTACGCAATAAGCTAGCGCTTTTATTTCTAGCCATTTCTATTATGAACTGAATTTCAGCTTAACAACACAACATGTGGGTTTGAAAAAACATTTCAACAAAGTAAAGCTCCCTATATAAAGATCTTTTGATGGCTCTACTACTAAGGAATCCAAGAAAGGATGTAGTAGTTTTATATCATCTATATTTTTCTCCTATCAGTGTCAACATTAAAACACAAATGTAAGGAGAAGAGACAAACTTGAATTGAAAAACTAGAAAAATTGAAACTGCAACATAGTAGAACTCCATCTAAAGGTGTCTGTTTGTTACACCATCAGTAAGGAATCGAAGAGGAGATAAAGGAGTTTCATATTCATCAAGTTCTTCTCTAGTAGAGATAACACATAATTCCACACATCAATAATAATGATGTTGCATGATTTCATGAATTTCCAGGATTGCATAACAACCTTGGAAAATTTCCAATAATTGTAGACAACCACAACCACTATAGAAGATTGATAGGAGGTTGTGATTGTTGCTTAAAGAATAGAACAAACTAGTAAGATGAGAAATATTAAATGTCCTACCATAGATTCTAAAATAATGATAAAAAGATGGCTATTAAATGGGAAAACCTTAGTTATATAATTCCAACTAGTTCTCGTTATAACATCAACTGTTCAAGGGCCTTTGCTAAGATTGACATCTCTTTGCCACTCAAGTTCATCTACCAGCACTTGTTAGATTTCGGACTTATTGCCTCAACTTTATAAACTCCCATGGAACCACTATTTCCTAAGTGGTATAATCCAAATAAGAGGTGTGAATATCATGGTGGGGTCTTGGGCCATCAATAAAATAGTTATAAAAATTGCAAGATTCAAGTCCTGAAGTTAGAGAGCAAGAGGCGAGTGGAGTTTGTGAAAGATGATGTCATTTTCCATATTATCACTAGAATGTCTCAACATGACAAGTGATCAAAAATATTTGGCAAAGCATAAATATTGCTAGAAAAGCTAATCTAAAAATGGTGTTGAATTGTCAATCATTTTATTATAGAGTTTTTTCATTTTGCATTTTTCTTTAAGATCACATCCTATCATTTAATAGAACATGTCTCTTTTTTGTCTTTTTATTGTTTTGAAGTTAGTAGATGTTTGGCATTTTTTATAGACAAAATATTTTAATGAAACTCCAACATGCAAAATAAATGTCAATTAGTCCTTAAAGATTAAAAGTGTTTTAATTGCAAAAATGACTCGTTGGCATGATAAACAATATCGGGTGACTAAGAAAATTTTGAACTTATATGTGATTTTGAACTACACATCATTTAGCTAACTTTTAGCAGTATATATAATGACATGTAGTGGATGAAGTTGTTATAGAATCACGAAGAAGTCCAAATCATTACACTAGATAATGTTAATATTTATTAATTATAACTAATATTGCTTAAAATGTGAAAAGACCATCTTTATTCACTCTTTTCACATTTTTTAAAATATATATCCCTTGTAATCCCATTTTAAACTTTGTGGATTTGTTTTTAAAAAGAAACCCACACATGGATCACACCCAACACTAAGGGCAAATGAGAGATATTTTGTTAGAAAAGATGGAGACAATGATAGAATCAATGGTAAAAGGAATGTTAAGAACAAAAGTTCAACAATTAAGAAAGGGCTAAAAAAGAAAAGAGAAACATTTACCGAGGGGCATAAAATATTGATGATCAATTATATATTTTTAATAATATCTTTAATTATCATCCAAACAAAACAATGAGATGGGTGGTAGAATTCATCATGTCATTGTTAGCAAACATAACAAATGTTAAAAGCCAACACCGTAAAAAAAATATTAAGCTACAAACATGTTTTTTGGTGTCTATGATAAAGCCTCTAGTATCTTTAAATGATTTTATTGTTTATTCTTCAAATCACAAGTTGGATTTGTATTATGATCTATGTTAAGTGATCGTTGAGGTTAACATGATTCTATGTAATTTCCTTTACAACGACAACAATAAAAAGAGAGTTAATGAATAGTTATGTTAATCCTAGGTCTTTGAAACCCTCAAGCACCTTTTGAGCTTATAAATTTCCTTTATTTCATAAACATGAACTATAGTCTGCATTACATGCTCTTAAAAGCCTTTTTTAATCAGATAAGCAATTTAAACCAATAAATGGTGCTCTCAGAACTTGAAGAACATTTTTATAAAGGTCACAACTTTATAAATTATGTCATTGATGGTTATGTATGCTGATAAAATAGGTGCTCAAAAGAAATAACCTTTCTTGATAAAGCCTCAAGTTTTGACTCGAACATCCTGATTTTTTGAAATTCATAGAAGGTCATCTTATTATATACCATAAATAAATATAACTAAGATCAAAGATTAAAATGGACACAAAGAACCATAAAAATGTTATTTTTATCATACAACGGGTCAATTTTTGTTTTCAAAATACAAGATAATCAAAGGACTACATGTGTTGAATGACGTGTGTTGGGTATTTGACCAAACAAGTTTGATTTTTAAAAATCTCTCTGATGTCATTTCAACAATTAGACCTGAATAGACATGATGTTTAAAACATGAGAGCTAATTTTAGAACAATAAATATTGTCAAATAAGAAGAACATTGATAGAGTTTGCAAAATCTTTAATAGAGATGACATTGATTCCTTTTGCTCATTCTAGAAAAGGTGACCACCTAGGGATAATATATTGCACCTTGAAAAGAAAAACAAATAATATTTAGATTAGCTATAAAAGAAAAAGATAATTAAATGGTGAATTAGTGAAGTTCATCAAAGCTATGATGACAAGTGCCTTTTGATGATAGAAAGAAATTATCACATGGCTACTTTTGAATGAATGTTAGAAGGATAATTAGATGTTATCAAGCCCTACAATTAATATTGCAAATCCAACAACCACATCCACCAGTCATAAAAGCTTAGAACCACTCAACCCCACTCTCCTTAAGGCTACAACTAAAATTCCACAATGAGCAAATCAATCTCTCCATCTATTCCTTTTTCCTCAACCTCTGCTCCTTATTCAAGCCACATAACAACATTGCCAAAATTATCCTCACCTAACCAAAAACTAGGTAGTAATTGTTAACCACAATAATAGTGGTATCCCTACTAATTTATCCTCTAACCTCACCGATAACCACACTAAACCATAACACTCAGAGCACTTCAATTTCCTCTTGTCTGCAAATTTAAACCCAAACCACAAGACTTTGTTCCCATTTTTCTTTTGGCCAAAATTACCTCATTAAACCTAAATAAAACCCATATTTTTAGGTTATTTTCCAAATTTATTTTTCTCTTTTAAAAAAATATTTTGAATGAAAAAAAAGCTGTGAGAAAAGGATGTTGAAGCACCAGAAAATGGCTAGAAATTGGTTGAGGAAGTAAAAAAATACAATGATTGAAATTTGACAGTATTTTTTTTACTAGTAAAAGCCTTGCTGATTAAAAAATATTATATTTCATAAAGAAAAGTCCAAAATTAGATATTTAAGGATTCAATTATTTTTTATTCAAGGTTTAGTTAAATTTATAGAGGGTTTGATTATAAAAAAAAATTGATTTTTAAATCAATTTAGGCTTTAATTTGAAGAAATTAAAGTTCAGGGTTCAAATTATAATTTTTTATTCAAATTATAATTTTTTAGAGTTGATTTGGTCAAATCAGGAACTTAATTGTATAAATAATGAAGTTTGATGACCAATTAGAGACTTGATTGAAGAAATCTAAAACCAAGGAAGAAACTGGAAAAGTGTGTAAATAAAGCAATTGAAATTGACTAAATTAGAGACTAAATTGAAGAAAACAGAAGTTTATAAATCAATTGAGGATCAAATTTAATAAATTTGAGACCAAGAACAAAATAAAAATGTGGTGAACTTTAGGGTTGACATCCTATTTGGCAGGGAAGCAATTGAATTGATTCTTAAAATCAAAATTGCAATTAAGGATTTGATTGAATAAATAAAAAGTTAAGGATCAATTTAGAGATTGACTTTTTTTGGCACAATTTTAATTTAAATAAAATGGTGTATTTTGTTCAAAATGACATCGTTTCATCCATTGTTAAAAATAAAATAGGAGGGAAATGGTGTCATTTTGAATGGGACTGTACATCTCCTTCTTTCCCTGGACATGCACAATTAAAGGAAGAAGGAGATTTACTCCATTGCAACATTTATTTCCCTCTCTCTCCTAAAAACCCAAAATTGACAAAACCCATACTTATTGGCCTTCCAAGATAAAAAAATTAAAGGAGACAAGCCTTGCAGACGGTTGCCCAGCTACTTACCTATTCAACGCTTTACCCTTTATAAATACTAGAGTAGGGGGAAAATAAAAAGACTGAGGAGATTATAGAGAGAAAAATAGATACAAACAGAAAGGAAGGATGAGATTTGAGAGGAAAATAAACATAAAGGTAGAGAGGAAGGATGAGATTTGAGAGGAATGAAGAAACAAGAAAATAATGGAAAAAAGAAAGGCAGGAGACCAAAGCAGAAGAGAAAATAAGGGAGAGAAAAATAAAAAGGAACAAAAACAAAGAGGAAAATGACAAAATAACAGATAAAAAACCAAAGCAAAAAGAGGGATAGAAACAAAGAAAGAGAAGGACATTTGTAAAAAAAAAAAAGGAGAGAGACATAAAAACAAAAAAGATAGGAGAAGAACCACCTTAATACCATCATTTGTAGCCACTTTCTGCCACCATAGAGCTACCATGAGTCATCACCAGTTTAGCCCTCCCCCTCTTTTCTCTTACTTTGTCTTCTTCGTTTACTACATCGTCATCTTGACTGTTCTATAAAGTTAACAGTGGAGAGTGAATTAATTCACTCTCCACTATTTGCGTGAACACTAGAGAGATCCTTCACTGTTTATTAGTCCTAGTTTACTCTCTATTATTCACATCCAATCACGCTCATTGGCCTCCCAAGACAATAAAATAAAAGAGACAAACATTGTTAGCAATTGCCTAGCCACCCTACCTATTCAACATGATTGGATAGGGTAGGGTGGCTCTCTCTCTATTTCCCCTTATAAATACTAGATTGTGGAGAACCAAAAAAGGGGATGATTTGCATGAATGTTTTTAAGAGGACATTGAAAAGTTTTTTTTAAAAGACTAAAGAGAGAGATAATGAAGGGGAGATAAAGACTTAAAAAAAAGGTTAAGGACTAGGGAGAGAGAGAGAACGAAGGGGAGATTCAACATGATTGGATAGGGTAGGGTGGCTTTCTCTCTGTTTCCCCTTGTAAATACTAGATTGGAGAGAACAAAAAAGGGGGATGATTTGCATGAATGTTTTTAAGAGGACATTGAAGAGGTTTTTTAGAAGACTAAAGAGAGAGATAATGAAGGGGAGATAAAGACTTAAAAAAAAGGTTAAGGACTAGAGAGAGAGAGAACAAAGGGGAGAGAAAGACTTTGAGAAAAGGTTAAGGGAATAGTTTGAAATACAGGGGATGATTTAGAGAGAAGGAAATAGAGGAGGTGAAAAATAAGGGGAGACTGAAAGTAAAACTAACAGGGGGATGGTTGTTTAAGAACAGAGGATGAAGGTAGACAGAAAAATAAAAACAAAGAGTATAGAAAAAGGAACAAAACAAAAGGACATTAAATAGAGAAAGGAAAGGAAAAGAAATGAAAAGGAAGGAAACAAAAAAAAGGAAGGAAGATGAAGGGAAAAAGGGCAACACTATCTACCTTCCTCATCCCCGCCACAAAAACTGCCTTGAGCCACCATCAACAGTAGCATACCATAAAAAACAAAAGAAGAAATAGACAAGCAGGAGTAAAAAACATAAAGAAGAAGCAACTAAAAAAAATAGAAAGGATGAGGAACCATCGCCTACTGCTATAACATTACCACCATGAATGATGATTATTACTTATAAGTGAATTTTTAGTAAGGTTTTATATCATCATTTTGTACTTGAAGTATCAATAACTCCTTAACTAGAGCATATTTTAATAACATGTCTAATAATATAAGATACCTTTAATTGATGGTAAATGTTCATCTTAAATACAAGTCTGTTATTTAAATCAAAGGATTAATTGATGAGTTTAACAACTGAAATTGAGAAGACAAAGAGAGAGTTAAACTTAGAAAAGAGATGTTGGTTGAATTCAAATTGGAACCCTATTCAGTTACTAGATCATAACTGAAGCTATAGAACTTGGATTTTGGTCTGATTTATATTGATAAAAAGTTAAGAGATAAGTCTAAAACTTTCATGAAGAGTCCAAGATTTTAAAGGAATGTTTTTCAATTTCAAGTTATAGCAACAATAGAGAAGTGAGAATATATCCTACAACCCAGACATTATTTAGTGTTCAGCTCATATCTCGAGTTCTAGAAGTCCAAATGATCTCATTCTTGTTTTGTTGAAAAGCTGAGACAATGTCTTTGAATTTTCATGATGACTATTTGTTTAAATTCTGTGTTAGTAATGATATTTTCTATAGATAAGAAGATAAGAATTATTACCAATTCAAGAGGTGGACACCCATTTAACAGTTAACTATCAAATCAATAATTCTAATTTTTAGCCTATAAAAGAAGACATTTGTCATGCTTTTAGGCATCTTGGATTTTAGATCAAGATCTTGCTCTTACTCTCTTTCTTTTTATTTTATAATGTTTAAGTTTTATTTTATGTTATATTAATCTCTTGTTTATGCTTTTCATTTCATTTCCTTTACTTATTTAACTCGTATCTTATTTATGTTCTTATCTTATTTATTTATGTTTCTCTCTTTCATTATGTTTAGTTAAGTTTATTATGTCAAGGTGAAAAGGCTACATTAATGATGTAAGAATAAATATAATATAAACTCACCATGGACTTTAATATTTAATACTAACATGTTTTGTGTTTATTATCTTGTTCAATCTTAATATTTTGCTTGTTAAATGGTTAATCTAGATTTACCATTTGTATAACCCTTGGTACAATAAATACTTGATATTTTTATAGCCCAACTGTATGGTATAACCGACACATATGCTATGAAAGAAACTTGATCTATTGTTAACATAAGTTATAATTATGAATGTCTAACAACATTTACAAGTATTAGCATTATTCAAATAAGATAACTAATATAATCATATTAATAATTTATAATCCGATTGGAACCTCCTTTATGTGTGGTTTCCAATTGAGTAATGAAAAGAATATATTTTATACTTATGTTGAAATACCATTAGTGGATCTTTTAACCTTGACAATTATTTTATCCTTGTTTAATTTTTATATCAATATCACATCTTAAAAGTTTTCTTTAACTCCTTTTTTATTATTATTCCTTTTTTATTATTATTTGTTTCTTTATTTGTAGTTTATATAGTTAATCTTCTTGTGATTCAATTCCAGTCCTGCCGGGTTATTTATTACTTTGATACTCCTATAGTTGGGAAAAGACAATAATTCTTTGATCATGTCAAACGACAACACCTCACCACAAGGTTAGTCCCTCATTTTTCTTCTTCTTTCCGTTCTTCATCTTCTTCACCTTCCTTTTCTTCTTCACCTTCACCCTTTCCACACTCCACTGTTCAAGTAGTATATAAACAATGGAGAACCACTATTCATGGGTCGGAGTGAGTCCAACCCAGGTCAAAATAATTACATTAGGCCCGGTTTAAAAATCTAAAAAATCCTTTCAAAAATTTGTAATTTCCCATGTATTCTTCTAATCAATTTTGCTTAATATTGGTTTATATTTTTATACTATAAAGATACAAATTTAGTATTTAAATACTCGATTTTCACCAAAACATTGCAAAACAATTAAACAAAAAAATGTCTTATTTTTATGCATACGACCTAATCTCACAGAGATAAAAGGTCATATTGTATTTTCATTAACAAAAACAAAAAAAAACATATGTTAACAAGTATTTTGACTTTAATAACTAGTTTATTAAAGCCTTAGGAAGTAGGTCAATATTTAAAAAATATAAAAAATATTTTTTTCTTTTAGTATTTAGGATTATAAATTTATACATAAAATATATTCTCAATATTAAAAAGATAATTCTTTTATAGACATTATAACGATTAAATTTGTTTCTAATAAGATAAAAGTCTTCTTATCGAGGAGGACTCACCTTAAACTTTAGATAGACCAACAATTAGAAAATAACATGATCAAAAGATTGATGTTTTCTTTTAAGTGTAAGAGTGTCGAAGTAATAAATAACCAAGAAAGATTAAAGTTGAACCACAAGGAGGTTAATTGTATAAATTATAAACAACAACAACAATAACAATAATAGTACTAATAATAGTAATACTAATAATAATAATCTTTTGATCATGTCAATGTCGTATCCAAGATACTAAAATACAAACAAAATAAAATTTTTGTTGTTTTTGAAATTTTAGCCAATGTTCTCTTGATTCAATAAATTGGTTATTAAAGCAAAAATGCATGGTAAAACATTGTTTTTTGGTGTATGCAAACACAATATGATTTTTTAACTTAGAGATACTTGGCTATATGTACAAAAATATTTTTATATATTTTTTTATTTTGAAAGTTTTGACAAAAACCGAGTATTTAAATACCAGATTTGTATTTTTACAATATAAAATACAAACCAATATTAAATGAAAAAATCATAAATATTGAGAAATAAATGGGCTAAACCTGGCCCACCTAAGTGGGCTGGGCTTAGTGCTCTCCATTGATCACATGAATAATGGAGGTGTGGCAGAGATAATAATAGTTGTAAAGAAGATTGACCTCTAGTGGCATTGAGGCAGTGGTGGTTACAACAACACCGCTAGTGGTAGCTGGGTGCATGGTGGCGCGTGGTGCTTCTCTTTCTCCTTCCTCTCCCTTCTTTGTTTTTTCTTTCCTTTTCTCCTCCTCTTTTCTCTCTTATCTCTTTATTTTTCTTTCTTCCCTTTCAGTCTCCCCCCCTTCTCTTCTGCCTTTTTGTTCTCTCTCTCTTCTCTTCTGCTCTTCTTTTGTTGACTCTCTTCCCGTATATTTATAGAAAAAATAGGGTAGAGAGAGGCAAGGGTAGCCACTAGACAATCGCCCTAAAAACTGCTTGAGAAACACATCTCCTCCCTTTTCTCCAATAAGTGGAAAGCTTTGGATAAGTGGGGTTGGTTAGCATCTTTTTAAGAGAGAGATGGCAGTGGAAAACAGAGCAAGAAAATTCTTCTTCTTCCCTTACTTCGCGCATCTAGGGGAAAAAGAAGACTCATAGTGCCGTTCAAAATGACATTGTTTCAAGCTTTTTTTTATGAATAGTGTATGAAATGACACTATTTTGGATAAAATATGTTGTTTTATTTAAAAGGAAAAACGCTACAAAAAAACATCTCAGAGTTCACATTTGTCCTCAATTTGTGATTTGTTCAATGAAGTCCTAAATTATAATTTTGATTTAAAAATTAATGCAATTACATCCCCACTAAAAATCAAACAACATCCCTGAAGTTGACAGTCTTTTTTATTTTGGTAATTGGTCTTGAATTTATGCAATTTGATCCTTATTTGAATAATAAACTTCTTATTTCATCAATTTGGCCCCTAATTTGGTTTCATTGCAACCCCTCTATTTACATATGTTTTTTTTATTTTGGTCCTTGGTTTCAGATTTTTTCAATTAAGTCCCTAATTGACCATCTAACTTTAATATTTATGCAATTAACCCCTAATTTGACTAAATTAACTCTTAAAAATTATATTGACCCTAGAACTTTAATTTCTTTTAATTAAAGCTCAAATTAACTCTAAAATCAATTTTTCTTGCAATCAAACCCTCTATAAATTTAACTAAACCTTTAATAACATTTACTTGAGTCCATAAACATCTAATTTTGGAAATTTCTTCCTTAATAGGGCTCTCTTCAGTCAACAAAATACTATTAAATTTAAATCTTTATATTTTTGAACCTCCTTAACCAATTTTTAATCATTTTTCTAAGTGTTCTGACATCCTCTTTTCACTATTATATTTTTTTGTATTTTTTAAAGAGAAAAATAATATAAATTGGAGAATAACTCAAAAATAGATTGTGATATACAGAACCACTCCCTGTACATGATCTTTAAGACTAGTTAGGGTTCATGATAATCAAAATATTAGGTAGCAACTCTCATTCTTTTTTCAATAGATAGAGGATAAGAATTCCTTGTTTCTCATATTTCTCGATACTTAAAGCCACAAAGTAAACAATCATCTCTACGCTGCACACATGTGACAAACATGACCATCACCATGCTAGACTAATTGGTTATCTCTAGCACCTCCTCACATATTATGAGAGTTGCAACAATCATTAAAAAGCCTAAAAGAACACTATAGAGAGAAAATAAATCAATTATACATGTTTGAGATTACTTTTATTTGCAAGTAAAAATAAAAAATTCATTTCCAACATAAGGAGAAAAGGGAGAGGGGGCAATCCTCGATCCACCTATTTCTTGTCTTCACTAATGACAGCATGTTGTTCCACTCTCCGTAAGTGGTGGTGGTGTGTGAGACCTACGCAATGCTACTATTCCTGCAACTTTAAAGCTTCCTAGCACTATTCCTGAATTTATAGTAATTTCTCCATATTAATTTGTGATTTTTAGAAGCCTTATTTGGTAAATTATAAATGTGTATTGTGTGTGTGTTTGAATTGTTTTGAATTTTGTTGACATGTAAAAAATGTAATTGTAGTTTTTATGAGTACAATATAATAAAAAAATGTGTATGTTTATATTTTCTTACATATTTTTTAATGTTTAAAACTAAAAAGACAAAAGAAGAAGAAGAAGAGATTATAGATGCTACCCAGATTACCCATCTTTACTTTAAAGAGGTGGCTCATTTGAATGAGATTCCTAGGTCCAATACATTTTAATTGGAATTATTTTCACCACAACACACGAGTTGTGAAAAATTCTGCTGCCTTTCAAAATAGGTGAACCCTATTAGTGCACCTATATGAACCTTTTCCAAAAGAATTTATTTAGGCATACGAGCCTATAATAAATTCAAAACGCCAGATTTATTTACACGAATAAATCTTCATCGAAAGACAAACAAACTACTAGTTAAAAACTCATCAAAACCTTTAAACCATATAAATATCATGTGATGCAACTTATTTTAAGTAGAGTGTACTAAAAGTACTACATCAGGTAAGACGTACTAAAAATACTAATATATTTTCTAACTACAATTAATCCTTTACTTTTAAATTTTTTGATAAAATTAGCATACTTAAATTTTTTAACAACTCCAGTCTAAACAACTAGATGATCACTTTTTTGACCATCCAACACCACACGTACACATGGGAGATCACGGACAATTATCCAAAATACATGCAACATACCACATCAAACACGTCATACTAGAAAGTTAAATAAATAAAACAAACCAATGGAAAAGTAATGGGAAAAGGATAACAGCTCACTAACAGAAAGTTAACTGACCGAGCAGGCTAAAGGTTATGGAATTATAGGGTTTAAGAAAAAATCAATGTTCAAATTAATGGTCCCCTACAAAGAAACAGTGAGCTCATTGCTGAGGAAAACGAGTTTCATTGTATCAAACCTATAATTTCTTTCTCGCTATTTTAAAGTATCATTATTTTTACTATTTCAAACCTAGAAACTGAAAAAAAAATATTAGTGTCCAGCATATATTGGGCTGTAAACAAATATATTGCATTTAAGAATGTACGGTTGGATTTCATAAATGCTGCCAGTATTGAAGCTTATTTTGGCTTTGCAATGGGAGATAATTTTTTATTCCGAGCTTGATATTGATTCATTTTCCAGAACAATGTTGATGCATAGCATTGAGCTCATTGCTATCAACTTCTACAATTTTATTTTATCAAATCGTTCACAAACCACAAAAACGAAAGCAAAGCAAATATTAATAATAATAATAAGCAAAGAGTGCAATGAATGCGTATTAATAGCAATTTATGAACAATACAATGAATGTTTTCCCTTTCAATTTATTATATATGCAAGTTGATGCAGAACAATGTATTACCTGAATTCATAATTAATTAAGTAATTAAATGCGCTCTTGCATCGAAAGTTCTCATTCTTATTCGTGTTAGACGTTTGATTTCTTTTTCAATTTATTATATACGCAAGTTGAAGTGCATAACCGGGTGGTTTTCCCTTGTTGGAAGATCATACATGAAGTTGATTGGATTAACAAGGATACATAATTTAATCCAAAAACTTGGTCGTAAATCCAACTGGGCAAGAGCTAAGTAAAACCTGTAAGGAAGAGTTCTGTTTCTACCAAATTCAGCTTCTCTCTGCTTGGATACCTAGCTTAAAAGATGAACAGAATATTTGTGTGCTGGAATTTACGCTGTTCTTCCAGGAAAGAGGTTAGAGTGAAATAAAAAATTGCAAGTTGACAAAATCTTACGTTTACTAAAGAATTATTATCCGGTGACATAAACGTTCAATCTATATTTCTTTTTGATGGATAGAATCAATCGAAGGACAGCTAATGAAGCCAAAACCAGCAGGGGAAAAAGAATGGAAAGAGACAAAACCTGAAGCTTACTGAAGGCAGCAACTCTCTGGGTGTATATATGCATTCATCGAGCACCAAATGATCTCTCACAACACAGTGGACTGAAGAAGCTGTGAGACTCTTTTCCTCCATCGACAGAGTACACAATCAGATCCGAAGGAGATGATCACAGAGCCACTCTTGAGCAGCCCGAAGGGTGGCATAAGAGCCTTGTTTTTCATCATAGGTATTTAATACACTTTCAGCAACATGCATCCAGACGCATATATTATGAGCATCAGGTTACTTGGCAGCTTATAATACTATTCAAGTAATGTGGTTTAAATTAATGTTTTGACAGCAAATGAGGCACTGGAGAGGCTAGCAAGTTTTGGGCTATCAACAAATATGATACTGTATTTGACTAGAGAGTATGGTATGGATGCAGCTAGCAGTGCCCAAATACTCTTCCTCTACTCAGCTGCTGGGAATTTCATGCCAATTATTGGGGCTTTTCTTGCTGATACATATGTGGGCCGATACCCGATGATCGGCTTTGGATGTATTGCGAGCCTTCTGGTAAAATTATTTCTTTCCAACTTTGCATCATCACTCTTGTCCTTCTATTTTCTCCTTCTGTTTGTCACAAAGACAATCATGTGTCCGGCCAACGGATCTACGGTTCAGTGGCGATTCTCTCAAAAACAAAAGTGGTGATTCCAATTAATTATGTCCATTGCTAATC